>CM050165.1:5833176-6230676 GCA_027410445.1 Discoglossus pictus | reverse complement strand
AGATAGAAAGACATAGATAGATAGATAGATAGATAAATAGATAGATAGATAAATAGATAGATAGATAGAGATAGACATATAGATAGATAGAGGGATAGATAGATAGATAGAGGGATAGATAGAGAGATAAATAGATAGATAGATAAATAGATAGATAGATAGAGATAGATAGATAGATAGATAGATAGATAGATAGATAGATAGATAGATAGAGGGATAGATAGATAGATAGATAGATAGATAGAGATAGACATATAGATAGATAGATAGATAGATAGATAGATAGCATTGAGCAGATACACTTTTGCTTTTATTTATTGTAGGAACGTAATTATAATTCTGACCAATCAGTGTGTTATGTTTATGACTGGTTATGTAGATGTACAGTATGAGGTCAGAGGGTCGGGGACCTACCTTGCTCAGGGAATACAAGTGAGTTCTTCCCATTACTCATGGCCTTGTTAGCACAGACTTTCCTTTCTCTCCGGTAATGTCCCAGCTAATCCTGTACAAGTGGATTTACACACAGACAGATAATGATAATTACAAGACTATAAAACAAATGACATGTTTGGTTATATAAAGCTGCTTGTACTGAGTGTCTGGCACAGGGCGGAGGAGCCAGGCAGTATCTCCAGGAGTGGAAAATTACTGTGGGATTGGGACGCACGGAATCAGGTCTACTCTGGGGGTCTCAGGGCACAGGATCCTGTGAGGGGGGCTTCACAGTGGCAGAGCTAGTTAATGTAGTGCCCCGTTGCGACCTGGGCCGACTCTCCGGGACCTTATGGACAGCAGAAGGTGCTTATCCATAAGGTTATCTTGACAATGATACTGAAGTTGGTGCCAGTTCCTTCTCCAGTGGACAGTGATTTGTCCGACCTCTTCTATGACCTGCCCATCTTGAGTGACTCTATATGGTATAGCTCACATCTTCACAAGCCCCTTCACCACCACAATGCAGTGATCCAGAATGGGATATATATATATATATATATATATATATAATTTTTTTGCACCGGGGCCCTTCATTCACTAGCTCCACCACTGCTGTCACTACAAATGATACAAATGGTTTGCAGTGAAAGGGTTAACCTGCACATACCTAACCCCAGCCAGGTGAGTGTAATACCTGTGGGAGGTTAGGAGGCTGCGGACGCCTTGTCAGGTCACACCTGAGCTGGAGCCTTTGAACTCTGCACATACTTAATATCACTCAACAGGCGACTGGACGTGGCCCCGTTTGAAGTCTCTTTGTGTGTGAAACATGTCAGTGTAATGACTGTACCTGACACTGCGGCTACTGCGGTGTGTCATCAAGTGGTCACCTTCTTGGAGGATATGGGACTGAGCCTGGGGCTATTGAGTCTGATCAGAAAGGCAGGAGCAGTAAAATAATATATACCAGGGTCCATATGCAGTGTGTCAGCTCCCCTTAATGCCATATATATATATATATATATTTATATTTTTCTTAGGGAGTTCAGTTACACCTTACTAACGAGGTTCAACAAAGCATGAAACGTACGTCTGGAGTTTGCTGTTTCCCCTGTTCAGGGTAGAATTGCCTGGTATTTCGGGACTGGATCACTCTATTGGGTGAGACCAGACTGATGGACGGGCACAAGTGGCTAAAAGGGTCCGCTCTCAGATTGGGTTATCATGTCCATAGAACTAACTAATTAAGCTCTGATTGAGCTTTCGTTTCAAATACGATGTAGAATAAAATTGACCACATGTAATTCTATCTCCCATAACTTTTAGGTGAAGACCCTGGGCTAGTTTGGAGATATTTGCCTTTTGGGGCAGGACCTTAGTGAATTTCACCCAACATCTTCTGAGATATTATTATGGAGCCAGACATGTTAGTTACAGACGATGAATCATTCTTTAGGATACCATGGCATGAAGTGATAATATCGTGGGTAGTATGGGCTTGTGTGACTCATTTGGCGCTATACGGTGCATCCAACCAGAAACCTAAAGCAATCCGTGCTATACTGTCAGAAGGTCTTTCATGCTTTTAAAGCAGTTTCTGCAAACATCAGAACAATGTGAATCACTAATATAGCACTAATATAGTTGTACTGCGAGTTTGTGAGTAAGCACAGAGAGTGGGCACAGAGAGAGAGAGAAAGAGAATGAGCAGAGGGAGAGGGCACAAAGAGAGAAGGTGCAGAAAGAGAGAGAGCAGCGAGAGAGGGAGAGGGTGCAGAGAGAGGGAGAGGGCACAGAGACAGAGGGTGAAAAGAGAGAGTGTACTCAGAGAGAGAGAGAGCACAGAGAGAGGGAGAGGTTGCAGAGAGAGAGAAAATGAGCAGAGGGAGAGGGCACAGAGAGAGAGAGGGCGCAGAAAGAGAGAGAGAGAGCAAAGAGAGAGGGTGCAGAGAGTGAGCACACAGAGAGGGAGAGGACGCAGAGAGAGAGGGTGCTCAGAGAGAGAGAAAGAGAATGAGCAGAGGGAGAGGGCACAAAGAGAGAAGGTGCAGAAAGAGAGAGAGAGAGAGCACAGAGAGAGGGTGCAGAGAAAGTGAGCACAAAGAGAGGGAGAGTGCGCAGAGAGAGAGGGTGCACAGAGAGAGAGAGGGTCAGAGAGAGAGAGGGAGCAAAGAGAGAGGGCGCAGTGAGAGAGGGTGCACAGAGAGGGTCACAGAGAGAGAGAGGGTGCACAGAGAGAGAGAGTGAGCACACAGAGAGGGAGAGGGCGCAGAGAGAGAGAGGGTGCAAAGAGAGAGGGAGAGTGCACAGAGAGCGAGCACAGAGAGAGGGAGAGGGTGCAGAGAGAGAGGGTCAGAGAGAGAGGGAGCATAGAGAGAGGGTGCACAGAGAGAGAGAGTGAGCACAGAGAGAGGGTGCACAGAGAGAGAGAGGGCACAGAGAGATGGAGTAAAGAGAGAAGGTGCAGAGAGAGAGAAAGTGAGCACAGAGAGAGGGAGAGGGCGCAGTGAGAGAGGGTCACAGAGAGGGAGAGGGTCACAGAGAGAGAGGGTGCACAGAGAGAGAGAGTGAGCACACAGAGAGGGAGAGGGCGCAGAGAGAGAGGGTGCAAAGAAAGAGGGAGAGGGCACAGAGAGAGGGTGCAAAAAGAGTGAGCACAGAGAGAGGCAGAGGGCAGAGAGAGATAGAGAGTGCACAGAGAGAGTTAGCACAGAGAGAGGGGGAGGGTGCAGAGAGAGAGGGGGCACAAGTAGAGGCTGAGGGCGCAGAGAGAGGATGCAAAGAGAGAGGGTGCACAAAGAGAGAGTGAGCACAGAGAGAGGGAGAGTGAGCACAGAGAGGGGAGAGGGCAGCAAATAGAGACAAAGAGAAGTCTCCACGTGTGACCAAGAGACCTGCACCGGATTAATGTGAGATCTGCACTTTTTGGTCATTTGGTTCTATGCAATTAAATGTTTATTTATTATGTTTAAAAACTATAAGTTTGATTACGAGCATAATTAAGCAGGAAAAATTCATACAGGTAGATTTTAATTTAAGAAAAGTAACGTTGATGCCTCTGCTGGGCCCAGAGGGGATTAATGATACATTAGTGGGTGAGAGGGGCGTTTACATATCTGGAGTGCTTGCATTGAATGATGCAAGTTGTCTACTTCTGGGCTAGTGAGGAGGGAAGGGGTGTGGTGTAAATCTCAATCTTATTTATTTATCAAACAATGGCTCTCGACCAGTGCATATTCTCTCCTCCCCACCCCTCCCTCTCTCCTCTGAAACACACCCAAGACCCAAAGAATTGCGTAAAGTTATTTATCTACAAACACAGACGATCAGTAAACTGAAACTAAAAATCCCTGAATAATATAATCATTATAAATAACGAGCGACTTGCCCAACAAAAATATGACGGGATTAAAATTGTAAGGCTGGCAATGCTGTTTGCTACAGGATGTTAGACTTTTGCTCCTCTGAGCACCTTTGGCGCTCATCGCAAGCCCCTGTGTACTTCAAGTTTCCTGCTTTGCACTGATCACCTTCGACACTCATTGCGGGCCCCATGCTGATCGCCTTTGGCGACTTCGGTGCTCATCTCGTGGCTCACAATGAGTGCCTTTGGCGCTCATTGCAAGCCTTTACTCCCATCTACTGTACTGCCCGCTCATTTAAGGTTTTGTTAACCTGCAAGTTTTGTGCTTGGGAATGCCATGTGTCTCTTTCCTGTCCCTTCCCTGTGTTTTTCTCCTCTGTGTGTCTGCTGAATGTTTGCGTGGCGCGCGCCAACTGACCTTGGTTTTATTTTCAGTCCCGTATGCCTGGCGTTGTTGGTATAAGTGTTACTGTCTTTGCCGTCGTGTATTTTCTAAGTCCTGCGTGCCTGGCTTTGCTCAGCCTCATTTTCATCCAGTTTCAGTTTTTTTTAATGTTTTTAGTCTGTTATTTTTCCCCTGCTTCGACGATTTTGGATTGACGAAAACCCACAAATATGGCTCAAAATCACTTGCAACCTCACTCCCAGGCTTCCTGTGTCTCCCTGTGCTGTCTGTGAGTGTGTTATTATATTTGTTATTTTTTTTTTTGTTTGTTTTTAAAGTTACGCGCTTGGCTCGCAGTCCCCCCCCCCCCCCTCACATTGCAGCCTAAGTGCTGCACGGCTGCTTTGCAAGGCTTGCATGTGTTACGGCGCCGCTATCTGCAATAAGCGTCTTCGGTGCTCATTGCAGCCCAAATCATCCAGCCTAAGTCCTGCGCCATACACAGCTCGCCTAGCTTTGCAAAGCTTCGCATGTGTTCACCTTCGGCTCTCATCCAGCGTAAGTCCTGCGCCGTATACAGTTTGCCTCGATACGCGAGGCTTCGCAGATGGGCGCCGCCTAAGTCGTTCGCCATACACGTGGTCAACATCGCAAACGTCGCCGTTCACGTGACCAACATTTCTTGGTCGACAACTATTATAATGATAAGATGGATAGATGAGGTCATTAAAGAAACGATGGGCAGTGGCTGACAAATGTCACGCAGAGCTGGACACAACCGAACAATTGAACAACAAATATGTTAAAATAAAGGTGCACTTTGCTTCTTCAATATAAATATTCTACATAAACACGGCTGATATCCATGAGAAATGTTCTCACTTTCATTCTTTTTTTAACAAGTTGTGGGAAGTTTACTTTACTTTACATCCCCCTGTTTTCTGCTCAGTGATTCCACCCTTCCTCCCCTCCCCGTATTTCCCACTCTATCACTTCTCTCCCAGACTACACATCCCAGGGATCTTTCATTTCTTTTTGATGTTCTTTGATCCAACCGTTTGTTTTGGACTAACAAAACCTGGAGGAATGTGGCATGTTCACAGGTGAGGGGGGTGCACATGGTCCAGGGGCTATGCCATATAACATCTGGCAGATCGGTGGACCCGCCTTCCCACCCTATTCTAGAGCAGCCATTACTGCAGTGTCATTGTTATCTTATTATGGGTCACCAATCTATTTATTCTTAAGTGCCTTCTCATCTGCTCATAATTAGAATTAAAGGGCCAGTGTACACAGGCTGCCAATCAGATAGCATTGATTAGGCTTTCTTGGTGAGGCTTGATTAATGTTATCGCTGTTGAAATCTTCCACTTCCTGATCACACACAGCTCATATACAGAGTACACATTGCATGAATATAACTCAAAAAGCACACACATTGCATTCATATACAAAGTATACCCCAAATATACAGTGGTCATATACAGAATACACACCCTGACACATATAGCACTCACTGATAATGAAACATGATAACAGCATTTTGATGGCAGATCGGAAACAAAAAAGGCAAATTTAGTCTGCCCATTCTCTCTACCTAGTTTTATGCTATTTTATCTGCAACCGTCTAAGTCATGAGTGTCCAATTTCGGTCCTGGTGGACCGCACATAAGCCTGGATTTGAGGATATCCCTGCTGCACCCAGGTGAGACTATTGCTTCTTCAGTCATGCTGGTCACTGGTGCACAGAAAGGAAATCCTCAAACCCAGGCCTGTGTGCAGCCCACCATGACCGAACTTGCTCTAAGTAGTACAGATTTAATTTTCCTGGGTTCCAAATTCTCTTCAGATGGTGACTGAAGCCATGAAATTAAAAGACATTTGCTTCTGGGAATGAAAACTATGGCAAGTCTGGATAAACGATTAAAAAACAAAAATATATCACTATCAACAAAGGTGCCCATAGTTAGAACTTTGGTTTAACTTACGGATGTGAAAGGTGGACCATAAAGAAGGTTGAGCACCAGAGAATTGAAGCCTTTGAATTGTAGTGTTGGAGAAAACTTCTTAGAGTCCCTATGGCTGCAAGAAGATCCAGCCACTCAATACTACAGGAAATGAAGCCAAACTGTTCACTGGAAGGTTTGAGCATGAGGCTATAGCTCATATCATGAGAAGACAGGATTCCCTATAGAAGACTCTGATGCTGGGAAAGATAGAAGGCACACAAAGAAGGGGGTGGTTGAGGTGGAAATGGATAGATGAGATCATTGAAGCAATGAACATGAGTTTGAGGGAGCTCAGAGGGGCAGTGGGTGGTAGATATACTTGACATGTTGCTGTCCATAGGGTCATGGAGACGCAGACACAACTGAATGACTAAACAAAAACAACAACAAAGCAGTACAATGCTCTCACATAGCACACACAATACACAATATACAGAGCACACGCAGTGTACACTTACAGGACATATAAAGAAAAATCTTGATCTTGGCCTGTGAGAGTGGCCAAGGGGGTGGCTCACATTACAAGAACAGAGGAGATCACCCTGATGACATTTACTGACCGAGCAATTTGCATTATTTGTCTGCTGCCGTGGTCATGGCTTGATTTATTATAAAGGTCCACTGTAATGCCCCTGCACTCTGCAGCAGTAGTTCCAAAACTTATTTTGACGAAAGTCTTGGTGAACCACCTAAAACACTTATATAAGAATATAACATGCATTTATTGACCATAATTTTTAGACCTAGGCACCTATTCAATGACAACAATTACAGAGAGATTCAATTGAACTAGCACGCAGCTACCTGGCCAAAAGCCTAAACCATAAACCATGCACTCGTAAGTAGCATTTCAGAGCCTTGATCATGATCAATTAAGCAAGGCCGTAACTACCGAGTTAGAAACAGCCAATAGTAAATGAGACCGTCATCATGACGTCAGTAAAACATGGAGGTTAAACGTCAATCAATTTGCGTTTAGAAGTCCGATATGCAATCAGACTCGCAATCCGGGAATGTTCAAAATTAAAAAAATGAATGGTTATACTGTACTAGTCCATGTGGGGGGCCTGATATGTATTAACTTCATGATTACGGAGATTGATCTGTTCTGTGATTTCTCCTGAGCAGTAAGTGTGTTTGGGTACGTGTGTATGGGTACGTGTGCAGTGAGTAGTGGGCAGGTGAGTAGTAAGAACCTAATATAAACAGGGGAAGGAGCGAACTTGTGAGCTTGCGAACACTTCTAGTATAAGTGCAGTTCTAGTATAAGTGTAGGAGTTTAAATAAAAGGAGGGAGTGCAAAGAAAAGGGGAGCACATTGTAATGCTTTATATATTTTTTTTCCCCACTGTAATTATGTCAGTCCAGTGGCAACCTCACTTAGTGTACATCCTGTCACATGTATGAACTACTGGAACAGCTGGGCCTAGCATAGAGGGTGGAGATGCTGCTAGTGAGGATATCCAGGGAGGTAGCTGGGTTACAGTTACAAGGGGAAGCAGGGAGGACAGTATGAGGAGGCAGGCCAGTTTTGAGTTGGCAAACACCAACAGATTTGCTAGATTGAGTGATACTGTTGGGGATGTCCATTCAGGAATGGCAATGCCAGATAGAGCTGTTCCCTCTAACAGCCGGGAGAACAGTTCTACTGGAGGAGAGGGGAGGCAGAATAGGCAGAGCAAGAGAAAGGCTTTGGTGGTAGGGGACTCTATTATTAACAAGATAGGAAGGGTGATTTGTCACCCAGATCCCAGCAATCGAACAGTTTGCAGTCTCCCGGGTGCTCGGGTGCTCGGGTTTGGCATGTTGTGGATCGGGTAGATAACTTATTGGGAGGGGCTAGAAGGGAACCGGCGGTCTTGGTACATATTGGTACCAATGACAAAGTTAGGTGAAGATGGAGTGTCCTAAAGAATGATTTTATAGAACTAGGTAGTAATCGGAAGGCAAGGACCTCAAAGGTAGTATTTTCTGAGATACTACCTGTGCCACGTGCTAGCCCAGGGTGTCAGAAGGAGCTTAGGGAGGTTAATGCATGGCTAAAAATGTGATGCACTAAGGAGGGGTTTGGGTTTTTAGAGCACTGGGCTGACATCTCACTTGGCTACAATCTCTACAGCAGGGATGGATTGCATCTTAATGATGAGGGAGCTTTTGTGCTATGGGATAGGATGTAGAATGGCTTAGGCAGTTTTTAAACTAGTAGGTGGATGGGAGGGATGAGATAGAAGTAATGGGGTAAAAAGTATAGAGGGGGTAAGGAACAAATTAACTAGTCAAGGGGGAGGAGATGGGGAGGGTTAGTATAGTCAATATAAAGGTATTGAAAGGTAACTCAAGTACAATGGCAGGCACTCCATAACTACAGACTCATAACATAAGGTGTATGCTTGCTAATGCCAGAAACTTTCCAGGAAAAATGGGATAGTTAGAATTATTACCAGTTAATGAGAAATGGGATTTAATAGGCATTACTGAAACACGGTGGGATGATTCTCATAACTGTACTGTTAATCTGGATGGTTATAACCTATTTAGGAAAGATAGGGGCAATAGTAAAAGAGGAGGATAGATTTGTTTGTATGTTAAGCCTGAATTTAAGCCTATTGTCAGAGAAGATATTTATGCTGGAACTAGCGGTAATGCTGAATGCTTGTGGGTAGAGTTAAATAGCGGAGCCGCAAATTCCAAAAGAATATTGATAGGAGTATACTATAAACCCCCAAATATAATTGAAAGTGAGGAAATGCAATTATTGTTACAGATTGGAAATGCAGCTAAGCATGGGCACGTTCTAATAATGTGAGATTGTAATTACCCTGAAATAAACTGGATGAATGAGACCAGCAGTACGGGTAATAGTACACTCGGGGATCATTGTCTGGCCCAGGTTATCCAAGAACCTACTAGAAATGAAGCTCTCTTGGATTTAGTTATTACAAATAATATTGATATAGTATCAAACAATGAAATAGGGCAACCTTTGGTAAACAGTGATCACAACACAGTCTCATTTGGGATTGAATTAAAAAAACAACGAGTAAATATACTGACCATAAATGGACAACGTTCAAATCCTTACTAAATATACATACTTATCACCATATACCCATGTGGAAATAAAAGTAAAATGAGTAAATCACATCCCATGGGGCATAACAATGACTTAAAGATGAAGATACAGAGTAAAAAAACAGGCATTTAAATTATAAAAACGGCAGCAAAAGGGTTATAGGACTGGCTAACATAGGAAACGAAAAGTTGCAAAGGAAAGTAAGACTAATACTAAAACTTTTTTTAAATATATTAATGGGAAGAAGGCCAGGAAGGAAGCTATAGGAACATTACAATGTGACACAGGCCATCTGAAAATTAGTGACCAGGAAAAGGCAGATGAGCTAAATTGTTTTTTTTCTTCCGTATACACAAGGGAGGTACCAGTGTTTGGGACACTGCAACATAATGGGGCTACACTACCTTCACCAAATAACTGGTTAAGGCAGGAAGAAATCCAAAACAGGTTGGAAAACATTAAGGTTAATAAAGCCCCGGGTCCTGATGGAATGCATCCAAGGGTACTGAGATAATTGGGTTCTGTAATAGCCAAACCATTATTTCTAATCTATGAAGACTCACTCGCCACAGGGTCGCTACCAGATGACTGGAGAAAGGCAGAGGTGATACTTATATTTAAGAAGGGAGCAAGAACAAATCCAGGAAATTATAGACCTGTAAGCCTCACTTCTGTAGTGGGAAAGCTTTTAGAAGGGATAGTATACAAGAATATGTCTATTCAAACAGGATTATAAGTAGGAGCCAACATGGATGTTTGAGGGATAGGTCATGTCAAACAAACCTAATTAATTTCTATGAAGAGGTTTGTAGGAACTTGGATCAAGGCTACTCAGTGTATGTAGTCTTTTTGGATTTTACAAAGGCTTCTGATACAGTGCCACATGGGAGACTATTGTGCAAACTAATGGATACAGGAATTGCAGTAAATATCTGCTCATGGATTGAGAGCTAAAAGACAGGAAGCAAAGGGTTGTTGTAAATGGAACATACTCCAATTGGACGAATGTGGTAAGTGGGGTTCCTCAGGGTTCAGTATTAGGTCCTCTCCTTTTTGACATATTTATTAATGACTTAGAGGTGGGACTGGAAAGTAGTGTCTCCATTTTTGCTCATGACACAAAGTTGTGCAATGTAATAAAATCAGATAATGATGTAGATTTGCATACATTAGAGGAATGGGCATCTAAATGTCAGATGAAATTTAATATGAATAAATGTAAAGTTATGCATCTGTGAAGGAAACATATCCATGCAATTTCTCATCTTAATAGAGCAAATCTAGGGGTATCAGATATTGAAAGGGATTTGGGAGTGCTTGTGGACAACCACCTAGGTAACAGTGCTCAATGCCAAGCAGCAGCTGCAAAGGCAAATAAAATATTAGCATGTATTAAGAAGGGTATAGAAGCAAGGGAAGCAAATCAAAATCTGCCACTATACAAACCCCTAGTACACCCTCATTTGGAATATGGAGTACAATTTTGGGCAACACTACATAAAAAGGACATTTGAGCTGGAAAAAGTACAGAAAAGGGCAACAAAACTAATAAGGGGAATGGAGGGGGCATGTTATGAAGAAAGACTAACCAAATTATACTTATTTTCATTAGAAAAAAGGCGTCTAAGAGGGGATATGAGTACCTTATATAAATACATCCAAGAAGTTTTCAACTGACACAAGGACATCCTTTGAGATTAGAAGTAAAAAGATTTCTCCTTAAAGAAAGAAAAGGGTTCTTCACAGTAAGGATGGTTAATCTGTGGAATTCTCTACCAAAGGAGGTGGTGACAGCGGATTCGATAGATAACTTTAAAAAGGGATTGGATATATTTTTAATTAAAAAGGGCATTCAGGGTTAAACTGGATAATTAGAGAGAGAGAGTATTGATCCAGTGAGGAATCCAATCTCCAGTATCTGGGGTCAGGAAGGAGCTTTATATTTTTTTCCCTTTTGAGACAATTAGCAAAGTTTCACTGTTTTTTTTTTTTTTTTTCTTGCCCTACTCTGGACCAATTAACAATTAATCAGCATATTGCAGATCAGAGGAGATCTAAAAAGGTTGAACTTGATGGACTAAAAGTCTTTTTTCAACCTAAATTACTATGTAACTATTATATAACACAGAAATTAAACTTAAGAAAAATATTTTTTTTTATTGCAGATTTGTGACCGTTGTGCAATTAATTCTTATCTCTGTCATCGCTTTCCCCGTCTTTTAGAGTGCAGTACTAATTTTTTTTATTTACCTTTGCAGGTCCCATCTAGTACCCGTAGGATTTTCTTCTACGGGTGTGAAAACATTTGCAGGCTTGAGGAATTGTGTCAATTGAATAGCGATTTGCGATTTTAGCAATTGTAACTTTTGCAGGCTTGAAAGATCAGAGGCTTCGATTGGCTGTAATTTATGATTTTGACAACCGCAGGGAATTAACCCCATCACTCATGGGGGTCTATATAGACCCTCATGAGACTATAAATACCCTTTCAGTCCAATAGGGGTCTATATAGACCTCTATAGGACACTATTAACACCTACATTAACACTATAAGTGCCATGAGGGTCCTCCAGGACCCCTTAATAACACAAAGTCTAAGCACTACATTAAACTACACTATTAACCCTTTCCTACCCTATACCATTCGTATAAACCCCCTCTAACTAATTAACAATAATTAACCCTATGCTTAACTAATTAACCCCACCTCAGTAATAAACAACCCCTCTAAGTAATTAACGTTATTCAACCCACAACATACCTAACTTAATCTATCACTAACCACTTATCCCTATCTAGACCAGTTACCCCTATCTAGTCCTATATACCCCTAAATGTACCCAATTGACCCTAACTATACCTATACACTCTAACTCTACCCAATTAACCCTAACTGTATCCAATTAACCCTAACTATACCCAATTAACCCTAAATGTACCCAATAACCCCAACATTATTAACCACTATCCTATTCCATTAACCCCCTCTATCCTACTCTATTAACCACTATCCTATTCCATTAACCTCACCTCTATCCTACCCTATTAACCCCCTAATAACCCCTACACTACCCTATTAACCCCCTAATAACCCCATCACTACCCTATCCTACCATATTACCCCCTAACCCCCAATTAAATCCATAATCACCCAGAAAATGCTAAAAAAAACACTAAGGACAGAAAATAAAAAAGTGCTAATTACATAAAAATTTAAAAGAACTACAGAAAATAATAAAAGACTTACTCATAAAATAAAAAATACTATTACAATAAAAAAATACTTACAACCTGTAAAAAAAGAAAGGGTTAATGACTCCACTGAGCTGACCAAAATGCCCCTCCAGCGGTGTCCAGCGATGCCCTGATCTTCGATCTCTGCCAGGAAAGGCCCCTCCAACAAAGTCCCGGCGTCCTGTAACACCTAGAAAGGAAAATAAACATTACAGTCAATAAACATATCCTGACAACCTGTAATGAAAAGGGGTTAATATTCTATTCACCTGCCCGAAATGCCCCTCCAACAAAGTCCTGACGTTCTGACACGCCTAATATAAAACATAACATTACAATAAATCAACAAATACTGACAACCTCTAATAAAAGAAAGGGTCAATAGTCTACTCACCTGGCCAAAATGCACTTCCATCAGTGATCCTCGATGTCTTTGTCTTCAGCTTTCCGAGCTGGGAAAGGCCCTCCAAAAAATCCCAACGTACTATCAAAAAAAGAAACACCTGCTAAAAGAGCTCCTCCCTTGAGGAGCTCCCGGCCGCAAATGAAGGTTCCCGCTGCTCTGATAAAAAAAAAAATGGCGCCTTCTGATTGGCTGAAGTCTCTGTTTTTCTATTTTATGTGCAAGTCTTTTTTTATTTTCTGTTTGAGTCTTTTATTACTTTCTGTACTGCTTTTTTATTTTTATGTAATTAGCACTTTTTTATTTTCTGTACTTAGTGTTTTTTTTAAATTTTCTATACTTACTGGGTGATTTGGGATTTATTTGGTAGTTTATGGGTATAATAGGGTAGGATAGGGTAGTTTAGGGGTTACTAGGGGGTCAATAGGGTAGGATAGGGTAGTGTAGGGGTTATTAGGGGTTAATAGGGTAGGATAGAGGGGGTTAATCGAATAGGATAGTGGTTAATAGGGTAGAGTAGAGGGGGGTAATGCAATGGGATAGTGGTTATTAGGGTTGGTGTTATTGGGTACAGTTAGGGTTAATTGGGTACAGTTAGGGGTGTTTAGGTATAGTTAGGGTTAATTGGGTACAGTTAGGGGTATATAGGACTAGATAGGGATAACAGGGTCTAAATAGGGTTTAGTGGTCAGTAATAGAGTTAATTAGATATGTTGAGGGTTGAATAGAGTTAATTACTTAGAGGGGTGGTTTATTACTGAGGGGGGTTATGTAGTTAATCATAGGGTTAATAATTGTTAATTAGTTAGAGGGGGTTAATAGAATGGTATAGGGTAGGAAAGGGTTAATAGTGTAGTGCTTAGACTTTGTGTCATGAAGGTCCTGGTGGACACTCATGGCACTTATAGTGTTAATGTAGGGGTTAATGGTGTCCTATAGGGATCTATATAGACCCCTATTGGACTGATGGGGTTAATTATAGTCTCACGCAGGTCTATATAGACCCCCATGAGCGATGAGGTTAAGTTTAGTTTCAGTGGGGGTACTTATCATACCCCCGAGGCAGGGGTTAATTTTTAATTTACCCTGGGTCATTTAAGGACCTTTCACGGCCGCACATTCAACGTGCGCAAGAATAGTTTACGGCTTGCGTCTCTGGCCCAAGTGTGAGATTTTCCCTGCAGTTACAGGAGATTTTACTTAAAGTGCAGTTACATGAACCCGTAAAAAAGCCCAACCGAGAGCTGATACTCTACAAGTAACAGTGAAAGCTATACCCTTCCTTGTCGCGTTCAGGGAAGAGTTTCAAAAATATTTTATCACATTCTCCCTCTATGAACAAGGCAATAGCCCGTAATCACCTCCAACATCTTCCCCTTGTGCTTTGATGTGGGGACCCATTAAACCTTCCTTAACCCCCATGGACCACCCCTTATGGACCCTTTAAGGTATCCTCTGCCCTAGGGGTCTTTATAAACTTCCATGGACCCTATCCCTCTCATGGTGTTTTATAAAGACCACCCCTACACTACCTACACTAAAATAAATACCAAAAAACTAAAAAAAATTATTACTATAAAAATATATACAGTATAATTACAAAAATAGAAAATATTAAAAAAATTCAACAAAAATTATTAAAATAATAAAAATATTTATTAAACCTGTAAATGATTAAATAAAAGATTAATTACTACATTTCCTTCCTTGATTAAATCTGTCCTCTTTTTTTTTTTTTTTTTAAGACTCTTGAACTTCTCTTAAGCCCACGGAAAGGGCCATTGCTAAAAAAAGAAATTCCTCATCACTTTAAAAAAACATTCCAATTAGAATCGAGTATTTGAATTGCCTTATTGGTTACTGTGTGATTGGTTCTGCTTTTTACTAATCAGAGGACTCTCTTTTCCCCTATTCTGAACTGGAAAATGGTTTAATAATAATAGTAATAATAATAATAATAATAATAATAATAATACCCTTCTCTTACTGGTTACTGAAATAGATTGTAAGCTTTCCTTCTATAGGGAGCTCAGTGTTATGAGGTTAATACTAAGTCCTTTGGAGGACCATAAGACAACCCATGCTTATAGGTATCCTCCCATTTGGATGGCCGCCATGGTGTAAAGCTATTCACACAATACTCTCCGTGGGAAGTCAAGTCAATCCACCAGATAAATGTGTAGAATATTGTGATTAATGTTACATTTTCTAGATTCTTTGGTGTTTGGTGGTACGGGTGCACATCACTGATTGGTGACTCATGTAACTAGACGTTTACATGGCAGAGACTCTTGCTGAGAAACTAGAATATTTAGCCATAATTAAAATTGTAGTAGGCAAATGGTTTTAACTCTCTGTACTTTCTCTCATTTAATACCCTCAGTCCCAGCACAGTGAGCTAGACTCACAAACATGTTCATATACAGAGCCGGACAAGGTATGCATGAAATAGAGACACTCTCTATCTTCAGGAGTGTGCATAAAAGAGATAGGTTGAATGCAAGAGACAGACTGCGAATTTTGAGGTCTGTAAACCATCAGATAATTCCCTTACTTTTATTGGCATTCATTTCTATTAGACCTCCCTCACCTGTTTCCCTTCTGGATCGCTACATTGTTGTGGTGAAGGGACTTGTGTAATTCAGTGAAGCTGTGAGCTGAACAATGTAGGGTCAAGATGGGCAGGTCATAGCAGAGAGGTCAGACAAAACGTGGTCCACTGGAGATAGAACCAACAACCAACTCCACTATCTTTGCCAAGATAACCTTATAGATAGACACAACCAGACAAATGCTGAGGTCCATAATGTCATGGAGAGTTGGAACATGACTGAATGAATAAACAGCAACAACACCAGTTTTGTGATATCTTGAAAAAGTCGAGCATAGTTTTTATTGATAGAGAAGTACATGCAGGAGCGTAACCTGCTAATCTGAGTCACCATTAATGTGGATTATTCAATGATTTTTAGGTTGACTTTATGGAAGATGTCACCTTGCTGGCTCTTGAGTTGGCTGGTAGTAATGTACCATAGTGGTTACAAACTTACAGTGCAGAGGCATGGATGATATGACTGAACCAAACTAGAAAAATCAGGATCAAGTAGATGTGTAGTAGAGTGCTTGGTTTTATTCAGGAGTAGACTCTAATGCTGGGAAAGATTAAAGGCACACGAAGAAGGGGATGCCAGAGGCAGAGATGGATAAATTAAGTAATTGAAGCAATGAGCATGAGCTTAATTGATCTCAGTGATGCAGTGGCTGACGTATGTGTCTGGCTCACTGCGGTCCATAAGGTCACTGAGAGTCGGACACAACTGAATAACTAAACAACAATATTATTATGGGATGCAGACAGATGGAGTCAAGGGTCAGGTCACAGGGCTAAAACAGAACTGACTCCATGAACAGAACAGGACTTTATGGTGGCCGACCTGAAGGATTCAGGCAAGACAAACCAGACTGGGATTGTAATGAGTATCATAAGTACTATCAACTAAAGCATCCACTTATTGGTTTGCACAGAACTGAGATATGTAGCAGTATATAGCAACAGGAATCAGCAAAAGGTCGAAACAGTTGAGATCCTGGCTTGGAGCAGAATGAATTAAAAACCTGGGTGCTCATCCAGAACTCTGACCTGTTTTGGTATCATAGCTTTCAAGTAGATTTTTATATGATTGTATTAAACATTATCAAGGTCAGGGGTCTGAGAGAACGTGGAAGGCAGAGTTGAGAGCACTCTTTCATAAACATTAACCATCTAGCATATAGATGTTTTAACAATATTTAGAGAAAAGGTCACTTGAAGAGATCTCTCCATGTTGAATATGAGACTCTACAAAACCAGGCAGAGATTGTATAGGTTTCATTCACTTAAAAAGACGAAGATCACAGCAAACAGCAATCTCAATTCCTGGCAAAAAGACGGGGAAGAAGTGGAGGCAGTGACAGATTTTATTTTTCTGGGCTCCAAGATCTCTGCAGATGGTGACTGCAGCCATGAAATTAAAAGACCTTTGCTTCTGGGCAGGAAAGCTATGGCAAATCTGTTCATCCGATTAAAAAGTAAAATATTACACTTGTCCAAATAGTTAGAACTATGGTAATAGTAACATACAGATTTGAGAGCTGGACCATAAAGAAGGCTTAGCGCCAGAGAATTGATGCCTTTGAATAGCTAGAATAAATCAGCAGGTTTCAATATTCCAAATTAAATTTATGAAATCTAATTGCTTAATTTGCAACAGCATATCTTCTTTATAAGTAATCATTTAATATAACTGTGCACTCTGTATGCTTAATTACATGGCACTGTATATTATATATATATATATATATTTTTTTTTAAAATATATATATATATATATATATATATATATATATATATATACTGTATAGGAAGATGCTGAGAAAAGATAGACAGATAGATAGAAAGATATTTTTTTATTTAAATTGAATTTAATATAATATCATATGTTGTTTCCACATCCAATGCATTTTCACGTAGTGTGATTTCTCCTGACTATGTGTTACTGATTTTATTTAAAAAGTAGAGTTGTCAGTATATGCATCCCCAGGAGGACAAGGAGGTTGGGAAACTACAAGATAACATATCACTTCCTGTATCCCTACTTCCAGCACACATGACCCAGATACTTCGGATGGTTTGGATTCTGCAGGTTGTTTCCCCTGTGGATTGTACAGAATTGCTTCTGCTGACTGCCCGACATCTGGCAATAGAAGCAATGTTGCCAGATCTATGCTGGAAGCTGCATAATCTGGGTTCCTTTTAGAACAGGGATATGTTTCTGTTCACAACAAAAGAAAATGTGAGCTTTAATTAAAAAATCCTTTGATTTTTTTTTATTTTTTATAATGAAAATATTTTTTTAATCAGTTGTTTATTTATTTAGTTGTGTCCAATTCTCTGTGATTGTATGGACCGCAGCACACCAGGCACATCTGTCAGTCAATGCCCCTCTAAGCTCCATCATGTTCATTGATTCAATAATCTCATCTATCCATCACGTAGTGTGATTTCTTTGCGTGCCTTCATGTCTTCTCTACGGAATCCTGTGTTCCCATGATATAACCAAAATACTTGAGCTTCAGCAAGATCAAACCTTCCAATGAATAGTTTAACTTAATTTCCTGAAGTATTGATTGATTGGATCTTCTTGCAGTCCAAGGAATTCTAAGCAGTTTTCTCCAAAACCACTATTCAAAGGCGTCAATTCTCTGGCGCTAAGCCTTCTTTATGGTCCAGCTCTCACAACCGTACGTTACTATTACCATAGTTCTAACTATGCGGACAAGTGTAATATTTTACTTTTTAATCGGATGAACAGATTTGCCATAGCTTTCCTGCCCAGAAGCAAAAGTCTTTTAATTTCATGGCTGCAGTCACCATCTGCAGAGATCTTGGAGCCCAGAAAAATAAAATCTGTCACTGCCTCCACTTCTTCCCCGTCTTTTTGCCAGGAAATGAGATTGCTGTTTGCTATGATCTTCGTCTTTTTAAGTGAATGAAACCTATACAATCTCTGCCTGGTTTTGTAGAGTCTCATATTCAACATGGAGAGATCTCTAGAATATGTTGGCTCCATAAAATAACATATGAAGGAATATGTGTGGAGCCAGCTCTCATCTTAATATAGTCGAATATGATATATTCCGATCACCACTGAGATGAAACCACTACAATTCCTCTATTCTATTTTCTTATATTATGCTAGGAAGCCTCTTCATTACAAAGGTTCCATGATATATTGTTGGAAAAGGCAGATCCTTACTTTACTTAAAAAATTCCACTTAATGTAGGTTTACTGTACATTTTTCTCCCTCTTCTGATGCCCATCACATTGCTTAGGACTTGATAAAGGCAGAACACACCTCTTGAAAGCTTGTCTGTTAAAATAGAACATTTGACTTATGGTGGAGTCTAAGAGTCATCCTCCTCAACTCATCTATGGTGTGGATGAATACCCTCAGGCATCATAAACCTTCAGCCTTTGCCATATCCAACTGATCACCATTAGAGCTACAGTATACTGTCCATCATCAAGTTATGCACCACCAGTGAGACCAGGCCATAGTGACATCATTGCATGATAACACATCACTGCACCATGACATCACATTCAACAAGGATGTCGCCAGAGCTACAGGACATTCCTTCACCATGAAGAGGAAGCTCTTATGTTATTATAGACATAAATGCTATATTTCCTTCACCAATGAAAGCTTACTTACTTACACCTCTCCAATTCCTATATTATGTTCCTATATAATTCCATAAAGCCTCTTCATTACAAAGGCTCCATAGGATATTGTTGGATATTGATCTCACCTTATTAGTGGGAATATCCTTACCTTACTGAAAAAGTCCAACATTAATGTTCTTCTTGCCTATTTTTTCATTATGTCGTTTACACTTAATATGTAGTTTGCCATTTAACTCCCTCCTTCAATGCCCATCATATTACTTAAGACTTACTAAATGCAGGATAAACCTCTCCAATGCTTGTCTTTTATAAAATAGAATTACCTTTACAAAATATATTATATCTGGCAGTAATCATTAATTTTATAACCAAATAACTGAACTAACATGGCTATATATATATATATATATATATATATATATATATATATATATATATATATATATATATATATATATATGTACAGTGGATATAAAAAGTCTACACACCCCTGTTAAAATGTCAGGTTTCTGTGCTGTAAAAAAATTCAACAAAGATAAATCATTTCAGAACTTTTTCCACCTTTAATGTGACCTATAAACTGTACAACTCAATTGAAAAACAAACTGAAATCTTTTAGGTAGAGGGAAGAAAAAATATAAAAATAAAATTCTATGGTTGCACAAGTATGCACACCCTTAAACTAATACTTTGTTGAAGCACCTTTTGATTTTATTCCAGCACTCAGTCTTTTTGGGTATGAGTCTATCAGCATGGCACATTTTGACTTGGCAAGATTTGCCCACTCTTCGTTGCAAAAACACCCCAAATCTGTCAGATTGCGAGGGCATCTCCTGTGCACAGCCCTCTTCAGATCACCCCACAGATTTTCAATCGGATTCAGGTCTGGGCTCTGGCTGGGCCATTCCAAAACTTTAATCTTCTTCTGGTGAAGCCATTCCTTTGTTGATTTGGATGTATGCTTTGGGTCGTTGTCATGCTGAAAGATGAAGTTCCTCTTCATGTTCAGCTTTAGCAGAAGCCTGAAGGTTTTGTGCCAATATTGACTGGTATTTGGAACTGTTCATAATTCCCTCTATCTTAACTAAGGCCCCAGTTGCAGCTGAAGAAAAACAGCCCCAGAGCATGATGCTTCCACCACCATGCTTCACTGTGGGTATGGTGTTCTTTTGGGGATGTGCAGTGTTGTTTTTGCGCCAAACATATCTTTTGGAATTATGGCCCAAAAGTTCAACCTTGGTTTCATCAGACCATAACACCTAGTCCCACATGCTTCTGATGTGTTTTTGCAAAATGTAGCCTGGCTTGGATGTTTTTCTTTGTAAGAAAAGGCTTTCGTCTTGCCACTCTACCCCATAGCCCAGACATATGAAGAATACGGGAGATTGTTGTCACATGTACCACACAGTCAGTACTTGCCAGATATTCCTGCAGCTCCTTTAATGTTGATGTAGGCCTCTTGGTAGCCTCCCAGACCAGTTTTCTTCTCGTCTTTTCATCAATTTTGGAGGGAGCTCCAGTTCTTGGTAATGTCACTGTTGTGCCATATTTTATCCACTTGATGATGTCTTCACTGTGTTCCATGGTATATCTAATGCCTTGGAAATTCTTTTGTACCCTTCTTCTGACTGATACCTTTTAACAATGAGATCCCTCTGATGCTTTGGAAGCTCTCTGTGGACCATGGCTTTTGCTGTGGGATGCGACTAAGAAAATTTCAGGAAAGACCAACTAGAGCAGCTGAACTTTATTTGGGGTTAATCAGAGGCACTTTAAATGATGGCAGGTGTATGCTGACTCCTATTTAACACGATTTGGAATGTGATTGCTTAATTCTGAACACAGCTACATCCCCAGTTATAAGAGGGTGTGCAGACTTATGCAACCACATTATTTTTCTTTCTTTTTTTCTTCCCTCCATCTAAAAGATTGAATTTTGTTTTTCAATTGAGTTGTACAGTTTATAAATCACATTAAAGGTGGAAAAAGTTCTGAAATGATTTATCTTTGTCTCATTTTTTTACAGCACAGAAACCTGACATTTTAACAGGGCTGTGTAGACTTTTTATTTCCACTGTATATAGATAGTGCCCTCATTGGTACTGTGGCTCAAGATTTCTGATGGTGAGATCCTGAGGTCAATCTCTTTAACTTTCCTGTGGTTTGGAGAATTACATCATCGACATTCAGCCTTAACCATACCCAACAGGTTACGATAAGAGTTATAAGGTCCATCATCAAGTTATGCACCACCAGTGGTACCGGGCCATAGTGACGTCATGGCACAATGACCCATCAATGCACTATGACATTGCATTCAACAAGGAAGCCACCAAAGGCACAGGACATTTTTACTCTCAGTTAATATAGATTTATTATATAGTGCTAATATTCATGTTTTAAAATAAATATTCTGAGAAATAAAGTGCAGACTAAGGACTGCTGGGAGATCCCCCCACACCTCACATTTACTGTGACTATGTAAAGTGGAGTGAGCCATAAATATGTTTATTTTGTTTACCTCTTTGTGTATACAAACAAAGCAGTCTAGTTTTCTGGCCCCTCTTGCAGCTATTGTGATTGAGTACTAAGATAAGTAGAAGACTTGCTCTGTTCTTGTCAAATTTCCCAGATTCTTGGGAAGTACCAAGCATTTTAATGAGCCAATTCCTGCTTTAAAATCTTTTGTAAATAAAGATAATGTAAACCTAGGTTAATGCGAACAAGCCTCAACAGTCTCTCAACCGAGAGCCTCAGGTGAATCAGTAACAAAGTTTAGTTAAATTGTTTGGAAAATATTAGTGGATTCATTGAGGAGCTGCAAGGTGATGGTTGTAAATAGATTTGCAAATTGCTAGTTCACTGTAAGATGTATACAAATAAAATAAAAGATTTCTTGTCATGAAGGACTATAAAACTCAAATGCATCCTGATTGGCTCTTGAGATGACTCTTGAATTATTGACCCAGTCAGCTCACAGAACTCAGTGTCCATCACAAAAATTAAAGTGGTAGCTTCCATTATCCACAAACATAGGAAAGCTACTGGCAATCTAGTCGAGATCCATCATTTTTACACAGACAAACTTCTTTAAGAGTGATCAAAAATCTAAAAATAATCTTTAAGTGGAACTTGCCCTTTGAAGTAAGAATTGCCTCTCCATCAAGAGATAATCACCCCTTTGCAGGAAAGGGGTTAAAAAGTAAAAATACAAAACTAATGCTGGGAGCGCCATCACTTCTTTATCTACCCCCATGCAATGGGATTGGAAGAGATCAGAGTGGAGGCAAGTGGCATGTAGAATTGTATTGCCATGCCCCACTAGTCCACTGTCCATCTCTGCTCCTCTCTCAAAATACTCACTCAACCACGCTCTTTGCTAATGACCTTCTTTGCTCCTCGCTTATCACCTCCTCTCACTCCACCTTCAGGACTTTTCTCGTGCAGTCCCAACTCTATGGAAATCCTTGCCTCGCTCCACTAGACTCCTTCTGCCTCAAAACCTTCAAAACCTGTCCAAAAATCATCTGTATAAAGCAGCTGCGCAACTGCACACTCTATAGTATAATATCACTCACGCTTTTTGAACTTGTAAACAGTGCCTGACACCAAATTTATCTTCAATCTGAATCATAATGTGGTCAAAACTGTTAATATAATCCTTAATTAAATCACATCAAATTATAAAACAGTTAGTTCATGTAATTTGTAGTAAACTATTATTATTATTATTATCGTGTATTTATAACGCTCCTACATATTCAGTAGCGCTGAACATAAGATAAGTTCCAGGCAAAGGTAAATACAAATGAAAACATAACAAAACTAGGAGGGCCCTGTCTTTGAGCCTTGAATCCATGGTGCTTTCCCAAAGCTCCCTGCAGGATTGAAACTCAGGTGTGTGGTAAAGGAGGGAAAGAGAGGTGCTGAGCGTGTTAGGGTGGAAGGTGATACACTATTACTAACTATTAATAGGAATATAGGTAAATTAGTGTTTACATATATGGGCCTCTTGGCCAAATGGCACACACAAGAACAGGGATAGAGTGAAGAGCAGTCCTATGACCTCAGTGGGTCCTCCTACCTGGAAAGCTCACTAGCTGAATCCTGAAATCGGGCTACAGCATGCTGACCAACAAATAGTAGGAAACAGAGATCCTAGGTAAAAGCAGACCTAATCACCTGATGGAAAAACTGTCTATAAAAAAACATAGGCTATATTATTCGCAAATACAAGAATGGTGGGTGCCACAAAGACCAATTTACTCAAGTACTGAAAGATCCAGTGAATAAGAGAGTATAATCCTCCAAAGTGTGTGGCCTCACATTAGCCCGTTTGCAGGCCGGAACATCATAGTTATGATTCCCAAATTCCTGATTCCCTGCTAGGGAGCCATACAAACTTTATTAAACTGATTTAACAGTTTTTAACAGTTCTTAGTAGGCACTCACCACTTTATGATTCATAATATCACTCACACCCACAAACTACATTGCCACACAGACACCTCCACTTGCTTGAGCCTGTTGCCTTACACACCGCCATCTTGTATCAATCACCCTCCTATATAACACCCATACCCTTTAGATTGTAAGTTTATTAGTTTTCAATATTGAGTCGGTGCTCTAGGAACAAGCTCTATGTATGTAAGATTTTAGGCTCAAAAAGCTTCTTTTGCAATTTGTTATTTTTTTTTTTGCCATGTACTTAACCCCTGTATAGCGCTATGGCATATGTTGACGCTTTACAAATAAAGGATAAAAATAAAAAGGATAATAAAGATAATATGTACCTGGAGAAAGATATCATGTTACATGGGAAGGAGGGTATCCTGGTCTTCAAGAAGATGTGCTTTAATTTACTTGCTCAATTAAGATATTTTGAATGAGATCATTCAAGTGGCTGCCTCTTACCCAATGGAATAAGCTATAACTATATTTCAATCAGTGCTTTGGTTATATGGGGCCTCATTCAATTGCAATTTGGCCAATTGAATAGGGCTCTAAATAAGCACATAACATATATTTTTTAAAGAAGTTTTTAGTTAGTAAACATCTATCCAAAAGCAAGGTTTTCACTAACTAAAAACTTCTTTAAAAAATATATGCTATGTGCTTATTTAGAGCCCTATTCAATTGTCCAAATAGCAATTGAATGAGGCCCATGGGATTTATATCTCCAGTGATTCTTTTTGGTGGCCTTTCAAGCATTAAGAAACTGTTAATAACAATTAACTACTAGCTGACAAGCTATTGGAATATACATATAAAACACAAGTCTAATTAATCCCTTTTGATCATGTGCCCTCATTAAAAGGCAGATCTCAAGACCTTAACCCTTACCGTGTCTTGGGAAATCTCTTTAATAGAATGTTTAAAATTCCTTTTGCTCTGTGATTGTAACTTCTATAGACACGTGTATCTGTTCAATGTGATTATTATGTGAGAATGGAGAGCCAAGCGTGAGTGACTCCATCTGTACAGGGCCAGATCAACCTGCTCATCCCTGGAGCTTGTCTATGGGCTGTGTAGGAGAGGATTCCATTCAGTTACACACATCAATGAATCACTTACATTACTAGTTTATCTCATCTTACCCTCACTTTAAAATAAACACTAGACATTTTGGTATAACACAGATCATGAATTAGATTGATCACTGAAGCAGAGCTCAAGTACATTAGCTTTATAAAATTCTCACTATTCCATTGGTAATTTATTTTTCCTCTACTATATAGAATTAACTTTATGATAAAAAAGGAATAAAGCAGTGATCTGGGGAACTACTTTGACATAACAAAGGTGTATATGAGCTTAAAATCATTATGATATCTCATATATATATACTTATCTTCCTTGGAGATTTATTTTATACAGCCTTGTAACACACACTTGTAACTCTATATTTCCAGTTGTTCACACCTGAAGTTTTTCCTTTTTTAGGAACATTTTGAAGTGTGAAATGGGGACCCTTAACAGTGATGTGCTCCTAGGCGGCTGCCTAGTTGGCCTAATGAGAAGTCATCATGGGTGCAGCCTCAGTAAGGAAATGTAAGGGGGTGGCATTGAGACACAGAAGGGGACCTATGTTTGATTGGGACATTGTGATAATGGAATGTAGAAAACAGGGGTCGGAGCCAGTATTTGAAAGAGTGTGGTTTGGTGGTGTGGTATAATATCCGTGTTGTTCATGTGGTTGGGGTAATATTGATGTTGATAAGATGGTTTGAAGTAATATTGATGTTGGTTAGGTAGTTTGGGATAATATTAATGTTAGTCATGTGGTTGGGGTAATATTGATTTTGGTCAGGAGATTGGGATAATATTTATGTTGTTTAGGTGGTTTAAGGTAATATTGATGTTTGTAAAGTGGTTTGGGGTAATATTGATGTTGGTCAGGTTTTTTGAGGTAATATTGATTTTGATTAGGTAGTTTGGGCTAGCATTGATGTTCGTAAGGTCATTTGAGTTAATATTGATGTTGGTCAGGTGGTTGGGGTAATATTAATATTATTCAGGTTGTTTAGGTGGTTTGGGGTAATATTGATATTGGATAGGTGGTTTGGCCGTTATACTGATATTGGCAAGTTGTTAGGGTAATATTGATGTTGCTTAGGTGGTTTAGGTTAATATTGATGTTGGTCAAGTGGTTGCGGTAATATTGATGTTGCTTAGGCGGTTTAGGTTAATATTGATGTTGGTCAAGTGGTTGGGGTAATATTGATGTTGTTTAAGTGGTTTGGGTTAATATTGAAGATGGTTATGTGGTGTGGGGTAAAATTGATGTTAGTCAGGGGGTTTGGGTTAATATTGATGTTGGTCAAGTGGTTGGGGTCACATTGATGTTGTTTAGGTTGTTCAAGGTAATATTGATGTTGGCCAGGTAGTTGAGGTAATATTTATATTATTCAGGCTGTTTGGGTTAATATTGATGTTGGACAGTTGGTTTAGGATAATACTGGTATTGGTCAAGTGGTCCGGCTAATATTGATGTTGAATAGATGGTTTGAGGTAATATTGATGTTGGCCAGGTGGTTGGGATAATATTGATGTTTGTAAGGTAATTTGAGGTAATATTGATGTTGCTTAGGTGGTTTGGGTTAATATTGATGTTGGACAGGTGGTTTAGGATAATACTTATATTGGTCAAGTTGTTGGGGTAATATTGATGTTGCTTATGCGGTTTGGGTTAATATTGATGTTGGTCAAGTGGCTGTGGCAATATTGATGTTGGTCAGGTGTTTGGGGTAATATTGATGTTGGTCAAGTGGCTGTGGCAATATTGTTGTTGGTCAGGTGTTTGGGGTAATATTGATGTTGGTCAAGTGGCTGTGGCAATATTGTTGTTGGTCAGGTGTTTGGGGTAATATTGATGTTGGACAGGTGGTTTAGGATAATACTGATATTGGTCAAGTGGCTGGGGTAATATTGATGTTGCTTAGGCGGTTTGGGATAATATTGAAGTTGGTCAGGTGTTTGGGGTAATATTGATGTTGGTCAGATGTTTGGGGTAATATTGATGCTGCTTAGGCGGTTTGGGATAATATTGAAGTTGGTCAGGTGTTTGGGGTAATATTGATGTTGGTCACATGTTTGGGGTAATATTGATGTTGCTTAGGCGGTTTGGGTTAATATTAATGTTGGTCAGATGTTTGGGGTAATATTGATGTTGCTTAAGTGGTTTGGGTTAATATTGATGATGGTCACGTGGTTTGGGGTAATATTGATGTTAGTTAGTGGGTTTGGGTTAATATTGGTGTTGGTCTATGTGGTTTGGGGTAATATAATGTTAGCCAGATGCCTGGGGTAATTGATATAACAGCCTTTAATTAAAATAACAGCTTTCTATATCTATTGTTACTTCTGTAACTGTTTTTATAATATTGTCCATTACTGCTATCTACAGTAGATACCTATAACTCCTTATCAAATGTCTTGTACATATCTGTGGTTGGAAATCCAATCTCAGCTTTTCATCTATGAAAAAGCCCATGATGTAGCTACTGCTGATTGGACAATGTTCTATCCCTAATGTCCCGATCTCTACCTATTTGATGAAATAACCTAATGTCTAACATGACTTCCTGTCATGGGATATGCCCATTTTCAGGGGGTTCGCAGTTTGTCAAAGATGCGCAGAAATGGTTTTGTATAGTGATATTTCTGTACTTGATACTTTGTGACATATCACATATATACATTGGGATATAGAAAGGGGACAGGAAGAGCTGCAAGTGGGACGTGGGGGGCGCACAAATCTGAATGGCCTAGGGCACCATAAAGCCTAAATATTACTTTGTGCTGAGCTTCAGACACTGCACCTTTCACTTTGACAGACAGACGTAATAAACATCAGCAGCCGACGCCGCTTCGGATTATCGGATATCACCCAAGGGCAGGATTTGGGGTTTATGAATCAGCAATTAATAGAGGTGTAGTGTCGGTGAGGTAAAGAGGAAGCATTACAATGAGCGTTGGAAGCAGAGAGGCGATCACGGGTTGCGGATTTAACTTCTTCTATCCCTGTATCTTTAAAGAAGTTAGTCTGGGTTAGTCTCATATACCCTTAACGGGACAACCCAAGATATTTTTTTTTGTAAATGTTTACTAGGTTGATTAATTTTATCCTCCTCAGTTTAATTGTTATATAGCATTTACACCTCATACCCCCAGAGTTCTCTCACCTTCTCCCATTCTTTTTGTTCATTCTCATGGAGGCTGCCATTTTTCAAATCTCTTACCTAAGATCATGTCCACAGGGGAGGAGATTCACTCTACAAGAGTTTAATTGTTATATAAAATTTAGACTTCACTTCCCCAGAGTCACAGTTTCTCACCTTCTATATCTTCCCCCATTCTGCTTGTTCATTCTCCTGCAAGCTGCCATCTTTCACATCTGATACCTAAGGCCACGTCCACAGGGGAAGAAAGTCACAGCACCAGAAATGAATTATTATATAAAATATATGCTTCACTTCCTCAGAATATCAGTTTCTCACATTCTGTAACTACTCCCATTCTTCTTGTTCATTCTCATGTAGGCTGCCATCTTTCACATCTGTTACCTAAAACCATGCCCACATGGGAGGGGTTTCAGACTACCAGAGCATTATTTTACTACAAGGCTGTAGGTGTGGCTTTTTGGTACAGTTTTTTAATAAATACTTCTCTAAATTAGCACAGTACAAGGTATAGTTAATATTTAGACCATTTTGTTTCTGGCGAAAAAACAAACTACATTTTGGTTCCGTTTTCTGTTAATTTCAATAAATACATTGGCAATTAACATCATAAATCAGCAAGCAGCCAATTATCTATATCTTAAAAATGAGTTATTTGTAAGTAAATGGCTAGTACAATGTATAGGTAGTATTCAGTGCACTTTGTTTCTGGGGGAAAAAACTAACCCAATTTTGGTCCAGTTTTCTGTTAGTTTCAATAAATACTTCACTTAATTAGCAACCAGTTAATTATCTATATTTTAAAATGATTTATTTAGAATGAAATGGCTAGTACAATATATTCAGTGCACTTTGCTTCTCTATATTTCACTCTCTTCTCCTGGTTTGCATTTCCTGTTCTCGCCTGTTTGTTTTCAGAACTAAACACATATTTACTTTAATAAATGACCTTTATTGTTTGGCACCAGACGGCAGCATCTGAACGAAGCCGAACAAATGAGTCCCGGATGACGATTAATTTGACCTTTTGATAATAACACCACCAGCAGCCGGTGAGGTTTGGTGGATGGAGCATTACATTTGGCACCACGGTCAGTGTGATCTTTCAAGATGATTTTGCTGGGGTGCGCCCACCTGCTCTGACTGGACACCCAACAGCACAGCGTGTGATGCCAGGAGCTTCTTACTTTATAATAAGACCTTTTGGCCTAAGCTTCTGGTTACACAGTTTTTATACATAGTGTGAAAATGGCCTAGGACTCTGGAATCTGGAATGCACTGAAGCCACTTCCTAGAACCACTGAGATATATGTCTGCCTAAGCCCAGGCCTAGGGAGGCATATTGTAAGGGTGCAGCAGTCTGCCTTAGGTTGACACTTGGCATTTTCCGACATACTGTTTATTATTAGCACATGGATATCTGGGCCCGGTACAAGAAAAAAGTTATATACATATTATATATATAATCAATCCTCTGCTATGCTTAAAGCTGTACTACAGCCACTCCACCGCCCTGGTCAATACACCCTCCACCCCCGCAGCCCAACTGGGCTCCATCAGCCTCACCACCATCTCTCCTATTAACGGTTTCCTATGACTCCCCCTGCCAACGCTCCTTCTTCCCGGGGCAGAGAATCCAGTAATTAAAAGTAAAATATATTATAAAAGTAAAACATAGAGGAGGGCCCAGTGCATTGAACCACCTGCACCGGCGGTTGCTCCCGCCATGCTTCTATATAAAGTATATATGCTTGTGTATAGTAATTGTATGGTGAGGATGTACAAAGGGAGAAAGAAGGAGGAATAACTGGTGGAAGGAGCAAACATGCGAATGGACCAAGGGGAGCAAAGCAGTTTCTCTGAAGAAGGGGATGTATTTATCAAATGGGTCGAGGGCTTAGTTGGAGTTGAACATAGAAAGATAAACATTGCAATTAGATTTAACTGTAATTAAGAACCTTATATGCTCATCTTCCAATTCAACATCATCTGCCAAGTCTATCTTCCTTAAAATCTTGGCTTGATAAATCCTAAGGAGACTGAATTCTTTAGTTGAGTTTGCCCCTGCCACAAACTCTTGCAGTATATTTTTCTTCGAGTCTTTGGATCATAGTTTATTACGCAGAGCAAGTTCCACCTGCTCTTTTTTATACCTCTTATATTTGTAATACGTTTTCTCCAAAGTGTATTTTTTATATTTAATGGAACTATTTAAACAAATGATTAGTAGGTGTGACAGTCATACCAGACGTTTATACCCATTTGCAAAAGTTCTGTTCCCTTAGGACTACTGAAGGAGTTACCCTCTCTGAGAAGTGAATTAGCTGCACCTGTGTAACTCCAATTCAGTGGAAGCCAGGCCTATAATTAGTTTTGTTAATAATATTTTCACTGAATATTGAAAGCCTGGAAAATATATACAGCCTTCAGTATAATGTGTTCCTCTAACAAAATGCCTGAAACCTGCGCACAAACCCACAGAGTTTTATTTTTATATTTTGTTACTAATTAGCAATAAAATATTTTTTTTATAAATAAATTCAGTGTAGCTTTTAAAACTTAAGTTTGAAATGAACATGGTTGCTTCCAACAATTGTGCTTATACTCACCTACTGTTAGGTGTCCAGAAGGTGAAACAACTGCTCAGGAGCCTGTGCTATGTTTTTTTCTGAACAATGTAGGTGAATGAGAATTGGATTCAGTAAGAATACCATGTAAATCCCACACCAATTGCAGCTCATATCCCACCCCATGCCCAGTTGCAGCTCACATTACACTGCACGCCAATTGCAGATCATATCCCTTCCCAAGCTAATTGCAGCTCATATCCCACAACACGCCAACTGCAGCTCACATCCCATACCACATCAATTGCAGATCATATCCCTTTCCAAGCCAATTGCAGCATATATCCCCACGTCAATTGCAGATCATATCCCGCCCCACATCAATTAGAGATCATATTCCACTCCATACCAACTGCAGCTCATATCCCACGCCAACTGCAGCTCATATCCCACCGCATGCCAACTGCAGCTCATATCCCACCCGACGCCAACTGCAGCTCATATCCCACCGCATGCCAACTGCAGCTCATATCCTACCCCACGCCAACTGCAGCTCATATCCCACCCGACGCCAACTGCAGCTCATATCCCACCCCACGCCAACTGCAGCTGATATCCCACCTCACGCCAACTGCAGCTCATATCCCACCGCATGCCAACTGCAGCTCATATCCCACCGCATGCCAACTGCAGCTCATATCCCACCCGACGCCAACTGCAGCTCATCTTCCATCGCATGCCAACTGCAGCTCATATCCCACCGCATGCCAACTGCAGCTCATATCCCACCGCATGCCAACTGCAGCTCATATCCCACTGCATGCCAAATGCAGCTCATATCCCACCGCATGCCAACTGCAGCTCATATCCCACCCCACGCCAACTGCAGCTCATATCCCACTGCATGCCAAATGCAGCTCATATCCCACTGCATGCCAACTGCAGCTCATATCCCACCCCATGCCAACTGCAATCGGGCCTAGAACTGCTGTGATAACTGGTAACATGGGATCCCCACCATGAACAGGCAATAGTAGCGTAATGTCTAAACATGGCTTCATTGTGGGGGAAGCTGATTTTATTTTAGTGAGGGGTTTCCTCCATTGTTTTTAGGATTCATGGACAAAGAACAATAATTTCCCTTTAACAAATGTATAAACTATAATGACATAACTGGTTAACAATATACATCCGTAACCCTGTTATTTTTTGTAAAGGATGTTGATATTTTGAAATTGTTCTGTTGTGTTTTGAAATGTTCTTGAAGATCATAATCAATAGACTACGAGAGTGTTAATTTAATGGATTCTATCCCAGAAATGTTGACCTCCCTGGTGCATGGGTGAGGCTTTTATGCAATTATGGGAGTTATTAGAAGTTCGTTTTCAGTCTTAAGGAATTGGAATCCTTCATGAGAAATAATATCTTGTGCTCTTCCTTTATCTTAGAAAGTGTAGTATTTATTGAAAATAATAGAAAACTAGACAAATTTTTTTTTTTTTTTCCTAATAGTATATATTAATTGTTAAACTGTAAACAGCTAATTTAATCAATTTCTAGCTTCTGTTATGTAACATTGTTTTAATATTGGCACTCATCCACCATTTGCAACAAGCATGTACATGCAAGTAAACATTAAATATACACATTGAGTGTACTGTGAAGTCAATGTAAACATAAGAGAAGGATGAGTAGTGCATATATATCCTGTTATGGTTTCTACATCATGTTACATTTCAAGTCAAAACATCACTTAAGATACATAAGGGCCATCCCCACTGAACCTAATTTGCTTCAAATGGAAACTTATGGCGATTGTACTAAAAGGTAAAGTGTTGAAGGGCACTTGAAGATGTCCGTACATGTGTCTGTACATTTTCAAGAGTTTTCAAACACTTCACAATCCCCTTTTCCCCAATTTAATATTTTTGTTATTTTCATTTAGTCATATAATTGTTCTATCCGATAGTCGTCGTGATGCCCCATTGTCCCGATCAGTCAAAGCAATAGCTAGATTTGTTACAAAAATAATAACTAACCTAAAATTCCCTGGTGCCTAACACCCATTTTACATAATAAACTTTATTAAATGGGAATATTTTTAATAAAAACAAAAAAATACACTGATAGTGAAGTTAAAAGTAGTGCTGCCACTGCTATGGATTCAGGTCGTATAATCCTACTTAATTATCTAATATATCCATAACGGTGATAAGTACTTCACATAAGGAATATATACATCAACTCTCCACAACTTAAGGAAACATCCATCAAGTCCCTGTGTTATATAAATGTGTGCACCTTCACAACAGAATTATTATCACGTATTAGATGCCAAGGAATCCTCACATGCAATGTACGTGCTAATACTAGGATTACTCATTTAGATACAGCACTTTTTAGTTAAAAAAACATCACTAAACACACACAAAATGTGCAAGAGTTTACTTTCTCCTTATCACAAGAGGAAGATGTCCTGTATATATATATGTTATACCTATGTTAGATCAAAACATAGCCATAATCAGAATAAAGCTGCGAATAATATTCCAATCATAAACGCAAATACTTGTAGTTTCGTATAATGCAGCAAACCAATTCCTGCATTTCTCAGCCAAAGATTGTAACATGGTAACATCCTCTCCTCGACAGGGGACATCTTGCACATTGAAAAAAAAAAAATCCTGACTGTCGGTTTCGCCCCCAATCCGGCTTACTCATGAGGGTACACACATTTATATAACACAGGGATTTGATGGATGTTTCCTTATGTTGTGGAGAGTTGATGTATATATTCCTTATGTGAAGTACTTATCACCATTATGAATATATTAGATAATTAAGAAGGATTATACGACCTTAATCCATAGCAGTGGCGGCACTACTTTTAACCTCACAATTGGTTTTATTCAAATTATCCCCCTTCAATAATGTTTATTAAATAGCTAGATTTGCCACTAACTGTTCAGGGGTTTCAGCTTCCATCAGTGCCCACAATACTCCTGTACAAGTCCAGATTGCTTGAACAATCCTGCTTCTATTCATTAAGGTGCGAGCGTTATCACCTTTAATGAACCTCTATCCAGTTTCGAGAGATGGTAATGAAACACAAAGAAGCTTCCGAAATTACCAGGTAGAATGCGCAGATAGACAAATTAACTAAGCCTTGAGGTACCTCAACATTGAGTGCTAGCAAATATAAAGGATATAGTTCAAGGAGGAAGGGATTTTTGGGAAGCCCAGGATAGGCAGAGCTGTAGTGTAAATAAAAGGTTAAGAAACTTTACAATTTTAAGACAAGTTCTTTTCCATGCATAATGGATGGCATGTTCCGCTAAGCCTTGTATAATAGCTTTATGGGCTTCTTCATTATTATTATACCTTTCTGGGGTAAAATGTATGTTTTACGTCGGTGCTCAAAAGCTTGGGCAATGGCAGAATAAACATAAACACAAAGGGTATCTCTTTCTATATTTATTAGGGCAAATTGCCCATGACATATAGTTGTAAAAGAGTAAAATAAACTTCTCCCTTCTCTATTGAATTCTCTACTTTCAAAATATCTTCATTATTTGGTGGCATTACATGTTTTTTGTATTTATATCAAAAGCAAAGCCAAAACAAGGTAGAACGTAGGAATTCCTAACCAAGTGCTATCTAAGGTTGTACTGAGAGTCGTATGGTCAGTCTTTGAGGACCTCTAGAACGTTGCTGAGGTCTTGGTGGAGCGCTTTACTCTACTATTATCCTGCATTGTATTTATAAACAATAAAGGAACGATAGGATGATATATATTCTACTTGCTTATGATTTTTATTGATATTGATTAATATTCTACTTCTCTTCTTTCCATATGGCTTATCACACCAACTGAACGATTATCTGCGCTCTGCACACCACAGTTTAGAGAACTGATTAGATGCATAACAAGTAAGTGACATATAGGGCGTCTGAATGTCATGTTACAATCACAAATATAATGTATTTTGTTTGCCTGTTGTAAATTACTTTAGTGGGCCTGTAGAAGAGGGAGTGTATCCAACTAATAGCAGTATTGCAGATTTCAGTCTCTCCCGGGGTCTGAAATCTTACAAACTGTTTATGTTTTGGGACATTCTGCCTGGGTTGGAACTCTGTGTACTCTTTGACTTCTTGCCATTGACATGCGTCAGATTCATAATTTTGAACTTTCCTGAGGGACACCCTGGTGGCACGGTGAAGCATCCCTCTATATTCCCTGTCCAGACAATAATCCATAATGAATCTTCTTTGGAACCAATATGTATGAGATGATCCAAAAATAGGGAGGGGAGACTATTGTTTACATCTGAGTCCATGAACATGTCAATGATAGGATGGACTCGAAAAACAAGTTCCTACACTCTCATATGATAATGCCAGATGTTGTCATTTTCAATCTCGTATTTTCTTGCCTTAAGTAAATTTTCTACAGCAATTATTAAAATGTAGAATAAACCTCAGTATTCAAGAACCAATTTCCTCTGTTGAAATTATTGGCCAAAAAATACCCATTAACTGGATCCATTAGAGCTGGTTGTGTTACAATACATGTCAACAACACTACATAAAAAGAAACATTCAGTCAGTAAAGTTATAATACCCAGAACAAGATATTGATACCCCACAAAGATTAAAGGGTGCAGCCTCCATGTAGTCATCCATCCAAAAAGAAAAGCCTTTGTAAATAATATAATGTTCATATTGTTTCTCTGAAAATGTATTATGTGTTGGATTTTCTAGATGCCTCTGAATGGGAAGGTGTTGGATGTGATCTCTCTGTACACTCTGATATCACATATAAGGGGTCAGCCAGAGGTAATTAAACCCCATATAGGAGTCATATGACCATGTCTAACTGAACTACGAGCTACAGTTCTACTATTATTATTTGTTTCCTTTATTTGTAATGCACCATATTCTCTAGTGTTATAAAGGGGTTAAGTGCAAGAAAACATTTTTTAACACAGTGCAAATAATAGAGGGCCCTAGGTTTGAGCGTAAAATCAAATTTACATAGAGCTTACCCTAAAAAAAGCAAGGAGTTCCAGAGATTAGGGGCAAGAAAGAAGGAAAGAAAAATAGGTCATTAGCAGCGTGAAGAGGGTGGTTGGGGGAGTATTTTGGGATGAGGGAGGAGATATAAGGGAATAAACTGTTGTTAAGGATTTCATACGTTAGGGTCAGTGGAACCAGTGGAGGAGCTGCAGACACTGAGTGTTGAGTATGGTAGATGAGTCTAGACGAGGCTTCATTATGGATTGGAGTGGAGACAGACAAGTGCTGGGGAGGCCAGTAAGGAGCGAGTTGCTGTAGTCAAGGAGAAATACGTTGAAAGAATGGATTAGAATTTTAATTGTGTCTTGTATGAGATATTGACATATTTTGACAACCAGCTTGGGAGGTGGGAATGACATTGGCATTGTCAACAGTGAGAGATATTTGAGCAGTGGAAGCTATAGTAGAGGGTGGGAAGATGCTGCATTTGAGTTGACAAGCAAACATCCAGGAATGTGATGCCCAGGAAGGCCCACTTAACTTCTGGGACTATAGACTGTTGTGGGCCTTGAGGGGAACCTGGTACCAGAACACAGCTCCTTCCCTTTCCCACTAAGAACAATGCCCCAAACCCTGAGTACCTGGACCGTGGTTGCCATGTTGGCCCAAGATGGATAATGTTACTACAAATGTTTGTGGGTGACAGCCATATTGTTATTATGTGCCATAACTGTCTTCCATCTTGTTTATGGTAAGCCATGTAGTTCAGGAAGGGGGCCACGATATGGGATTAATCCTAGTTATTGTGTGTGTGTGTATTATACAGGGTAGTGGGGTCTTATCAGGCAGGAATGATTGTAGTGGTGAGTTTATTTATTGATGTATGAAGTAAACCCAGGCCTGGGATCTGAAGACAGTAGACACTTAGGTGCGATTGGGGAAACCTGCTGGACATATGGAGGTCCCATACATCAGAGACTGAGTGTCTGCACTCCTGATCTGATCAGATAGCCCCCTGTAAGGCCAGGATTAAAGGGCCTATTGGCCTGGATGGTAAGTTTCCAGACCAGGGGGTGAGTAGGAGGAGGTGACATAACTGATGGAAAGGACTGGGTTGTGTATAAATGTGCTATGCAGCAACAAAGAGTGGTCATTTTAAACATAGATACTTTGAGATGTGTGTTTCATTCTGATGGAATAAAATAATTTTAACCATTGGAATTATTATTACAGACTCTGCCTGCAACTCTGCTCTTAGCCACTGGGGGTAGTACTTCTGACCTTACTGTATGTGTCGCTGGCATCCTCAGACACAATCTTGATACCTGGGAAAGGCAGCTGGGCGCTGAGATGATAAAACCCTGATAATCTAGGGGGTTCCTATAAGACGTAGACTGGAAGGTTTTGGAGTGCCCTGAGTTGGGAAGGGCCTTGCCAGTTGGGCAGGGAAGAGAATTATGTATCAGATAAGTTTTGCCTTGGCTTGGTCATACAGGGACTGTATGGACTTTGAAAATACAGAGAATTTGCCCTCAGAGGGCTTCCAACAAATTGAAAGAGGTCCGAGTAGGGGTTTTTTGGGACTGGTGGGAAAATGTTTTCAAGATGAGTAAAGTTGCTCTGCTACAGTGGTTTAACCCAGAAGAAGAGGAGCCTACCTTGGTACCCCATGGATTGAATTTGGAGCAAGGGGAGGTGGGTGTGCATCCAGAGACTCTAACCGTGAAGCAGCCTAGAGATGTTGAGGACGATGAAGCTCAGACTCACACATGCCTTACCCCAGCAAAACAAGGTGGGGCTCAAGTGGGGCTGCCTGGCCAAGAAGAAGATTTGGGGTTCAGGTGGGAACCAATTATGGGCTGTACCCCGGATGGGGATCCCATTGCTAATAAACAGGTGGTGAAGCAAGCATGAACTAACTGTCCATAATCCCCTTGTTAGTTTTGTTGCCCTTCTCTGTACTTTTTCCAACTCTAAGATGTCCACTTTATGAAGTGGTGTACTGGAATCCATACAATTGTATATGGGAACCCATCAATATTATTGGCATCGGTTTGTGGGCAATCTAATCAGTTTCCAGATACAACCCTTCCAAGTGGGAAATAAATGCCAAGATAACATTATTATTCTTCAGCTGTGCCTTCCCATAGTTCATAGACTGGTTTTGTTTAGAGCATCCCTTAACATCTTTGGATCCAGTAGCTAACATCATAAGTAGATAATGAAATCAGTCATATACTAAAGGATAAAAAACAGACACATTACCTTTGGCTTTTCCACCATTGAGACCATAAATATCACTTTTTGATTAAGCAGATTGTTCCGCTAGAAAATAACTGCTTTTATTAGCTCATGATGTGTTTTCACACCCAATATACGGCCCTTGAGCAAAACATCCATCTATATCAGCAATATCAATTAGCACTTAGCAAATAGAGCTATGCTGATGGTTTTGGTGCTAAAGGCAATATTTTTCATCCTTTAGATGCTATCTTATTACTAAATATCTATATTGTCTTCTTATGTGTTAAATCTGGGACAAATGTATGATCCAAATGAAAAAAATGAACATAACTGTACCCAATGGAATTTTCTTAGAACTGGCTTGATTTACTAGTCTTAAAGTCTACTGAACTGGACAGATTCCAAGCAAATACCAGAGATTGCAAAATAATAATGGCGTTACACTGACACTGAGAGCGTTGCTTTTGGTAACGATGCTGATGTTATTAATTATTTCAGTCCTTCCACACTAGTGCCAGTTAGTTGCAGTTTTGTGAGAGCTCGTTGTCCCATCAGGACAGTGCCGGGGAACATGATGCCCCACGGCAGGTAAATGAGTATTAATTATAATCCTACGTCATGGTTAATGGGTGTGTGTTTGCCTGATTATTGGTACAATAATGACCAAATTATCTTCACAAAATGTGCACTCTGTGACGGGCTATTATGAACTTCTCTTTTTCCACATAATAATAATTCTGTTTTATTAAATATTGTACTGACTCACATCTGTTTTTTGAAGAGACTCCCTCTTTAAGTGAAAATACATCTGCCCCTTTCCAGTCTCCGAAATGCCCCTCTTTTAAGCTCTATCTACCTCACCACATACTTCGGAGTTCAGGAGAATGAACGTTCAGGGGTTCATATGTGTGTAGTATCGTAAGCTTCAAACCAAGGAACATATTATGTTATGAGTCTATATATATATATATATATATATATATATATATATATATATATATATATATATATATATATATATATATATTCAACTTAAATGTGCTATATTACACAGTATAAAATAAATCATCTGGGGATGATCGGTACCTTACAATGCTCTTAGGCACTTCCTTTAAGATCCAGAACATTTTTTAACTGGTTGATATTACATAGTCATCTAGTGTCACTAAGATTTCAATAAAGGACATTCTAACTCAATAACCTATCTAAAATATCAATAATGGCAGTGGAGTGTTGAAAGAGTTAGGCTCTTTGTTTCTGAGGTCTGGTAGATATAAGTTTCAAGGACCCAGGACCAGCCTAAAGGCCTAAATATATCAGTTCAGAATGAAATGTTCACACATTCGGGCTAAACCCCCCACAGCAATTATTTAGTGAGATTGTTTACTGTCCACCTGGACATCCAGGGACAAATGTAATCAAGAGACAAAGGTCTCAGTCGGACTGTCCTCTTAAAATGGGACACATAGGGAAATTGAAATCCCCTCCACTGGGTTTCCCATGGAGAAAGAAAAAAACATTCTGAGTATGGTAACATATCAAGCAGGCCAATGCCACCATGGATTCTGGGTAGTGACATGCAAATGTGGTGCAGACATGCCACCTTTGTGTTTCTAGCCCACTTAACTTGGGATCCACTTAGGGCTATGGACATCGCCATGGATTAGGGTACAGTGCTGAAAAACCGCTCACACATGTGGGACATGGACACGTAGAATCTAGAGCTGTCCAATCTGATTGGCTGCATTCTTACTTGTGGCAGGTACATCATATTGCTGTGTTCAGCTCACATCACCTATAAATATCTAAAAATAAGTTAAAAAACCTATTGCCTGCTCAAAATTCCAAAGCAATACAGGTATTGCACTGCACTAAGCCCACAATGCATTTTCTCTCCTTAATCCACATACCACTTTATACATGATTCCTATAAGGCATACGTCCACTGTATTACAGAGCTTTAAACCATAATGTAGGAAGGATTATGATCTGCTTGTCCCGGCCCAGTTTCACAAAGTGCAGGTCAATGGTTGTGCTCACTATGTTGCTCACCATAAGCTAAATGATGTTATGGTGTGTGTGTGTATATTTACCACAATTCTCTGATTATTAATCTAGATTACTGGACAGTATATATATATATATATATATATATATATATATATATATATAGACATAAGATGCACCAAAAAGAAGCCGTCGGGCATTTAAGCCATATGTATTAGTGTTTCTTTAATGTGCTGTCCACTTGGTTTATATAGTTTAAAACCTTACAGAATTAGGATTAATGTTTTCAAACTGTCAAATTTCCAAGCAAAGTACATAAATCACAAGTCCTCGCATATTACTAAAATAGTTGCAACAAACATATTTACTGCCTCTAAATGTCATCAATAAATCACACTCGATACCTGATTTATTACATAGTGAGACTTCAAAAGATAAACCTGCCCATTCAGCCAGATTGGATTCCCTCGTTAGATAAACTCTGTGTAGTACTTTCTTGCTCAGATATTAAAGCTGATGAAGTAGATGAATTACTTTTTAATTGGCAATGAAAAATATCCATTTGAGATATTTCCAGCAAAAATATCAGCTAACGGCCTCATATTTCATGGTGTGAACCTGATACATGAACCAAAGCTAATGCCATGGGAGATTGAGCGACTCCATCCTCAAAGAGCCATGAAACGTTTCCAGCAGCTGATGAACTTCTCCATTTTCACAATCACTTGCTTGGACAAGGCCACAAACCACTGATTTGTGACTGCACGCCCATAGCTTTCCATTAAGCTTTGTAACAGGAGCTTTTAACCCAGTTGATTGCTTTTCCTGATACTGTGTACCATGAGAAACTCTTACCTAATATAACAAAGATCTGGAGACTTGAAGAAAAAAATAGGTTTGTAAATTGTTGCACCTTGTTTCTGAACAATTTTTCTAAAATGTCTAACCCAAACTGAACCTGTTTTTCTGCAGGATCCATCTGCTAATCTGTATTTCAGTGCACATTCAGAATCAAGTCCACTTATCATTCACACACAGCGTTTCGTTGCTTGTGAGGCAAAAGCGTTTGTTTGACGAGATGACATCATCAGAGTGGGACACGCCCAAAACAGCGTTTTGCCTCTGCTTCCTCTGAGGCCTGGATTGGGCCTTTTAAAGGGTAAGTGTCAATTGGCTTTTTCATTAACGCTTTATTTGCTGATTTCTCTCTTTTATTATTACTCTTTAGGATTGCCCTTTAATTAATAACGAAATGTCTTTATTAATTAAAAGGCAATCCTAATAAGTGTTAAGAATCGTCCCGCAAATATTGTATTAAAAAATAAAAAGTTAATACAGGCTTCTCCTTGTTCCTTTAGTGTTTTACATCGTTGACTTTCATACTAAGAAATGCCCTGTAAATAAATATAAACCACACCCAGTCTTCTCCCTTCTCCAATCCCTCAGCCACTTTGACCTGCTTTGATCCGGCTACAGAGGACGGAGTCGCCAAACTGCTATCATCCACTCGCCTCACTACCTGTCCTCAGAATCCGATTCCATCTCAACTCATCTCTCCCCTCTCCACCACACTAATCCCAGCTCTCACACATATTTTCAACCTCTCCCTTACTACTGGCATGTTTCCATCTTCTCTAAAACATGCCATAGTTATACCCACCCTCCAAAAATCCTCATCTGACTCTGACATCACATCTAACTACCGCCCTATCTCTTTGCTTCCCCTGGCTTCCAAACTGCTGGAGCAGCTCGTCTATAACCGCCTTACCAGCTTTATTTCCTCTAACTCCCTTCTTGACACCATCCAATCCGGCCCCAACACTCCACCGAGACAGCTCTCACTAAAGTCACCAATGACCTGCTCACCGCCAAGTCAAAAGGTCACTTTTCAATTCTTCTTCTTCTAGATCTCTCTGGTGCCTTTGACACTGTCGACCATCCACTTCTACTCCATATCCTCTTCTCTCTCTGTATTCGAGACACTGCTCTCTCGTGGTTCTCATCATACCTACAAAATCGATCATTCAGTATCTCCTTCTCTGACCCATCTTCTTCTCCTCAGCCCCGGTCTGTTGGTATACCCCAAGGATCAGTCCTAGGCCTCCTCCTCTTCTCCATCTACACTTCCTCACTTGGTACCCGTATAAACTCTTTTGGGCTGCAATATTATCTCTACGCAGATGACACCCAAATCTACCTCTTGGCACCAGATCTATCCACCTCTCTTCTAACACACGTCTCCAACTGCCTCTCTAGTATATCCTTCTGGATGTCCACCCACCATCTCAAACTCAACATGTCTAAAACTGAACTCCTAATCTTCCCTCCCTCTCCCACAGCGTCAATTCCTCACATCTCTCTCACTGTCAACAACATCATCATCACCCCCTCCTCCCAAGCCCGTTGTCTTGGTGTTCTACTGGACCCGCCCTGTCTATCATCCCTCACATACAATCACTAATTAAATCTTGTCTTCTCCATCTAAAAAACATCTCCAGAATTTGTCATTATCTTACACAAGACACAACTAAAATCCTAATACACTATCTCATCATCTCTCGACTCGACTACTGCAACTCACTTCTTGTTTGTCTACCCACCACCCGACTATCTCCACTTCAATCCATTATGAATGCCTCTGCTAAACTCATCTTCCATACACAACATTCAGTGTCGGCATCTCCTCTCTGTCAATCTCTCCACTGGCTTCCCTTAGCCTCAAGAATAACATTTAAAATCATGACCCTAAATTACAAACAATAGTGCACCCCCGTACATCTCTGCTCTCATCTCCAAATACTCCCCCACCTGCCCTCTTCGTTCTGCAAATGACCTTCTTCTTTCTACAACTCTTGTCACCTACTCTCACTCCCGCCTCCAGGACTTTTCTCGTGCTGCCCCTAGTCTCTGGAAATCCTTGCCTCGCTCCACCAGATTATCCTCTTGCCTCAAAACATTTAAAACCTCACTTAAAATGCATATCTTTAAAGAAGCGTATCACCTTCCATCCCTAACACGCTTATCACCTCTCTCTCCCTCTTTTACCACTCACTATACCTTAGATTGTAAGTCTGCAAGTTTCTATCCTAAGTACTTTGGGAATTCACCATGGACATTGGATTCCGAGCTCAAAGACACGGCCCTCCTTGCTTTGCTATATGTTAATTTGTATTTATCATTGTCTGAACTTGACTTATGTACAGCGCTACGGAATATGTTGGACCGTTATAAATTATCTATATTAATAATACTCCTAATTATTCTCTGATTCCGATTTGACTATTCTCCTTTGGTGATATATTTATGAGGGTGGTTGTGTCCAGGGAGTGTCTTCTCTCTTCTCTAAAACAAAGTATTGTCTTTTACACTCTGGAAGAAGGTTGAATTATCAATGTCACAACAATATGGAAAATATGCTTAACATTTAGAATTGTTTGACCTTTCACCATGTAGAATGAACTATATTCTTTCTCAGTAATACTGTGTTATTATAAATATCTCATCATATTGTTTCATTTTTATTTATTATTTAAGTGCAACACTTGCATTTCTTGCAAGAATCTCCATGTTTTGTATTATCTACTATGGAGTAATTTTCGATAAAATAGCAAAAAAAAATTTAAATAATATAGCAATTTAATATGAAAACTCACTTGAGTTCACACTTTTTCCATCAATCCTTGTTGTTGTTGTTAAGCAATGTCCCTGTATACATAAGGTTTTCTTGGCAAAGATAATGGAGTTATTTGCCAGTTCCTTCTCCATTGGACGAGTAAATTGTCTCGCCACTCTGCTATGACCTGTCCATCTAGGGTGACCCTTCATGGTATAGCTCACAGCTACATTGAGATATACAAACCCCTTCAGCACAACAAGACAAAGGTCTAGAAGGGGGCCCATCAATCCTCAGAAAGTTTTAATAACACATTGGATAAAAAGTATATATTTGCAATGGGAATAAATACGGTGTAAGAATGTCCTTCTATATAATCTACATAACCTATTGGAAATATTTTCAAATTGGAATTAAAAAAATGGGGATAAATAGGGTTAAGTGTGATGAGCAAATTAAGAAGAAGAAAAATAAAATATCACCATTTCCTATATTTTCAGTGAAATATATATTTCACATAGTGAACCTAAAACCTTGTTTGCTAAACGGGCTCCATAGAAAAAATACACACAGTGAATATTTTATATACATTTTTATTCTGTTTAGTAAATTTATAACAAAGTTTCACAAAAAGGAGTGTTGGATGTAATGACTAATTTTCCTTTTTTTTGTTTGGAGTCTTCTAAACCAATGACGTGGCCCCCCGTCTATGCCCACCGTTGGGTTTTCCTTCCTGGCCACACCATTGGTTCTCAGAGATGATTATGATAAATATTCCTAGTGTATCTCAGTATGTGCCAAGTGGGTAATTTCCATACAAGACACAACGTAGGACATACCCGAAAATGTAAACACTGCTAATAGCTTGACCTTTCACTGAGATCATTTTCTTGGTGCCAAGCTAGTGGTGAAATTAAGTATTCATGTAAACACTGAGGAAGTCTCTGCGAGTTATCTCCATGAAGCAGAAAGACTTCAACAGAAATTGTACAAATTCCTCACACTCCACAGGGCAACTCCACATTCCTCTAGAATTACAGAACACCTCCTGCTATAAGTCCTGGGCCGACCAACCCGTCCGGGTCCACACAAGATGATGGAATGATGTGGTCATTGTCCTCCTCATGGCCTTCTATTGGAGATTGGCCACTTCATAATTGTTTGTGACCCTTTAATGAGCAGTCACCCTCATATAATCCTGAACTTTACCAAGTTCTGCAAAAGTATAATTGGTGTGCACTGACCTGCAGGTGAGGGGACAACAAAGACGACGGGACAACAAGGGAGGGAGACATTAATGCAGCACATGATATATACTTCAAAGAAACGTGGGGTGGGTTAAAAATGCCTCTATAAAAATATAATACATCGTATAAGTATACTCAAAGGAAGTACTGCATAATAATAATAATAATATTGCATACATAAAAAATAAACATATATATATATATATATATATATATATATATATATATATATATTAAAACAATAATGTATTATATATAGGATAGATAGATAGAGATACAGATAGATAGATAGTTATAGATAGAGATACAGAAAGAGATAGATAGATAGATAGATAGATAGATAGATAGATAGATAGATAGATAGACAGACAGGTAGATAGATAGATAGATAGATAGATAGATAGATAGATAGATAGATAGATAGATAGACAGGTAGATAGATTGATAAATAGATAGATAGATAGATAGATAGATAGATAGATAGATAGATAGATAGATAGATAGATAGATAGATAGACAGACAGATAGATAGATAGATAGATAGACATACAGACAGGTAGATAGATAGATAGATAGATAGATAGATAGATAGATAGATAGATAGACAGACAGGTAGATAGATATCCTTTGCCTGAAGCAATACTGACATTTAATGGAACTTGCAGTTTGAATGTAAAATAGTGATGCAGAGAGAGTGGAAACAGAATCTGACATCATGGGGCACATACATATAGGAGAATTAACATACCATAATGTTCTATAGGAACCCATACACGCACACGCATATATATATATATATATATATATATATATATATATATATACATTATATTTATACAGGGTACAGTTATACTTTTCTATTGGACAAACACTTCAATAAAAATGACAAACTTCAGTGGCGGTGGGTAGATCTGCAACAAAACATGAGAGGGATTGAGGTTGGACCACAAGAAATTGTGATAATTTGCCAGATGTTTTTGAAATTCCCTTTGAGTATTTTGATTTTCAGGTTTCAGAGTGATCATTCTGGCTAAAATAGTGCCCAACTGGGGTACAGTAACTATCCTCATTGGGCTTTTTAATATAATGTTGGTGCAGTTTCATCCTTAGATGCAGTTTTTGGAATTTCCCCAGAGGTTCTGAGTTTGTGTTGAAAGAAACTAAAACCCATGGCCGTATCATCTTCATGTGGGATGTTTCTGTAAAGAGCCTCCCCAGCCATCGTGATAATAGAGTGGGGGTGGGTAGATCTGCAATCAGACTGACTATGCCGAAAAAATCTGTGACATCTTGTATATACTGTATATATATATATATATATATACAGCAATTATTTCACATATGGTGGGCTAAGAGTGATAGAAGCCCTCCACCGTACAAAGTACAGCAGTACAAATAAGGAATAGTACACTAGTGATTCCACGTGAATGTCTAAAAATAAGTTGATAAAAACTTATTTCCTGCTCAAATTTCTCAGAAACACAGTATATGCACTGCAATCTGGGAAAACTGGGCGGGACATGCAAATGAGGCCACATAATGCACCATCACTCTGTCAATCCAAACCATTTTAAACATGGCTATATATATATATATAGCCATTGGTGTTAGTAACTGAGGATGTTTGGAACAAGGCCCGATATCTGTTCCGTTGGTGCGTCCATTCCTGTAATTATAGGTCTCCGTGTATCTTCTTGAGAGCAGTATTTGTAATACATTACACCTCCTAATGTGGGGTTATCTCCATCTTCAGGTCTCTGTTTACCTCGGAGGTTCAGATTATAGCAATTTAAAGCTTTTGGAGTTTATTATATAGAAATCCGTGCGAACACATCACACACATAATCAATCTAATCTCAATATGTACAAACCCTGAACTCTGCATAGACAACTGATACAGAAATATATATAAAAAAGAATCACATTTGAAACTTTATGAAATATTTTACCTAATCAGATATTGTGTACTAGCAGATATTTTAAATTAAAATAACCTTTACACATATCTACTACCTCAAGACTACTGTCTATTGACTGAAGCTGGAAAACGTCTCATAAGGAATTTCTGATGGTGCCATGTCCTCTTTTTCTACATAACTTGAAACACAATACCAGCATTATTCCAGTAATATAGCAAGACATGTGTATTCAAGATGTTGGTGATGTCAGTCTGTTGACCTGTCCATGTTATTTACTGGACATAAAAAGGTGTTAATAGATGTGTCATTTTACGCATCGTCAAACTCGACAGAATTCATTTCCCATGGAATGAGTCAACTGGAAGGGAATCCTCTCGCCTCACCATACAAACGAAAAGTGTTCATGTGTTTCAAGAAAACCATTTCTGTATGTAGTAACCAAAATAAGGTGATATGAGGTGATTCTACCTGGAAATAAGCTGATTCCACCTTAAAATGTTCTTCTCCGCAGATCAATGTATTATCCTGTAACATAGATTATTTAAAATATCAACACAAGTGCTCTCAACATTGAGTCATCGTAGGACCTCTGCCACAAGTCTACTTATACCTCAAGGACATGGCTACATGTAAGCTATACAATGGTCATTTATCCCAAGTCCATCTCCTGGACTCGGAACAGAAGACTGGATAAGTCTACTGCACTTATTGTTTTCCACATGGAGCCAAGAAATAGACCTCCTGATAGAGTCGTGATGCCCTCGGGCCACAGGAGGGCAAGACCCCCATCTAATTACTAGATTCTTGTGTGAATTCTCAATGATTGGCCATCCAACATGCCTTTCTATATTTATTTTTTCAGTTCTGTAAAAGCACTCAACAGTTTGACTTCCAAGAACCCATAGATGTCTCAAAACGTTAAAACCTTTTCTCTTGGCACAATACACAGCATCTGGGGATTTACTGGCAGCCGGAGACGGGTGGGAGACGGACCGTTTATTAAATATAAAGAGAAATAACAAAAATATTCTGATTTTAAAAAGAAGTTTTGGGAAATATAACTAGATCACTAGAATCCCCACATAGAATTAATACCAGGATCATTTAATGTGACTCACTGAGAACAGACTCTGCTGTTCTTAGATGAAGATAGTTCAAGAAACTCTCATGGACTTCTTGGATACCACACACTGAAAGAACGTCTTCCAACAAGACGTACCATTAAACAAAGACTGCAAGACGCTACGTTAGCCGGGATGTTGTTTGATCCCATTAAACCGAGACTGTGCCAGGAACTATTAATAATGTGATAATAATGCAAGTACAGAGAGAAATTCTTGCTCCATTTTAGCAGCTCTTGAACACGACTGGGTAAGAAGTTGGACTGGCTGGCGTCCAGTCTTGGATGTTATATAAATGTGTTATATAACTGGCTGTGCCGTGTCTGGGGCTGTGGGCTGGTTCCATGTATGTGGACTTACATAGAAGAATATGTACACTGCGTCATAGTCCCCGACATTTATTAACCCTTAAAGCACACAACTAGAGCCAATTCTATTGAAGCATCCACCATATTTACCTTTCAACATCAGTTTCTGAATCTTTACGCTCTCTCTTTTGACTCTGTCTGTCCCACAAACTCTCTCCCTTAATTCTCTCTTATTGCACTCTTATATATTGGAGTGTACAAATATGTGAAATTATTGAGTAATAGATAACTGGAGCAACCTTCCAACGGTAAGGTCACGCACATAATGGAAGGTAAGCATGCCTGTTACAAGGATACAGTTTAAAGGGACTTTGTCACCCCAAAATAAAGTTACATTTTTAGGTTATTCTCAAAGGGCATGAAAAACTGTCCGTATGTTGTTTTATCCATTTGTTTCTAAAGTGAATCAATCCTGGGAAATTGCATTATGTTGTTGCTGGATTGATATGCAAATGAGAGGCTTGCACATATTAATTAGCTGCTTTGATGTTCTATTTAGCATTACAGTCTGCTTGTGATGGTCAAACAAAGAACTTCAATGTTATCAGGCAGTTAGACCTCTCTCCCACCATTAACAAGTACTCTGAGCCGCACATTAGCATACTGAGCCACAAAATCAATTGTAAATATTTCAGAAATGATTGTCTGTAGAGAAAAACTACTGGTACTATGTTTAGGCAGTTTTTAATACTCTTTTAAAGGTAATCAGCATATGCAGACACAGACTCTGCTTATTTAATGTTAAAGTGTGTGTTTCTTTATTAGGTATAAGCTTCATCATTACTGGACACACTGACTTCTGGACACACAGGAAATGTCTGAAGAGCATAAATGAGCGTGACATTCGGTGATTCGCAGTGGGGTCTATACTTGAAGAGTTTGAGATACATCTGTTCCTCGCCACCTCTAGATATTGTCCAGGAAGCCGACTGAAGAAGAAGGTGGAAACGAGCCAAAGCCTGTGCACAAGGGACAATACTACATATATACTATATGGAATAACGTGTGAGCGTCCTGTCTAGAGAGGTGAGACTGCTACAGTGCGTATGTTCTGTACCTAATAATAAATATAATAACAATAGTAATAAATATAACAATAGTAATAAATATAATAATAATAATAGTAATAAATATAATAATAATAATAATAGTAAAATCAATAATAAAAATATATTTTTCAAGTAAGAGCAAATAGTTTTTTGATCAGGTCTCATAGTGCAGCATTAAGATACACATCTTATAAAGGGGCTTCTATTGGGCACCATATTGCTGGGTGCCCCATGTGGCTGAGTGGTCTGAGCTTCTCTTCACCTGGCAAGGTGTGAGGTTATGGCTAACCCAGGAGGACATGAGGTTTGTCCAAAGCTTGAGAGCACCTCCTACAGGTGTACTAGTAATGATGCAGCACATGGTATATATGTCTGTATATCCGTACATAACACACAATATATAACATCGGTGGGCAACCGGGGGCCCAGGGGCCACATGAGCCCTCAGGCACTTCACTAAAGCTTTTTTGTAAGAGTTCTCTATCACTTTGTTGTTTCCTCAATAAATTTTTATATATCTTATTTTACTTTTACAGTTCATCAAAACAACCTTGGATATAGACCTACAAACATAATAGCTATCAATATCAATAACCTAAATATAATATATCACTATAATATAATATTTGAACTATGAAGGGCTTCTCACTTATTTCTCATGTACTATGGTACAGTTTCTTGTGATATCCAATGACACGTGAGACCTACACGAGGCGTGAGAGACCCCACAAAATGTCTATATGGATTAATCTATCAAATTATATCATGCTTTTAAAATAGCAAAAATATTACTGTAGATATTCGTTTCTGTTAATAAAACACGGCTTCGTACAACTTCAAACCATTTAATGAATAAGGGCAAGAGAAGGATCAACAACCCACAATGCATTTCCCTTAGCAGAGCACAGTTTTTGGTGCTTCAACTAAGGATGCATTGTCAATGTGTCCCTTGGGGCTCCATCTTGTTTTGGCGCAATCGCCTGGAATACAATGGAGGTTTATCATAATAAAAATTAGATTTTTCAGATTTTTCTATAGGTTGCATGCTATAGTTGCTAAACATACCCAAATCCTTCCAAATAGTATATAAGAATTACTTCATTTTAATTTGCTGCTTAAACTTTTCTTCTAAACAATCTTCTGTACTTGGTAATATTTTCAGATGATGCTGGTGGAACATGAGGTTCCTGGGATTGGTTGTGAAAATGAAATGAAGCCCAGATTTAAATAATTCACATAACAATATTAAATGATATTTCAACACGTTTTGGAGCAGCTGTACCATTTCTAACAGTATTCCAGTCTAGTGGGTCAACCATTTTCAAGTTCTGACGTGATAGAATCGCTTTCCTGGAGTTTATTCACTTGACATTGGTATAACAACAACCACAGTCCATCAATGGTAACTTTAATAGGAGAACACCAATTATCCGCCATTCTCCATTCCAACTGCTTGCCAGATTAACCAATTTGCAGTGGTCCGGCAAACTGCTTAATCAGGTAAAGCAACCCAATCCCAAAGATCAAGAAGCCATCCAGAAGTTTCTCCTTGAAGAGACCCAGCCCAGAAATGAGTCACCAGACCAAGGAGAATTAGAAAAGGGTGCTGACCACCCAACCAAACCCACCACCACACGTGGGCAACCCCAACAGCAGCCGCAGGAAGTCCCTACTGAAAAGTTGTCCGGGTTAAAATAGGTGCCGGTGTTGTACCTGTATTATGATAAAGTACGTCCTCTGAGAAACCATCATAATGCCTCCACCTGGGCTCCAGATGTAGAGCGAGCTCAGAATAACCACAAACTATCGCAACTGATTCAATCCCAACCATTTATCTTGCTGTCATTGACATTTCTCAGCATTTCCATAGCAGCATTACTGTAAGGAATAAGTGAGCAAGACTAATCGGGATGATTTATGGGTTTGGAGACACACGAGTGAATGTAAAAAGATGGAATTAATCTGCGCTCTACAAGAATTGGATACAAACTTCTCAATAAACATCAATCCCCCGATCCCACTGCATTGTATGGAGCGTTAGTGTTTGAAGTGACTGGTTCGGTTTATTAGTGATTGCCTTGAAGTCTATGTGACGAAGGAATGTAAGATGGACAGTTCAAAAGCCTATTGTATGCAGAAGGTACTCTACAGGAGCACAAGTAGTGCTATCATGGGAGACACTGCCCCAAGGAGCCTACAATACTTAATGACAGAAATTGCACTATTGGGTTCAGTGGAGCTAGGGAATGGAGGGCCCCGGTGCCAAATAATTTGGGCCCCCCTTACATCTTCTCTATAAGGTAGATGCCTGTTGAGGTCAATAAAGAAGAACAACAATAAATCTGGATGGTCAAATCACCCATAGGATGATCAGATCACCAGTCTATAAAAATAATTACCCTAATAAAGTAAGAGACCTGCTACTCCAGATAACATAGGGGACCCTACACTGTTGTAGGCCCTGGTGCTTTGCACCTGCTATACAAGCAGTAGCGCCACCACTGGTATGGTTACAAGGGGAGGTTCCACCTAAGAGAATTAAATCTAGAGATAAAAGAACGATACTTAATAAAGGACCAGTTTAGGGGACCAATGTTTACACTAGATCACCAATATACTCTGTGCTATAGGCAGAAAGGCATCCTCAGTACAGTATCTAACAGTCTTAAAGATGGACCACAAGATAAATAAGAGTCTCAACTAAAATATCAAGTTATCACAAAGTCATCAAATACCTTGTGGTTTGTAATGATTCATCTTCTACATATGCAGACTCATGTGTGGCTATTACTTTGATACCAATAATGTGGGTGTCCTCTCTGATCTAGTGTGGTATCAACACCAACATTATATCTGTTTGTGTCTAGCACGGGGCGCGCACCTGGCGCGGGGCGCGCTCCTGGCGCGGGGCGTGCTCCTGGCGCGGGGCGTGCACCTGGCTCACAGATGTTTGTGTGGGATTTTTCAACTTCAATAAAGAATGTTTCAATGGATCCATTTACCAACTTCAACCTGGTGTATGTTGTGTAGCTAGAGGTCCTACTAACATTGTATATTAGGTACATAGAAGTTTCCTGGATTATGAAGCATCTGATAAAGGAGAATCCGTAGTGTAAGGAAAAGATTCCAAGATAAACACTAATAAACTTACACTAAAGTTTACAAAATGTCAGTTGGTTTGAGAAGGAACGCCCCTGAAAATCCAAGCTAAGTTAGCATAAAATTCATAATTAGTTGTGGCCAATCAGACGCTGGTACAACAATGTATTTGTTTCCCTCTCACTGGTTGAGACAAAAACATCACAGACTGGGGTACAAAATCTGGAGCTATATGTACTAAACCAATAATGTGTAGAAGATGTCAAATCTTAGTGCTGACGTTCAGTAAGATAACATAGACATTGAAAGGATCCTCTACAATAGATCACCCTTTAGTATATTTGTTTTAGTGGTACCTTGACAGATGAACATCATGACTGGGTGTATGGGGTAATGAAGAGTGGATACCATGATTGTATACCCTATCACTAGTAAATACATTACTCATTTTATACATACAGAATATGGATGATGTAAATCTTAAATGTGTTCAACATTACCTGGTATATAAATATAAGAGAACACACTATAGACATTTGATTATATATATACTAGGTAATTACCCGTCAAAAATGACCGGACTGGCAATGCTGTTTGCCACACAATGGCACCTTCAGCACTCATCGCGAGCCTCTCCCCCCATGTACTTTAATTTTCCTGCTTTGCACTGATCACCTTCAGCGCTCATCACAAGCCCCACGCTGAGCACCTTTGACGCTCATCGCTGTGCTCTCAATGAGCGCTTTTGGTGCTCAGTGCGACCCTTTCGTCCCGCCTCTGTACGGGACGCTCATTGCAGGTTTCGTAAACCTGCAAGCTTTGTGCTTGGGAATGCCATGTTTCTCCTTCCAGCAACTCCCCCCCCCCCCCCCCCCCCCGCTGTGCCTTCCCTGTGTCTTTCTCTTTGCGCTGACTGGCAATGGTACTGCGTGCTTGGCGTTGTTGGTGTAAGTGTTACTGTCTTTGCCGTGGTGTAAGTCCCACATACCTGGCTTTGCTCAGCCTTCGTTTTCATTCAGTTTCAGAATTTTTACGCTTTGCGTCGCTTAGCCGATTTTGTATTAACGAAAACCCCCAAATATGGCGCACTCCCAGGCTTCCTGGCTCTCCCTCTGTGCTGTGTGTGAGTGTGTTATTATTTTTGTTAAATTATTTTGTTTGTTTTTCGGGTTTTTAGAGTTACGCACTTGGCTCGTAGTTGCTACCCTCTCAGTCCCGTGCCTCAACTGCTTCGCAAGGCTCGCAGTCGCATGAAACTGCTTGCCGCCCAAGTACCACATGCCTCAACTGCTTGCCTCGCTTCGCAAAGCAAGCAGTGCAATGAGTGCCTTCGGCGCTCATTGCAGCCTAAGTCTTGCATGCCTCACCTGCTCCCCTCGCTTTGCGAGGCGGGCAGTGCAATGAGCGGGCCTAAGTCCCGCGTGGTTGACAGCTAGCCTCGCTTTGCGAGTGTCACAAAGTGTGACCAACTTTGTAAGCGTTCCTTATATGTGATATATAAACTAATAATATTATATATAAACTAGCGACTTGCCCGTCAAAAATGACGGCAATAAAAAGTGAAGCCTGGCAATGCTGTTTGCCACACAATGGGAGCCTCTCTCCCTCTACTCTACTGCCTCACGATGGGAGCCTTTGGCGCTCATCACGGGCCTCGCAATGATCGCCTTTGGTGCTCATTGCGAGCCTCCCCCCTACCTCTCCCATGTCTACTTTACTGTCCTCGCGATGAGCGCCTTTGGAGCTCATTGCGAGTCTCTCCTCCTGTCTACTTCCTCCCTTGTGTCTCATTTCTCTCCCCTCCTCTCCCTCCCTTATAGCTTTTTCCCCTCTGTGTTTTTACCTCCCTCTCCCTCCCGTGTCTCAAACTCCCTCCCAGGTGCCTCTTTCCCTCATGTGTCTCCTTCCCCCCTCTCCCTCCCATGTGTCTGTTCTCCCCTGCTCTGTGTCTCTTTCACCCGTGACCCCCTCCCTTGTGTCTGTTCCTTCCCTTCCTCGAGTCTCTTCCCCCCATTTCCATCCCCTGTGTATATTCCCCCTTCCTCTGCCTCCCCTGTGTCTCTTCCCCCCTCCTCTCCCTCAGCTGTGTCTCTTTCCCCCTCCTCTCCCTGCCCTGTGTCTCTTTCCGCCTCCTCTCCCTCACCTGTGTCTCTTCCCCACCTCTCCCTCCCGTGTCTCTTTCCACCTCCCCTGTATCTCTTTCCCCCCTCTCCCACCACAATTTCTCTTTCCACCCTGTGTCTTTTTCCCCACATCTCCCCCTCCTGTGTTTCTTTCCCCCTTCTCCACCGTGTCTCTTTCCCCCCTATGTCTCTTTCCCGCCTCTCCCTTCCATGCGTCTCTTTCCCCCTCTTCTGTGTCTCTTTCTCCCCCTCTCCCTCTATGTCTCTTCCCCCCTCTCCCTCTGTGTCTCTCCCCCCCCCTGTGACTCTCCTCCCTCCCTCTGTGTCTCTTCCCCCCTTTCCCTCTGTGCCTCTCCCCCCACTCCCCTCTGTGCCTCTTCCCCCCTCTCCCTCTGTGTCTCTTCCCCCTCTCCCTCTGTGTCTCTTCCTTCCCTCTCTCCCTCTGTGTCTCTTCCCTCCCTCCCTCTGTGTCTCTTCCCCCCTCCCTCTGTGCCTCTCCCCCCCCACCTCTCCCTCTGTGTCTCCCCCCCCTCTCCCTCTGTGTCGCTTCCTTCCCTCCCTCCCTCCCTCTGTGTCTCTTCCCCCCCCTGCTGTGTCTCTTCCCCCTTCTCCCTCTGTGTCTCTTCCCTCTCCTTATGCGTCGCGCTCTGTGCATGCGCGGCTTGTGCCGCCTATTGCACATGCATGCGCGGCTGACGCCATGCAATGCGCATGTGCGCGATTGCGATCGGATCATTGTCAAGCTGCGACCGAGCGTGACGACGAATCGCAGTTTGACAATTATAATATGTTATATATAAACAGACTAAAATGCCACACACACTACAAAGTTACTATACCCACATATTCTCCATATTACGCCCATGCTCTTTACCATATATCCATACTCTACTCACTGAATACATAAACTCTACAGAATATATACCAGGGGTTTTCCTAATTATTCACAAAATTGATAAATGATAGTATGTACAGTAGAATCCCGATTATCCGGAACCCAACTAACCGGGACTCTCAAGCACCGGCATCAATTCCCCAAATGTAAAAAACTCCTGCTAAACTGGCATAACGGGCACTATCCGCCTGGTTTAGGTGCTAATGCCTTTTTGAAGGCTTTTTGGGGGGGGGGGGTTAAGGGTTGTTTAGACCCTTAAAAATGGGGACTCCCAATTAACCAGCAAATACAGTTATCCGGCAATAGGGAGTCTGCGTGGGTGCCAGATAACTGGGGTTTTACTGTATATGTAAAAATGAAGTCAAGACCTGGAATCCCTGTATTTTTATGGGCAGGCCCAAACAGACATTAATATAACAACACTTCACAAGAAGGACGTTTACATATTGTTGGTACCAAGACTATAACTTATAGTTTGTCTCATGATGTAATGCCAGTTCATGGCTACAAGGAAATGTAATGGATAAGTGTAATGAAGCAGGTCTGGGGGAGCACTTATTTACCATCCTTGTACACATTGACTTGACCCATATGCACACATATTCTACACACTGTATACACATACTCACACGTTACTAATACTACTCATTTATTATTATACCATTACATTAGTCTTTGTGGATTGCAGATTACATTGTTGCCCCCTCAGTAATTAGTTTCAGCAGTTTCCCTCGGCCTGGTGAGATACTCAGAGATTACACAGTCTTGGATGTCAAATCAAGACACTCATGGCTGGACTTCAAACACCCCCTGCAGACTGACAGATCACCTCCTGAGCTTTGGGTAGGACGGGATCTGTCAGTAGAGTCCATGCTTAGTGGGACTGGTGTCCCTGCTGGGCCAATGAAGATTAATTAAGTGAAAACAGATAAGCGGGCAGGTCTGTGCTGATGGCCAAACCATCTGATACTACATTAAAGAACCAGAAACCTGGGGTTTATATATAAACATCTAGTCTTGTTTACCAGGACAGACACACTCCTGAGTGTCACCAAGGACTGATCACTGGCCCACCCAGTGTGGGGCTACTGCGCTCTCTCCAGAGGCTCTCGCGGCGGGCCCACAAACTAACTTCTAACACATTATTATTACTGTATATTATCATTGTAGCACTATCGCATGGATAACATTGTTACGTACATATGAAGGCAGGATAAACAAGTGTACATATATGTTAGTCCAGGAGGAAATGGGGGTCCTGCTCCTAATATATATATATATATAATTGTGCATAACTCTACAAAATAGAGCTAATCTTCCCTCATAATCTTTACTGCTGGGTGGTTAAGTGTTTAAATTAAAACAAACTATTCTCTTAATATTCTCACAACATTAAAACATTTTGGGAAAATAATTTTTTTAACAAGCGCAAAATTGGGTTATTTATCAAACTGAAGTTTAAAAAAGGATACATAGTAACCACAGAATAATAGAGAAGAGTTAAAAATATAAGTATTTAATTTGCTTTGATAAATAACCTCATCTTGGTGTAATGCACTGAAGCCGCATCACTTCAATATGAGGTCCAGGGCTGGGACCCTCCTCTTGGGGGAGCCCATTGCTGCCTTAATTTGTTTTTATTTCTGTAGTGGGGGGGGTGGGGGGGGGGAGAACATAAAAGGGGGACTGGACCTAAAAACATTCTTTGCACGGGCCCTAGTTCTGCCATTGGACATGGCGTTGTATCTCCGGTCTGTCTTTGACTCACAGAAGCTTATAAAAGATTGAAAGGTGATTCTCCATAATTACACACATTAATTATTGAATTAAGTCGTTACGTCTTCAGCACCAGAACATGCATTTAATAAACAGAAAAATGGGAGAATTAACTGATTTAAGTGTAGGGTTAATAAGACTGAACGTCCGGACCCCAGGCTGCAAGCTCATATTCTTGGATGAAGGATTCTGGGTTGTCATATGCAAATGAAGGTCCCATGAGGCACTATGGGGTACGTTTGAGTACCGTCTCTAGCCTCGTGACACTGATCACTCCATATACTAGTGATGTGGGTGGGTTTCTGACACTGTAACGGGTAAGTCTGGAAGGCTGTCTGAACGTAGTACCAATACCCCTAAATGAATCTCATGTCACTACCCAGAATCCTTAGTGGCAGTGGTAAAGTTGACACTGATCTCATAGGCTGCTTGGGACAGGTAGATGCGTTCAGAAAGGTGATTCATGTCTAACTTCTAACATGGCCTTTCCCAATAACTATAGTAGGATAGAAGCGCTAATAACTCTACCTCTTATCTATTTCTACGGATGCTGTTTATCAAATTTGGCGAAAATGTCCCTTTATCATTTTTAGACTTGTGTTACAGTCTAATCACTTTAAAAATAAACCAATTCTTTTATTGCTCTGTTTGTTTCTTTTACCTGTACACAGGACGGTTTCTATGCTATGTATCAGCCATCCAGTCCAAGGAGCCTCCAAAGGAGATTGGGAAACTGATGCCCAAGATTTATTTTATAATATTCTTTTTTGGGCTCCCAAATTTGCTCCTCTGAATGCAAAGTATTTATGAAGCAGACCAATATATCTATTTAAAGTATTTGTCTTCATAATTGTAGTCTCCCTGGAGACTCTCTAATCCTTTTTAGGAAAATATGATGACATCAAAAGAGAGAGAACAAAACCAAAAATCCCCAAATTTCCCACAAACTGATCTCCAATATTATAATAAACGGGTGCAGTGAGGGTGGAGGTCCCTCTCCATTGGGTGCCATTAGACTAAGCTTGCCCCTTGGCATGTGTGCAAACAGCTGGCAGAGGCCTGCGGGCACCAGGTCCACAAACCACTACAAGACAGAAAGCTTTCCACCCACTGTCAGATAAATCTTCACATCCTCTCTGGGGCTTCTCATTCCTACAAAGTGGGACTTAAAAGCACTAAATCCTGGCACTTAGCCGTTTAGGCTTAGTGAGGGCTTTATCTCCTGGAAGAAATCCGATTAAGGAATTCTGATAATTCATAAGGAGCTTAAAAGTTTAAAGGGGAATCGGTCTTTTATCTCAGTTATCAGATAACAATGACAGGTCCTGTAGCATGCACAGAGATGTGTGTTTGTCTTTGGTTTATGAGACAGCTCAGCAATCTATTGAGGATGAAAGTGCCCGACCGTGGTATGGGTCAGTGCTGCAAAATGAAAGAGCAATGCAAGGGTTAAGATCTCCGCTAACACACTTTAAACATATTAATGCACTTGTGGGGCCTCAGAGTTATGTATTTGAGAACATGTGAGATTTTGTACAATATTACAACATGCATGGTGCATGAATGCAAAACTCTAGAGCTGAGGCCAGATAACATCCATCTAGTCTGCTAATTATATCTACCTAAAAGGGAGGCTTAGTTGTGCCTCGGGATGGCCTATTCTTATCCCTGACATGCTTAAGTTCATTATCTGCATTTTACCCTACAATTTCCCCTGGAAGCTTTGGAGGCAAGAGGATAGTCTAGAAGCAAGGCAGGGAGGTCCATAGAGTAGGGACAGCAGAAGAAAGGCCCTAAAGGGGAATTAGAGAAGGAGATAAGAGAGAGGAAAAGAAGGTTGTTAACAGAGCAAAGAGAGAGGTTGGAGGAGGATTTTGAGACAAGAGCAGAGAGTACTACTTAGATATGGGGGTGCACAGCTTGAAAGAATCCCAATGGGTAGACACAGAGCCCTCCATCAGCAGCCCACTGGGAAGACATCCTCACAGTGGAGAAAGCCAGGCTGAATCAGTGCTCGTTGGGTATCAGGGGTAATCTATTCATCTGTATCAGTGCTCATTGGGTGTCAGGGGTAATATACACATCAGTATCAGTGCTCATTGGGTATCAGTGGTAATCTATACATCAGTATTAGTGCTTATTGAGTGTCAGGGGTAATCAATACATTACTATTAGGGCTTATTGTGTATCACGGGTAATCTATACATCAGTATTAGTGCTCATTGGATATCAGGGGTAATCTATACATCAGTATTAGTGCTCATTGGATATCAGGGGTAATCTATACATCAGTATTAGTGCTCATTGGGTGTCAGGGGTAATCTATATATCAGTATCAGTGCTCATTGGATATCAGGGGTAATCTATACATCAGTATTAGTGCTCATTGGGTGTTCAGGGGTAATCTATACATCAGTATTAGTGTTCATTGGGTATCATGGGTAATCTATACATCAGTATTAGTGCTCATTGGGTGTTCAGGGGTAATCTATACATCAGTATTAGTGTTCATTGGGTATCATGGGTAATCTATACATCAGTATTAGTGCTCATTGGGTGTCAGGGGTAATCTATACATCAGTATTAGTGGTTATTGTGTATCAGGGGTAATCTATACATCAGTATTAGTGCTCATTGGGTATCAGGGGTAATCTATACATCAGTATTAGTGCTCATTGGGTGTCAGGGGTAATCTATATATCAGTATCAGTGCTCATTGGATATCAGGGGTAATCTATACATCAGTATTAGTGCTCATTGGGTGTTCAGGGGTAATCTATACATCAGTATTAGTGTTCATTGGGTATCATGGGTAATCTATACATCAGTATTAGTGCTCATTGGGTGTTCAGGGGTAATCTATACATCAGTATTAGTGTTCATTGGGTATCATGGGTAATCTATACATCAGTATTAGTGCTCATTGGGTGTCAGGGGTAATCTATACATCAGTATTAGTGGTTATTGTGTATCAGGGGTAATCTATACATCAGTATTAGTGCTCATTGGGTATCAGGGGTAATCTATACATCAGTATTAGTGCTGATTGGGTATCAGGGGTAATCTATACATCAGTATCAGTGCTCATTGGGTATCAGGGGTAATCTATACATCAGTATTAGTGCTCATTGGGTGTCAGGGGTAATCTATACATCAGTATTAGTGCTCATTGGGTATCAGGGGTAATCTATACATCTGTATTAGTGCTCATTGGGTATCAGGGGTAACCTATACATCAGTATCAGTGCTCATTGGGTATCAGGGGTAATCTATACATCAGTATTAGTGCTCATTGGGTGTCAGGGGTAATCTATACATCAGTATTAGATCTCATTGTGTGTCAGGGGTAATCTATACATATGTATTAGTGCTCATTGGGTATCAGTGGTAATCTATACATCAGTATTAGTGCTCATTGGGTGTCAGGGGTAATCTATACATCAGTATTAGTGCTCATTGGGTATCAGGGGTAATCTATACATCAGTATTAGTGCTCATTGGGTGTCAGGGGTAATCTATACATCAGTATTAGTGCTCATTGGGTATCAGGGGTAATCTGTACATCAGTATTAGTGCTCATTGGGTGTCAGGAGGTAATCTATACATCAGTATTAGGGCTCATTGTGTGTCAGGGGTAATCTGTACATCAGTATTAGTGCTCATTGGGTATCAGGGGTAATCTATACATCAGTATTAGGGCTCATTGGGTATCAGGGGTAATCTATACATCAGTATTAGTGCTCATTGGGTATCAGGGGTAATCTATACATCAGTATTAGGGCTCATTGTGTGTCAGGGGTAATCTATACATCTGTATTAGTGCTCATTGGGTATAAGGGGTAATCTATACATCAGTATTAGTGCTCATTGGGTATCAGGGGTAATCTGTACATCAGTATTAGTGCTCATTGGGTGTCAGGAGGTAATCTATACATCAGTATTAGGGCTCATTGTGTGTCAGGGGTAATCTGTACATCAGTATTAGTGCTCATTGGGTATCAGGGGTAATCTATACATCAGTATTAGGGCTCATTGGGTATCAGGGGTAATCTATACATCAGTATTAGGGCTCATTGGGTATCAGGGGTAATCTATACATCAGTATTAGTGCTCATTGGGTATCAGGGGTATTCTATACATCAGTATTAGGGCTCATTGTGTGTCAGGGGTAATCTATACATCTGTATTAGGGCTCATTGGGTATAAGGGGTAATCTATACATCAGTATTAGTGCTTATTGAGTGTCAGGGGTAATCAATACATCAGTATTAGTGCTTATTGGGTATCAGGGGTATTCTATACATCAGTATTAGGGCTCATTGTGTGTCAGGGGTAATCTATACATCTGTATTAGGGCTCATTGGGTATAAGGGGTAATCTATACATCTGTATAAGTGCTCATTGGGTATAAGGGGTAATCTATACATCTGTATTAGGGCTCATTGGGTATAAGGGGTAATCTATACATCAGTATCAGTGCTTATTGTGTATCACAGGTAATCTATACATCAGTATTAGTGCTCATTGGATATCAGGGGTAATCTATACATCAGTATTAGTGCTCATTGGATATCAGGGGTAATCTATACATCAGTATTAGTGCTCATTGGGTGTCAGGGGTAATCTATATATCAGTATCAGTGCTCATTGGATATCAGGGGTAATCTATACATCAGTATTAGTGCTCATTGGGTGTTCAGGGGTAATCTATACATCAGTATTAGTGTTCATTGGGTATCATGGGTAATCTATACATCAGTATTAGTGCTCATTGGGTGTTCAGGGGTAATCTATACATCAGTATTAGTGTTCATTGGGTATCATGGGTAATCTATACATCAGTATTAGTGCTCAAGGGGTGTCAGGGGTAATCTATACATCAGTATTAGGGGTTATTGTGTATCAGGGGTAATCTATACATCAGTATTAGTGCTCATTGGGTATCAGGGGTAATCTATACATCAGTATTAGTGCTGATTGGGTATCAGGGGTAATCTATACATCAGTATCAGTGCTCATTGGGTATCAGGGGTAATCTATACATCAGTATTAGTGCTCATTGGGTGTCAGGGGTAATCTATACATCAGTATTAGGGCTCATTGTGTGTCAGGGGTAATCTATACATCTGTATTAGTGCTCATTGGGTATCAGGGGTAATCTATACATCAGTATTAGTGCTCATTGGGTGTCAGGGGTAATCTATACATCAGTATTAGTGCTCATTGGGTATCAGGGGTAATTTATACATCAGTATTAGTGCTCATTGGGTGTCAGGGGTAATCTATACATCAGTATTAGTGCTCATTGGGTATCAGGGGTAATCTGTACATCAGTTTTAGTGCTCATTGGGTGTCAGGAGGTAATCTATACATCAGTATTAGTGCTCATTGGGTATCAGGGGTAATCTATACATCAGTATTAGTGCTCATTGGGTATCAGGGGTAATCTGTACATCAGTATTAGTGCTCATTGGGTGTCAGGGGTAATCTATACATCAGTATTAGTGCTCATTGGGTATCAGGGGTAATCTGTACATCAGTATTAGGGCTCATTGTGTGTCAGGGGTAATCTGTACATCAGTATTAGTGCTCATTGGGTATCAGGGGTAATCTATACATCAGTATTAGGGCTCATTGGGTATCAGGGATAATCTATACATCAGTATTAGGGCTCATTGGGTATCAGGGGTAATCTATACATCAGTATTAGGGCTCATTGTGGTTCAGGGGTAATCTATACATCAGTATTAGGGCTCATTGGTTGTCAGGGGTAATCTATACATTAGAATCAGTGCTCATAAAAATGACGGCAATAAGATTGTAAGGCAGGTAATGTTGTTTGTGTGCAAAATTAATTTTGTTGGTGTTTTAAGATCCTTTGGCGCTCATCGTGTGGCTCTTGGTTGTTTGTGTGCTATGAGCAGTGTTGGTGTTTTTTTTTGGTATGGCAATGAATAATTAATAAAATAAGAAATTAATATACTTTACCTATTGTGAAGTAATATATGCAGCATTGTGTTGAAGAGCTGACAATCTGTTTTCATGTTGCTGCAGCATCAGTGCTGTGGAGCTGCTGTGTAAGCGTCATGAATGTGTGCAGTGTGTAGTGTAATAGTGTGCATGCGCGAGGCAAATCCGTTAGGGTAGTCGTGTACTTCCGGATTTTGTAAGTTAGTGTTCTAAAATGGCGCCTAATGTGTGGTACGCGGCTGTGGCTGATTTTGCGTCCTTGTTCTTGGACCTCTTCCGACTTTTTTGGAAAATCCGTATGTGTTTGGTGGTGTTTTGCGTGTTTAGGTCCTTTAGCCTCGTTTTCGTTTTGTTCGGCGGCTATTTTTTCTCTCGCTTAGGTGATTTTCGGGTGTCTAAATGCTGTAATTTGGACTTAAATCGAGGAGTAACTTCACTTGCAGAGGTCCTGAGTGCCCCCCCCCTTGCTGTGGGTAACCTTTTTATGTGTTTGTTGTGTGTATTTATTGTGTTTGTAATGTTTTTCGGGTCGCGCGGGTTTACTTCCTTGTTTTCTGATCTCGTACATCTTTTTCAGAAAATGCGTAGGTGTTTGATGGTGTTTTGCGTCTTTAGAGGGCTGTTTTTTTTTGGCGGACATTTTTTCTCTTGCTTAGGGGATTTTTGGGTGTGTAAACTCTTTTATTTCGACTTAAATTGAGGTGTACCTTCAGTTTTCAAGGTCATGGCTGCCCCCCCCCCCCCCTTGCTGTAGGTAAGCTTTTTATGTATTTGTTGTGTGTATTTATTGTGTTTTTCATGTTTTCATGTGCGCGGGTTTCGGGCAGTTTTTGCGAGTTCATAATGGGTCGTAACTCGTTTCGTATTTTTGTTTCGTAAGTCTGTAAATTTTGCGAGGTCTGCAGTTGCTGGCAAGGAGCGCCTGCGGCCCTCGCTTTGCACCGTTAGCAACAACCCGCCTGCTCACAACTATATATGTGACTTGCCTGTCAAAAAATGACAGCAATGAGATGTGTATGTTTGGAAAGTTGTTTAGTTATTAATATACGTATTTGACACTTGTAAGATTTTAGTTACGATTAAATAAGTAGTATTGTGATATTAAACATAATTATTTTTGTAAAATGTTCTCTTGGTGAACAGTAACTGTTAAAGCATTTTGTATTAAAAGTATTAACATTTGAATGTAAGAACAGTTGAACTTTAAATAATGCGTATTGTAAACTTGAGGTAATGGTTTTTTAACTCAAGAATTGTTAACTTAAATATACATTGAATCCAGAGGAAGGCAAACAGTAAAAACCCTTCTTGAAACGTACCCAATTTTAACATTAACTTTGTAATATATGTAAATAAGAAACTTGAAATTATATTTTTTTAAACTTCAACTTTCTTATCTGTGTAACTAAGGAACTTGAAAAAAACATTTTTCCAACTTGGAACATTATAAACAGTAACATAGTGAATTAAAATTTGAACATAATTTTGTATTAAAAGTATTAACATTTGAATGTAAAAACAGTTGAACTTTAAATTAATCCGTATTGTAAACTTGAGGTAATGTTTTTTTAACTCAAGAATTGTTAACTTAAATATACATTGAATCCAGAGGAAGGCAAACAGTAAAAACCCTCCTTGAAACGTACCCAATTTTAACATTAACTTTGTAATATATGTAAGTAAGAAACTTGAAAGTATATTTTTTTAAACTTCAACTTTCTTATCTGTGTAACTAAGGAACTTGAAAAAACATTTTTCCAACTTGGAACATTATAAACAGTAACATAGTAAATTAAAATTTGAACATAATTTTGTATTAAAAGTATTAACATTTGAATGTAAAAACAGTTGAACTTTAAATTAATCCGTATTGTAAACTTGAGGTAATGTTTTTTTAACTCGAGAATTGTTAACTTAATTATACATTGAATCCAGAGGAAGGCAAACAGTAAAAACCCTCCTTGAAATGTACCCAATTTTAACATGAACTTTGTAATATTTCTAAGTAATAAACTTGAAAGTATATTTTTTGAAACTTGAACTTTCTTATCTGTGTAACTAAGGAACTTGAAAAAACATTTTTCCAACTTGGAACATTATAAACAGTAACATAGTAAATTAAGATTTTAACATAATTTTTTATTAAAAGTATTAAAATTTAAATGTAAAAACAGTTGAACTTTAAATTAATCAGTATTGTAAACTTGAGGTAATGTTTTTTAACATGCAATTTATATCTGAAGAATTGTTAACTTAAATGTACATTAAATCCAGAGGAAGGCAAACAGTAAAAACCCTCCTTGAAACGTACCCAATTTTAACAATAACTTTGTAATATATCTAAGTAATAAACTTGAAAGTATATTTTTTTAAACTTGAACTTTCTTATCTGTGTAACTAAGGAACTTGAAAAATCATTTTTCCAACTTGGAACATTATAAACAGTAACATAGTGAATTAAGATTTTAACATAATCTTGTATTAAAAGTAGTAACATTTGAATGTAAAAACAGTTGAACTTTAAATTAATCAGTATTGTAAACTTGAGGTAATGTTTTTTTAACATGCAATTTCTATCTGAAGAATTGTTAACTTAAATGTACATTGAATCCAGAGGAAGGCAAACAGTAAAAACTCTCCTTGAAACGTACCCAATTAAATTAATTACTTCCTGACCCCATGAACTGGCGATAAAATTACTCCCTGGATTAATATTTAACATAACAGACAATATTTACATTGTGACTAAAAACGTGGTTGAGCTCTTAACATGAACTTTGTAATATGTTAAAGTGAAGAACTTGAAAGTATATTTTTTGAAACTTGAACTTTCTTATCAGTCTAAGTAATGAACTTGAAAATATTGTTTTCAAACTTATAACATTAGAAACAGTAACATAGTTAATTAACATTTTAACATAATTTGTAAAAAAATAATGCAAGGCAAGTGTTTTGTGAGGCTAATCATCTATAAACAGTACTTCCATTAATTATGACTGATTTGTTTATTGCTTTGTATTTTTCAATGCTTTAAAAAAAAATTTGCATGGGTTTTATTTCTTTAATGAAAAGTTATAGTACTTCATAGTAGACAATGTTTTTAGTAAAAATACGTCCATCTTCTAATAAATCACCTTGACTTTCCTTTTTTTTCAATGTAAACTTTAATAGCTTGTGGATTTTTGCACCGTGATAACGCAACATACAATTGTCCATGTGCAAATACTGGTTCTTGTAAGAAAATACCCACAGATTTGAACGTTTGTCCTTGTGATTTATTAATGGTCATGGCAAATGCCATAATGATGGGAAATTGTCGTCTTTGAAGTATAAAAGGGAGACTACTTTCACTTGGTGCTAAATCTATTCTTGGTATGAAAACTCTCTCTCCTTTATGGGTACCAGTTAACATTTTAGCATCTATAAAATAGTCCTTTAATTGTTGAACAATTAATCTTGTCCCATTGCATAGGCCTTTTTTGGGGTTCATATTTCGTAGTAACATGACAATTGCACCTTTCTTTAGCTGTAAAATATGAGGTGGCATTCAAGAAGGAGTTAGTGAGTTAATGAATTCAGTGGAAAAGTTAGCCTGACTTTCATTGTCATCAGCAAGTACAGAATCAGCACTGTGATAATCTCTTTGTGGTGCATTAATTTTTTTTAAAGATTTCATTATTGAAAATTAATGCATCCTTATTTTTACACGCTAGTATGACTTGGTTGGCAAGCTCTGAATACTCCTGGTTATTTATGCTACCTTCAAATATAGCCGATATAATATCTTGGTGACAAATCATATTAGGTGGGATCTCCACAGTGTCCTCAGGTAAATGTGTTATTTTTCTGTTCTGCCTTCTCCAATTTTAATAAGCCAATAATTGAAATCAGTTTGGCCTTCTGATCTCATGTTTTGTTGCAGTTAAAGATGGGTAAAATGTTTCCATAGTGTGCTTGACTTTATACAGGTTTCGATAATGTCAGTTCGATTTCCATGTACAACGACAGGTAATGTTTGTCTAAAATCGCCACCTAACAACATTACCTTTCCACCAAATGGAAAAGTATTATCCATGACTTCACAAAGCAAACGTTCAATACATTGGAGGGCATAGCATGACATCATTGTGGCCTCATCTATTATAATTAATTTACTTTTTTCCATTTCTTTGCTTGTAATGATGTTATGCGAATATCTGACACATAAGTTTCTAAAATAGGCACTGGCAGTTTAAAGCCACTATGTACCTTTCTTCCACCTTCTAACAAAAGTGCAGCAATTCCAGTAGTGGCAAACGGCAGTGCTATTTGACCTTTTGCTCGTACAGAACTCATTAATAAATTATATAGATAAGTTTTTCCTGATCCGCTAGGTCCATCAAGATAGAAATAACGCTCTGTCACCATGTCATCATCTATTGCATTTTTAATGGCATTAAATGCTTGCAATTGTAACGTATTTAAAGTTGCAAATCTTTCTTCTGTTCTTTCTACTTGTAATTGAATGTCATAGTCTTCAAAGTTTATGTCATCTATAAGACCTGGATCAGGCAAATTAAAACTTGCACAACTTAATCCATGAGTTAAAAATACTTCTTGGATTTCCATTAACGCTTTTAAGTGTGCAATGGGTTAATTGTATCGTCGCATAAAGTCTTCATCCATATTACTTTTAAATGTCTCCCACAAAGCTAATGCATTTGAAGCATTTGAGAAGATACAAATAAATGCAAATTGTTCTCTCATCTGCCGTGGCATTTGACATTGTGCTGCTTCTTCTAAACATCTTTCCCACTCTGTATCATCAGCTAGTACGTTTCTATGTCTTGCAGCTAAATGGAAAGATTCATATACTATGTCATTAACAGTTCTTAAGTGTTCAAAACTTTGTGCTCCAGGAACATTTAAAAGTAATATCCGTAAGCAAATACGTTCAACATCTCTTGGACTGACTGTGTAAATTCTTGGGATTATTTTATTTCCTTTGGCCAAGAAGTAAATTTTGTGTAATTTCTGGCTATTGGGGATTACATGTAAATGTAAGAAATAAAGCTTAATTGTATCTTTCTCTCATATTTCGAGGAGATCCTTGAAAGGAAGATGGTAAAATGATGGCTTTGCCAGCTGTCATGTCTCTGCGTTTAGCCACCTCAGCAACATAGTCCATTAGTCCAGAATATTGTTCTACACGTAGTTTATGTTGTTGATATTTTATAAAGTTTAAATTATTGGCCTCAACTTGCAAATAGGAATCAATAATCCATTGTTGTGTTAGTTTTCCACCACAAAAATTGGATTAAATGTATTTCGAATGGCAATTTGAGCTACTTTAAATTCAAGCATTGAAACATTATTTCGGATTCTGGCTTTAGCATTTGGGTAACTGGGAAGTGTTAATTTTGGTTGCCAACCTGCCTCTCCGTGTGGGAAAAAATGGGATATGTCATTGGATCTAAATTTGGACTTAAGATACTCATATTAATGAATGGTTGCTCCTCATTTCTGGGATATTTTCTAATGTCTCTTTGAAATGGTGCTTCTCCTTCATCATTTTGAAACACCATTGCAACCTCATTTGATGTTGGCAAGTTATAACAACGTTTATCAGTATGTCTGTCTCTTTTAAGCACCATTTTGACCTTTGGCATTGGTAATTGATGTCTTTGTGCATGAAGTTGTTGTTCATTTTTTACTTCTGCCATTTTTTATAAGCTTTACTGTAGGGGTTATTGTCCATAATGTTATTTAGCTCTATAAAAACACTGTGTAAGCATTTTTTTTCCAGCTGCATACATTGGTCAACAGCTTCTATTGTATCTAGCACATATAGTTAAGCAAATTTTCGTTGCTCTCCTTCCTCTGGATGTAATTGTGAAGTACGATGATAAATTTGGCCTTGGACTTTAAAACAGTAAGGACCATGTCCTGGTACATAAGCAGCTAATGTTGCCCCCATAGATGCAAATTATATGGCACTATTGTAGGATCTTATGTTTGTCTCAACATTTTTGTAGTTTGGAAAAGTAGGTTCAGTCATAATGTTTTGTAAATAGATAGGAAATTCTTTTCTTTCTGGAAGTTTGAACTTGCCTTTTTGACAGCAACTAATAAATTGGCCATCTCTGGGTCTCTCCTGTTTAAAATAATAAGCCTCACAAAACTGACATTGAGTATTCATGTCCCCACAACTATGGACCTCTACTGCTAAAGACTTGAGTAAAGGACAATTTGCAAAGCATATAGCAGTTTGACTATTCATCAGGTGAAATGTCATGTGATGTTTCAACAACAGCTTCTAAATGCTTTGTTTTTTTCGTGGCTTTTCTTGGTATATCTTTTATTGGTTTAGGTAAAATGTCATGTAATGTTTCAGGAACAGGTTCTAAATGCTTTGTTTTTTTGGTGGCTTTTATTGGTATCTCTTTTATTTTTTCAGGTAAAATGTCATCTGATGTTTGAGGAACAGGTTCTAAATGCTTTATTTGCTTAGTAGCTTTTTTTGGCGTATCTCAAATTTTTGCAGCTGATAGTCTTTTGCTTGCAAGTCTTTTGCGTTCTTTTTCTCGTTGAATTTCTTTCTCCTCTGGTGTCTGCTGGTTGGCCCATCTCTCTTGTCTTTCTCTAGTTTGACGTCTTTTCTTTTCTTGTTTGCTCTCGTTAGTAGCCATGTTAATCTGTAAAAGAAAATAATTTATAATTAGTTTAGTTTGAGATGTTAATTTTTTTTATTTTTTTTTTATTATCAACAGTTTGTTTATATGTGCTTGTAGTTCATTGTAGTGGTAGTTTCTTTGTATTGTTAAATAAGTGTTTTTTATTTTTTTGGTCTTACTTTCTGTGGTACGTTGTAATTTTTGCCTTACATGAATAGCACAGGGAAGGAACTGACACTATACCTTCTTCTACATGTAGTAGGTAATTAAAATGTATATTTTAGTTGTTTTGTCAATTTATTTTTTTGTTGTACTTTTAACTTACAGGCATAGTAGAGGGCAAAAATTAGTCTTTTTTCTTGGGGTGTTAGTACTATTTGTTGTAGTATTCTATTTTATGTGTGTGTTTAGGTTTTATGCTTAATATATTGTACATTACGACTGGCAATTTAGAATGACAAATTTTATTTAGTCTATGTTTTGAGACTTTTGTGGACTATGCTGTTTTCTTTTATTTGGGCTAGATTGAAGTTTGGATTTACTGTTAAACATTATTGTCCATAAAAGACAAATAGGAGGTAAATAAGAAATGTGTCAGTTATATTTTGGTAAAAGTTATAGGCCCTCATTCAATTGTGATTTGGCCAATTCAATAGTGCTCTAAATAAGCACATAACATATTTTTTTTAAATAAGTTTTTAGTTAGTGAATACCTTGTTTTTGGATAGATGTTTACTATCTAAAAACGTCTTTAAAAAAATATGTTATGTGCTTATTTAGACCCATATTCAATTGGCCAAATTGCAATTGAATGAGGGCCATTGTTATTTTTATTTTTTTCTGTTGACATGGATGCAGAGCAAACATGTTTATTTAGTTTTCTCATTTTTTACTTGTTATACTGTACCTTGGTTGAAATGTGATTTCAATCAGAATCTTTGTTGGTCCTCTGTTGAAAGTCTTCGTCCGATGGTCTTCACACAGTGTCTGTTGTAAAAGAAAAATGAAAATGTTATTTGATTTGAATGTATTTGTAATGAATAACATATTTCATTATTTTGGTGTATTGTAGCTATTATGGTGATTTTTTCTGCTATGCTGTTTTTTGTGCAACCTTTTAAAAATACTTTAATTGTATTTGTATATTCCAGTTATCCTTTTTTTATACTGTAATTATTAATGTTTTTCTTATTTTGGATATGATTGCAACGTTTTTAGCATTATCCTGTTTTGTGTCCACCACTTTTGCTATGCTAATTTAGACTTCTTTGTAAGGCTTATAGCTTCTTAAACAGTAAATAAGAATATTAATTTACTTTGCGATGTGTTTGTGTGATTTTTGGTACAATCCTATTTTGTGTCTACCATATGTTGCATACTTTATTTGCTTAATTAATCTTTTTTATGAAGGTTAAATGTTTTTCCTATTTTGGATATGATGGCTATGTTTTTAGCGTTATCTTATTTTGTGTCCACCACTTTTGGTATGCTTATTTAGGCTTCTTTGTAAGGCTTATAGATTCTTAAACATTAAAGAAGAATATTCATTTACTTTTCTATGTGTTTGTGTGATTTTTGGTACAATCCTAATTTTGTGTCCCCCATATGTTGCATACTTTATTTGCTTAATTAGTCTTTTTTATGAGGATTAAATGTTGTTGTACATTGAAAATGAATGTTTTTCCTATTTTGGATATGATGGCTTTGTTTTTAGCATTATCCTATTTTGTGTCCACCACTTTTGGTATGCTTATTTAGGCTTCTTTGTAAGGCTTATAGGTTCTTAAACATTAAAAAATAATATTAATTTACTTTGCTATGTCTTTGTGTGATTTTTGGTCCAATCCTATTTTGTGTCTACCACTTTTGGTATGCTTATTTAGGCTTCTTTGTAAGGCTTATAGGTTCTTAAACATTAAAAAAGAATATTAATTTACTTTGCTATGTGTTTGTTTTATTTTTGGTACAATCCTATTTTGTGTCTACCATATGTTGCATACTTTATTTGCTTAATTAGTCTTTTTTATGAAGGTTAAATGTTTTTCTACAGTGAAAATGAATGTTTTTTCTATTTTGGATATAATGGCAATGTTTTTAGCATTATCCTATTTTGTGTTCACCACTTTTTGGTTGCTGCATTTGTTATATTGGCGGCCATTAAACATATATAGTTCCTTTTTTTTTACTACTTGTTATACTTTACCTTGATTGAAGAGTTGTTCTTGTCCGAATGACAGAGGGTCCCCTCCTGACAATCTTAATCCGCCGGTCTTCTTGTAGTGTCTGTTTGAAAAAGAACGTGAAATGGTTAATTGTATATTTCTTCTTTTTGATTTAGCAAAGCATGGTCTTTTTCAGCATGTAATATATTTTTCTATCTTACCTCTTCTTCTTTCTTTGTGTTCTTTAAAAGGGATTCTGGTTCACAGTGCACGGTGCAAATTCTTGAGTGATGCTGTTGATGCAGAGTCTGTTTGAATAGTAAAAAAAAAGGAGAAAGATTGAGCTTTAGGTGACATATTGAATTGCAATAAATTAATGTCATTTAAATATACTTGTTTAATTAGTTTCAATTAACATTAGTTTGTTTTAGGGCCTACACTCATAAATGTGCGTGTCAGTTGTCACTATACATGATACACATATATGTGCGTGTCACATATCACTATACATGAATCATATTTTAATAGTTAAAGTTGTTTTTTTTTTATGTCATTTAAATATACTTGTTTAATAAGTTTGGGTTAAGATTAGTTTGTTGTAGGGGCTATACACATAAATGTGCGTGCCACATGTCACTATACATGAATCACATTTTCATAGTTAAAGTTTTTTATTTTTTTTCCTGTCTTGATAATAAAATGTAATATATTATAGCTTACCTTATTTGCACAGTGTAAAGTAGGAAATTAGGAAACAATTTTCTGCAGTTTAAACTCGTTTTTTTGTACTTAAATGGACGTGTAAATTAACTTTTCGAGGTGCCGGATACCCCCCCCCTTGCTGTAAGTAAGCTTTTTATGTGCTCCTTGTGTTTATTTCTTGTGTTTCTGATGTTATCATGCGCGCTGTTTTCGGACGGTTTTGCGTGTTGGGAATTGGTTGTTTTGGGGCCGTATTTTTTTGCGAGGTGGTTGAATTTTTTTTGCGAGGGACGCAGTTGGTTTTTACGTGTACGACGCAGTTGATTTTTTTCTAAGTCGTGCGTATGTGTGTTAACCGCGTGTGAGGTGCCTTTAAAGTTTTTTTTTTTTTAAGTCGTGTGTGTGTTAACAACACAGCCGACGTTGGACCTTCCACCACCGCAAATGCGGCCCCGGACAAACACAGCCGACGTGGGATGCTCCACCACCGCAAATGGGTAATCTATACATCAGTATTAGTGCTCATTGGGTGTCAGGGGTAATATATACATCAGTATTAGTGCTCATTGGGTGTCAGGGGTAATCTATAGATCAGTATTAGTGCTCATTGGGTGTCAGGGGTAATATATACATCAGTATTAGTGCTCATTGGCTGTCAGGGGTAATCTATACATCAGTATTAGTGCTCATTGGGTGTCAGGGGTAATATATACATCAGTATTAGTGCTCATTGGGTGTCAGGGGTAATCTATAGATCAGTATTAATGCTCATTGGGTGTCAGGGGTAATCTATACATCAGTATTAGTGTTCATTGGGTATCAGGGGTAATCTATACATCAGTATTAGTGCTCATTTGGTATCAGGGGTAATCTATACATCTGTATAAGTGTTCATTGGGTGTCAGGGGTAATCTATACATCAGTATTAGTGTTTATTGGGTATCAGGGGTAATCTATACATCAGTATCAGTGCTTGTTGGGTGTCAGGGTTAATATATACATCAGTATTAGTGGTTACTGGGTGTCAGGGGTAATTTATACAGCAGTATAAGTAGTTACTGGGTGTCAAGGGTAATTTATACAGTAGTATTAGTAGTTATTGGGTGTTAGGGGTAATCTCTACATCAGTTCTAGTGGTGTCTGGGTGTCAGGGGTAATATATACATCAGTATTAGTGGTTACTGGGTGTCAGGGGTAATATATACATCAGTATTAGTGCTCATTGGGTGTCAGGGGTAATATATACATCAGTATTAGTGGTTACTGGGTATCAGGGGTAATATAAACATCAGTATAAGTAGTTATTGGGTGTCAGGGGTAATCTTTATATCAGTATTAGTGGTTACTGGGTGTCAGGGGTAATCTATACATCAGTATCAGTGTTCATTGGGTGTCAGGGGTAATCTATACATCAATATCAGTGTTTATTGGGTGTCAGGGGTAATATATATATATCAGTATCAGTGCTCATTGGGTGTCAGGGGTAATCTATACATCAGTATCAGTGTTTATTGGGTGTCAGGGGTAATATATACATCAGTATTAGTGTTTAGTGGGTGTCAGGGTCAATCTATACATCAGTATTAGTGCTCATTGGGTGTCAGGGGTAATATATACATCAGTATTAGTGCTCATTGGGTGTCAGGGGCAATCTATACATCAGTATCAGTGTTTATTGGGTGTCAGGGGTAATATTTACATCAGTATTAGTGTTTAGTGGGTGTCAGGGTCAATCTATACATCAGTATTAGTGCTCATTGGGTGTCAGGGGTAATATATACATCAGTATCAGTGCTCATTGGGTATCAGGGGTAATCTATACATCAGTATTAGTGCTCATTGGGTGTCAGGGGTAATATATACATCAGTATTAGTGCTCATTGGCTGTCAGGGGTAATATATACATCAGTATTAGTGTTTATTGGGTATCAGGGGTAATCTACACATCAATATTAGTCTCATTGGGTGTCAGGGGTAATATATACATCAGTATTAGTGCTCATTGGCTGTCAGGGGTAATATATACATCAGTATTAGTGTTTATTGGGTATCAGGGGTAATCTACACATCAATATTAGTCTCATTGGGTGTCAGGAGTAATATATACATCAGTATCAGTGCTTGTTGGGTGTCAGGGTTAATATATACATCAGTATTAGTGGTTACTGGGTGTCAGGGGTAATTTATACAGCAGTATTAGTAGTTATTGGGTGTCAGGGGTAATCTCTACATCAGTTCTAGTGGTGTCTGGGTGTCAAGGGTATTATATACATCAGTATTAGTGGTTACTGGGTGTCAGGGGTAATATATATATCAGTATTAGTGGTTACTGGGTGTCAGGGGTTATATATACATCAGTGTTAGTGCTCATTGGGTGTCAGGGGTAATCTATACATTAGTATCAGTGCTTATTGGGTGTAAGGGGTAATCTATATATCAGTATTTGTGGTTATTCGGTGTCAGGGGTTATATATACATCAGTATTAGTGCTCATTGGGTGTCAGGAGGTAATCTATACATCAGTATTAGTGCTCATTGGGTGTCAGGGGTAATCTATACATCAGTATTAGTGCTCATTGGGTGTCAGGGGTAATCTATACATCAGTATTAGTGCTCATAGGGTGTCAGGGGTAATCTATACATCAGTATTAGTGCTCATTGGATATCAGGGGTAATCTATACATCAGTATTAGTGCTCATTGGGTATCAGGGGTAATCTATACATCAGTATTAGTGCCCATTGGGTATGAGGGGTAATATATACATCTGTATAAGTGCTCATTGCATATCAGGGGTAATCTATACATCAGTGTTAGTGCTCATTGGGTGTCAGGAGTAATCTGTACATCAGTATCAGTGCTCATTGGGTATCATGGGTAATCTATACATTAGTATCAGTGCTTATTGGGTGTAAGGGGTAATCTATATATCAGTATTTGTGGTTATTCGGTGTCAGGGGTTATATATACATCAGTATTAGTGCTCATTGGGTGTCAGGAGGTAATCTATACATCAGTATTAGTGCTCATTGGGTGTCAGGGGTAATCTATACATCAGTATTAGTGCTCATTGGGTGTCAGGGGTAATCTATACATCAGTATTAGTGCTCATAGGGTGTCAGGGGTAATCTAAACATCAGTATTAGTGCTCATTGGATATCAGGAGGTAATCTATACATCAGTATTAGTGCTCATTGGGTGTCAGGGGTAATATATACATCAGTATTAGTGGTTATTGGGTGTAAGGGGTAATCTATATATCAGTATTAGTGCTCATTGGGTGTCAGGGGTAATATATACATCAGTATTAGTGGTTATTGGGTGTAAGGGGTAATCTATATATCAGTATTTGTGGTTATTCGGTGTCAGGGGTTATATATACATCAGTATCAGTGCTCATTGGGTGTCAGGGGTAATCTATACATCAGTATTAGTGCCCATTGGGTATGAGGGGTAATATATACATCTGTATAAGTGCTCATTGCATATCAGGGGTAATCTATACATCTGTATTAGTGCTCAATTGGTATCAGGGGTAATCTATACATCTGTATTAGTGGTTACTGGGTGTCAGGGGTAATATATACATCAGTATTAGTGGTTACTGGGTGTCAGGGGTAATCTATATATCAGTATTAGTGGTTACTGGGTGTCAGGGGTTATATATACATCAGTATTAGTGCTCATTGGGTGTCAGGAGTAATCTGTACATCAGTATCAGTGCTCATTGGGTATCATGGGTAATCTATACATTAGTATCAGTGCTTATTGGGTGTAAGGGGTAATCTATATATCAGTATTTGTGGTTATTCGGTGTCAGGGGTTATATATACATCAGTATTAGTGCTCATTGGGTGTCAGGAGGTAATCTATACATCAGTATTAGTGCTCATTGGATATCAGGGGTAATCTATACATCAGTATTAGTGCTCATTGGGTGTCAGGGGTAATCTATACATCAGTATTAGTGCTCATAGGGTGTCAGGGGTAATCTATACATCAGTATTAGTGCTCATTGGATATCAGGGGTAATCTATACATCAGTATTAGTGCTCATTGGGTATCAGGGGTAATCTATACATCAGTATTAGTGCTCATTGGGTGTCAGGAGTAATCTGTACATCAGTATCAGTGCTCATTGGGTATCATGGGTAATCTATACATTAGTATCAGTGCTTATTGGGTGTAAGGGGTAATCTATATATCAGTATTTGTGGTTATTCGGTGTCAGGGGTTATATATACATCAGTATTAGTGCTCATTGGGTGTCAGGAGGTAATCTATACATCAGTATTAGTGCTCATTGGATATCAGGGGTAATCTATACATCAGTATTAGTGCTCATTGGGTGTCAGGGGTAATCTATACATCAGTATTAGTGCTCATAGGGTGTCAGGGGTAATCTATACATCAGTATTAGTGCTCATTGGATATCAGGGGTAATCTATACATCAGTATTAGTGCTCATTGGATATCAGGGGTAATCTATACATCTGTATAAGTGCTCATTGCATATCAGGGGTAATCTATACATCAGTGTTAGTGCTCATTGGGTGTCAGGAGTAATCTGTACATCAGTATCAGTGCTCATTGGGTATCATGGGTAATCTATACATTAGTATCAGTGCTTATTGGGTGTAAGGGGTAATCTATATATCAGTATTTGTGGTTATTCGGTGTCAGGGGTTATATATACATCAGTATTAGTGCTCATTGGGTGTCAGGAGGTAATCTATACATCAGTATTAGTGCTCATTGGGTGTCAGGGGTAATCTATACATCAGTATTAGTGCTCATTGGGTGTCAGGGGTAATCTGTACATCAGTATTAGTGCTCATTGGGTGTCAGGGGTAATCTATACATCAGTATTAGTGCTCATAGGGTGTCAGGGGTAATCTATACATCAGTATTAGTGCTCATTGGATATCAGGAGGTAATCTATACATCAGTATTAGTGCTCATTGGGTGTCAGGGGTAATATATACATCAGTATTAGTGGTTATTGGGTGTAAGGGGTAATCTATATATCAGTATTAGTGCTCATTGGGTGTCAGGGGTAATATATACATCAGTATTAGTGGTTATTGGGTGTAAGGGGTAATCTATATATCAGTATTTGTGGTTATTCGGTGTCAGGGGTTATATATACATCAGTATCAGTGCTCATTGGGTGTCAGGGGTAATCTATACATCAGTATCAGTGCTCATTGGGTGTCAGGGGTAATCTATACATCAGTATTAGTGCTCATTGGATATCAGGGGTAATCTATACATCTGTATAAGTGCTCATTGCATATCAGGGGTAATCTATACATCTGTATTAGTGCTCAATTGGTATCAGGGGTAATCTATACATCTGTATTAGTGGTTACTGGGTGTCAGGGGTAATATATACATCAGTATTAGTGGTTACTGGGTGTCAGGGGTTATATATACATCAGTATTAGTGCTCATTGGGTGTCAGGAGTAATCTGTACATCAGTATCAGTGCTCATTGGGTGTCAGGGGTAATATATACATCAGTATTAGTGGTTATTGGGTGTAAGGGGTAATCTATATATCAGTATTTGTGGTTATTCGGTGTCAGGGGTAATCTATACATCAGTATTAGTGCTCATTGGGTGTCAGGGGTAATCTATACATCAGTATTAGTGCTCATTGGGTGTCAGGGGTAATCTATACATCAGTATTAGTGCTCATTGGGTGTCAGGGGTAATCTATACATCAGTATTAGTGCTCATTGGGTGTCAGGGGTAATATATACATCAGTATTAGTGGTTACTGGGTATCAGGGGTAATATAAACATCAGTATAAGTAGTTATTGGGTGTCAGGGGTAATCTATACATCAGTATTAGTGTTTATTGGGTGTCAGGGGTAATATATACATCAGTATTAGTGGTTACTGGGTATCAGGGGTAATATAAACATCAGTATAAGTAGTTATTGGGTGTCAGGGGTAATCTATACATCAGTATTAGTGCTCATTGGGTGTCAGGGAAAATCTATACATCTGTATTAGTGCTCATTGGGTGTCAGGGGCAATCTATACATCAGTATCAGTGTTTATTGGGTGTCAGGGGTAATATATACATCAGTATTAGTGCTCATTGGCTGTCAGGGGTAATATATACATCAGTATTAGTGTTTATTGGGTATCAGGGGTAATCTACACATCAATATTATTCTCATTGGGTGTCAGGGGTAATATATACATCAGTATCAGTGCTTGTTGGGTGTCAGGGGTAATTTATACAGCAGTATTAGTAGTTATTGGGTGTCAGGGGTAATCTCTACATCAGTTCTAGTGGTGTCTGGGTGTCAAGGGTATTATATACATCAGTATTAGTGGTTATTGGGTGTCAGGGGTAATCTATATATCAGTATTAGTGGTTACTGGGTGTCAGGGGTTATATATACATCAGTATTAGTGGTTATTGGGTGTCAGGGGTAATCTCTACATCAGTATTAGTGGTTACTGGGTGTCAGGGATAATATATACATCAGTATTAGTGGTTACTGGGTGTCAGGGGTAATCTATACATCAGTATTAGTGCTCATTGGGTGTCAGGGGTTATATATACATCAGTGTTAGTGCTCATTGGGTGTCAGGGGTAATCTGTACATCAGTATCAGTGCTCATTGGGTGTCAGGGGTAATCTATACATTAGTATCAGTGCTTATTGGGTGTCATGGGTAATATATACATCAGTGTTAGTGCTCATTGGGTGTCAGGGGTAATCTATACATCTGTATTAGTGCTCATAGGGTGTCAGGGGTAATCTATACATCAGTATTAGTGCTCATTGGGTATCAGGGGTAATATATACATCTGTATAAGTGCTCATTGCATATCAGGGGTAATCTATACATCTGTATTAGTGCCCATGGGGTATCAGGGGTAAACTATACATCTGTTTTAGTGCCCATGGGGTATCAGTGGTAATCTATACATCTGTATCAGTGCACATTGGGTATCAGGGGTAATCTATACATCAGTATTAGTGCCCGTTGGGTATCAGGGGTAATATATACATCTGTATTAGTGCCCGTTGGGTATCAGGGGTAACAAATACATCTGTATTAGTGCCCGTTGGGTATCAGGGGTAATTTATACATCAGTATTAGTGCTCATTGGGTATCAGGGGTAATATATACATCATTATTAGGGCTCATTGGGTATCAGGGTAATCTATACATCATTGTTAGTGCTCATTGGGTATCAGGGGTAATCTATATATCAGTATTAGTGCCTGTTGAGTATAAGGGGTAATATATACATCAGTATTAGTGCTCATTGGGTATCAGGGGTAATCTATACATCAGTATTAGTGCTCGTTGGGTGTCAGGGGTAACATATACATCAGTATCAGTGCTCATTGGGTGTCAGGGGTAATCTATACATCAGTATCAATGCTCATTGGGTGTCAGGGGTAATCTATACATCAGTATCAATGCTCATTGGGTGTCAGGGGTAATCTATACATCAGTATTAGTGCTCATTGGGTGTCAGGGGTAACATATACATCAGTATCAGTGCTCATTGGGTGTCAGGGGTAATCTATACATCAGTATCAATGCTCATTGGGTGTCAGGGGTAATCTATACATCAGTATTAGTGCTCATTTGGTATCAGGCGTAACCTATACATCAGTATTAGTGCTCATTGGGTGTCAGGGGTAATATATACATCAGTATTAGTGCCCGTTGGGTATCAGGGGTAACCTATACATCAGTATTAGTGCCCGTTGGGTATCAGGGGTAATCTATACATCAGTATTAGTGCTCGTTGGGTATCAGGGGTAATCTATACATCAGTATTAGTGCTCATTGGGTGTCAGTGGTAATATATACATCAGTATTAGTGCCCGTTGCTTATCAGGGGTAATCTATACATCAGTATTAGTGCCCGTTGGGTATAAGGGGTAACCTATACATCAGTATTAGTGCTCATTTGGTATCAGGGGTAACCTATACATCAGTATTAGTGCTCATTGGGTGTCAGGGGTAATATATACATCAGTATTAGTGCCCGTTGGGTATCAGGGGTAACCTATACATCAGTATTAGTGCCCGTTGGGTATTAGGGGTAATCTATACATCAGTATTAGTGCTCATTGGGTGTCAGGGGTAATCTATACATCAGTATCAGTGTTTATTGGGTGTCAGGGGTAATATATACATCAGTATTAGTGTTTAGTGGGTGTCAGGGTCAATCTATACATCAGTATTAGTGTTCATTGGGTGTCAGGGGTAATCTATACATCTGTATTAGTGCTCATTGGGTGTCAAGGGCAATCTATACATCAGTATCAGTGTTTATTGGGTGTCAGGGGTAATATATATATCAGTATCAGTGCTCATTGGGTATAAGGGGTAATCTATACATCAGTATTAGTGCTCATTGGGTGTCAGGGGTAATATATACATCAGTATTAGTGCTCATTGGCTGTCAGGGGTAATATATACATCAGTATTAGTGTTTATTGGGTATCAGGGGTAATCTACACATCAATATTAGTCTCATTGGGTGTCAGGGGTAATATATACATCAGTATCAGTGCTTGTTGGGTGTCAGGGTTAATATATACATCAGTATTAGTGGTTACTGGGTGTCAGGGGTAATTTATACAGCAGTATTAGTAGTTATTGGGTGTCAGGGGTAATCTCTACATCAGTTCTAGTGGTGTCTGGGTGTCAAGGGTATTATATACATCAGTATTAGTGGTTACTGGGTGTCAGGGGTAATATATATATCAGTATTAGTGGTTACTGGGTGTCAGGGGTTATATATACATCAGTATTAGTGTTCATTGGGTATCATGGGTAATCTATACATTAGTATTAGTGCTCATTGGGTGTAAGGGGTAATCTATATATCAGTATTTGTGGTTATTCGGTGTCAGGGGTTATATATACATCAGTATTAGTGCTCATTTGGGTGTCAGGAGGTAATCTATACATCAGTATTAGTGCTCATTGGGTGTCAGGGGCAATCTATACATCAGTATTAGTACTCATTGGGTGTCAGGGGTAATCTATACATCAGTATTAGTGCTCATAGGGTGCCAGGGGTAATCTATACATCAGTATTAGTGCTCATTGGATATCAGGGGTAATCTATACATCAGTATTAGTGCTCATTGGGTATCAGGGGTAATCTATAAATTAGTATCAGTGCTTATTGGGTGTAAGGGGTAATCTATATATCAGTATTTGTGGTTATTCGGTGTCAGGGGTTATATATACATCAGTATCAGTGCTCATTGGGTGTCAGGGGTAATCTATACATCAGTATTAGTGCCCATTGGGTATGAGGGGTAATATATACATCTGTATAAGTGCTCATTGCATATCAGGGGTAATCTATACATCTGTATTAGTGCTCAATTGGTATCAGGGGTAATCTATACATCTGTATTAGTGGTTACTGGGTGTCAGGGGTAATCTATACATCAGTATTAGTGGTTACTGGGTGTCAGGGGTAATCTATATATCAGTATTAGTGGTTACTGGGTGTCAGGGGTTATCTATACATCAGTATTAGTGGTTACTGGGTGTCAGGGGTAATCTATACATCAGTATTAGTGCTCATTGGGTGTCAGGAGTAATCTGTACATCAGTATCAGTGCTCATTGGGTGTCAGGGGTAATATATACATCAGTATTAGTGGTTATTGGGTGTAAGGGGTAATCTATATATCAGTATTTGTGGTTATTCGGTGTCAGGGGTTATATATACATCAGTATTAGTGCTCATTGGGTGTCAGGAGGTAATCTATACATCAGTATTAGTGCTCATTGGGTGTCAGGGGTAATATATACATCAGTATTAGTGGTTATTGGGTGTAAGGGGTAATCTATATATCAGTATTAGTGCTCATTGGGTGTCAGGGGTAATATATACATCAGTATTAGTGGTTATTGGGTGTAAGGGGTAATCTATATATCAGTATTTGTGGTTATTCGGTGTCAGGGGTTATATATACATCAGTATTAGTGCTCATTGGGTGTCACGGGTAATCTATACATCAGTATTAGTGCTCATTGGGTGTCAGGGGTAATCTATACATCAGTATTAGTGCTCATTGGGTGTCAGGGGTAATCTATACATCAGTATTAGTGCTCATTGGGTGTCAGGGGTAATATATACATCAGTATTAGTGGTTACTGGGTATCAGGGGTAATATAAACATCAGTATAAGTAGTTATTGGGTGTCAGGGGTAATCTATAAATCAGTATTAGTGTTTATTGGGTGTCAGGGGTAATATATACATCAGTATTAGTGGTTACTGGGTATCAGGGGTAATATAAACATCAGTATAAGTAGTTATTGGGTGTCAGGGGTAATCTATACATCTGTATTAGTGCTCATTGGGTGTCAGGGGCAATCTATACATCAGTATCAGTGTTTATTGGGTGTCAGGGGTAATATATACATCAGTATTAGTGCTCATTGGGTGTCACGGGTAATCTATACATCAGTATTAGTGCTCATTGGGTGTCAGGGGTAATCTATACATCAGTATTAGTGCTCATTGGCTGTCAGGGGTAATATATACATCAGTATTAGTGTTTATTGGGTATCAGGGGTAATCTACACATCAATATTAGTCTCATTGGGTGTCAGGGGTAATATATACATCAGTATCAGTGCTTGTTGGGTGTCAGGGGTAATTTATACAGCAGTATTAGTAGTTATTGGGTGTCAGGGGTAATCTCTACATCAGTTCTAGTGGTGTCTGGGTGTCAAGGGTATTATATACATCAGTATTAGTGGTTACTGGGTGTCAGGGGTAATCTATACATTAGTATTAGTGCTCATTGGGTGTAAGGGGTAATCTATATATCAGTATTAGTGGTTACTGGGTGTCAGGGGTTATATATACATCAGTATTAGTGCTCATTGGGTGTCAGGAGTAATCTGTACATCAGTATCAGTGCTCATTGGGTGTCAGGGGTAATATATACATCAGTATTAGTGGTTATTGGGTGTCAGGGGTAATCTCTACATCAGTATTAGTGGTTACTGGGTGTCAGGGATAATATATACATCAGTATTAGTGGTTACTGGGTGTCATGGGTAATCTATATATCAGTATTAGTGGTTACTGGGTGTCAGGGGTTATATATACATCAGTGTTAGTGCTCATTGGGTGTCAGGAGTAATCTGTACATCAGTATCAGTGCTCATTGGGTGTCAGGGGTAATCTATACATTAGTATCAGTGCTTATTGGGTGTAAGGGGTAATCTATATATCAGTATTTGTGGTTATTCGGTGTCAGGGGTTATATATACATCAGTATTAGTGCTCATTGGGTGTCAGGGGTAATCTATACATCTGTATTAGTGCTCATAGGGTGTCAGGGGTAATCTATACATCAGTATTAGTGCTCATTGGGTGTCAGGGGTAACCTATACATCAGTATCAGTGCTCATTGGGTGTCAGGGGTAACCTATACATCAGTATCAATGCTCATTGTGTGTCAGGGGTAATCTATACATCAGTATCAATGCTCATTGGGTGTCAGGGGTAATCTATACATCAGTATTAGTACTCATTGGTTGTCAGGGGTAACATATACATCAGTATCAGTGCTCATTGGGTGTCAGGGGTAATCTATACATCAGTATTAGTGCTCATTGTGTGTCAGGGGTAATCTATACATCTGTATTAGTGCCCGTTGGGTATCAGGGGTAACAAATACATCTGTATTAGTGCCCGTTGGGTATCAGGGGTAATCTATATATCAGTATTAGTGCCTGTTGAGTATCAGGGGTAATATATACATCAGTATTAGTGCTCATTGGGTATCAGGGGTAATCTATACATCAGTATTAGTGCTCGTTGGGTGTCAGGGGTAACATATACATCAGTATCAGTGCTCATTGGGTGTCAGGGGTAATCTATACATCAGTATCAATGCTCATTGTGTGTCAGGGGTAATCTATACATCAGTATCAATGCTCATTGGGTGTCAGGGGTAATCTATACATCAGTATTAGTACTCATTGGTTGTCAGGGGTAACATATACATCAGTATCAGTGCTCATTGGGTGTCAGGGGTAATCTATACATCAGTATTAGTGCTCATTTGGTATCAGGCGTAACCTATACATCAGTATTAGTGCTCATTGGGTGTCAGGGGTAATCTATACATCAGTATCAATGCTCATTGGGTGTCAGGGGTAATCTATACATCAGTATTAGTGCTCATTTGGTATCAGGCGTAACCTATACATCAGTATTAGTGCTCATTGGGTGTCAGGGGTAATATATACATCAGTATTAGTGCCCGTTGGGTATCAGGGGTAACCTATACATCAGTATTAGTGCCCGTTGGGTATCAGGGGTAATCTATACATCAGTATTAGTGCTCGTTGGGTATCAGGGGTAATCTATACATCAGTATTAGTGCTCATTGGGTGTCAGTGATAATATATACATCAGTATTAGTGCCCGTTGCTTATCAGGGGTAATCTATACATCAGTATTAGTGCCCGTTGGGTATCAGGGGTAACCTATACATCAGTATTAGTGCTCATTTGGTATCAGGGGTAACCTATACATCAGTATTAGTGCTCATTGGGTGTCAGGGGTAATATATACATCAGTATTAGTGCCCGTTGGGTATCAGGGGTAATCTATACATCAGTATTAGTGCCCGTTGGGTATCAGGGGTAACCTATACATCAGTATTAGTGCCCGTTGGGTATTAGGGGTAATCTATACATCAGTATTAGTGCCCGTTGGTTATCAGGGGTAACCTATACATCAGTATTAGTGCCCGTTGAGTATCAGGGGTAACCTATACATCAGTATTAGTGCCCGTTGGGTATTAGGGGTAATCTATACATCAGTATTAGTGCCCGTTGGTTATCAGGGGTAACCTATACATCAGTATTAGTGCCCGTTGGGTATCAGGGGTAATCTATACATCAGTATCAGTGCTTATTGGGTGTCATGGGTAATCTATACATCAGTATTAGTGCCCGTTGCGTATCAGGGGTAATCTATACATCAGTATTAGTGCCCGTTGGGTATCAGGGGTAACCTATACATCAGTATTAGTGCTCATTTGGTATCAGGGGTAACCTATACATCAGTGTTAGTGCTCATTGGGTGTCAGGGGTAATATATACATCAGTATTAGTGCCCGTTGGGTATCAGGGGTAACCTATACATCAGTATTAGTGCTCATTGGGTGTCAGGGGTAATATATACATCAGTATTAGTGCCCGTTGGGTATCAGGGGTAACCTATACATCAGTATTAGTGCCCGTTGGGTATCAGGGGTAACCTATACATCAGTATTAGTGCCCGTTGGGTATCAGGGGTAATCTATACATCAGTATCAGTGCTTATTGGGTGTCATGGGTAATATATACATCAGTATTAGTGCCCGTTGGGTATCAGGGGTAATCTATACATCAGTATCAGTGCTTATTGGGTGTCAGGGGTAATCTATACATCAGTATTAGTGCCCATTGGGTGTCAGGGGTAATATATACATCAGTATTAGTGCCCGTTGGGTATCAGGGGTAACCTATACATCAGTATTAGTGCCCGTTGGGTATCAGGGGTAATCTATACATCAGTATTAGTGCCCGTTGGGTATCAGGGGTAATCTATACATCAGTATTAGTGCCCGTTGGGTATCAGGGGTAACCTATACATCAGTATTAGTGCCCGTTGGGTATCAGGGGTAACCTATACATCAGTATTAGTGCCCGTTGGGTATTAGGGGTAATCTATACATCAGTATTAGTGCCCGTTGCTTATCAGGGGTAATCTATACATCAGTATTAGTGCCCGTTGTGTATCAGGGGTAACCTATACATCAGTATTAGTGCTCATTTGGTATCAGGGGTAACCTATACATCAGTATTAGTGCTCATTGGGTGTCAGGGGTAATATATACATCAGTATTAGTGCCCGTTGGGTATCAGGGGTAACCTATACATCAGTATTAGTGCCCGTTGGGTATTAGGGGTAATCTATACATCAGTATTAGTGCCCGTTGGTTATCAGGGGTAACCTATACATCAGTATTAGTGCCCGTTGGGTATCAGGGGTAACCTATACATCAGTATTAGTGCCCGTTGGGTATTAGGAGTAATGTATAAATCAGTATTAGTGCCCGTTGGTTATCAGGGGTAACCTATACATCAGTATTAGTGCCCGTTGGGTATCAGGGGTAATCTATACATCAGTATCAGTGCTTATTGGGTGTCATGGGTAATCTATACATCAGTATTAGTGCCCGTTGCGTATCAGGGGTTTTCTATACATCAGTATTAGTGCCCGTTGGGTATCAGGGGTAACCTATACATCAGTATTAGTGCTCATTTGGTATCAGGGGTAACCTATACATCAGTGTTAGTGCTCATTGGGTGTCAGGGGTAATATATACATCAGTATTAGTGCCCGTTGGATATCAGGGGTAACCTATACATCAGTATTAGTGCTCATTTGGTATCAGGGGTAACCTATACATCAGTATTAGTGCTCATTGGGTGTCAGGGGTAATATATACATCAGTATTAGTGCCCGTTGGGTATCAGGGGTAACCTATACATCAGTATTAGTGCCCGTTGGGTATTAGGGGTAATCTATACATCAGTGATAGTGCCCGTTGGTTATCAGGGGTAACCTATACATCAGTATTAGTGCCCGTTGAGTATCAGGGGTAACCTATACATCAGTATTAGTGCCCGTTGGGTATTAGGGGTAATCTATACATCAGTATTAGTGCCCGTTGGTTATCAGGGGTAACCTATACATCAGTATTAGTGCCCGTTGGGTATCAGGGGTAATCTATACATCAGTATCAGTGCTTATTGGGTGTCATTGGTAATCTATACATCAGTATTAGTGCCCGTTGCGTATCAGGGGTAATCTATACATCAGTATTAGTGCCCGTTGGGTATCAGGGGTAACCTATACATCAGTATTAGTGCTCATTTGGTATCAGGGGTAACCTATACATCAGTGTTAGTGCTCATTGGGTGTCAGGGGTAATATATACATCAGTATTAGTGCCCGTTGGGTATCAGGGGTAACCTATACATCAGTATTAGTGCTCATTGGGTGTCAGGGGTAATATATACATCAGTATTAGTGCCCGTTGGGTATCAGGGGTAACCTATACATCAGTATTAGTGCCCGTTGGGTATCAGGGGTAACCTATACATCAGTATTAGTGCCCGTTGGGTATCAGGGGTAATCTATACATCAGTATCAGTGCTTATTGGGTGTCATGGGTAATATATACATCAGTATTAGTGCCCGTTGGGTATCAGGGGTAATCTATACATCAGTATCAGTGCTTATTGGGTGTCAGGGGTAATCTATACATCAGTATTAGTGCCCATTGGGTGTCAGGGGTAATATATACATCAGTATTAGTGCCCGTTGGGTATCAGGGGTAACCTATACATCAGTATTAGTGCCCGTTGGGTATCAGGGGTAATCTATACATCAGTATTAGTGCCCGTTGGGTATCAGGGGTAATCTATACATCAGTATTAGTGCCCGTTGGGTATCAGGGGTAACCTATACATCAGTATTAGTGCCCGTTGGGTATCAGGGGTAACCTATAAATCAGTATTAGTGCCCGTTGGGTATTAGGGGTAATCTATACATCAGTATTAGTGCCCGTTGCTTATCAGGGGTAATCTATACATCAGTATTAGTGCCCGTTGTGTATCAGGGGTAACCTATACATCAGTATTAGTGCTCATTTGGTATCAGGGGTAACCTATACATCAGTATTAGTGCTCATTGGGTGTCAGGGGTAATATATACATCAGTATTAGTGCCCGTTGGGTATCAGGGGTAACCTATACATCAGTATTAGTGCCCGTTGGGTATTAGGGGTAATCTATACATCAGTATTAGTGCCCGTTGGTTATCAGGGGTAACCTATACATCAGTATTAGTGCCCGTTGGGTATCAGGGGTAACCTATACATCAGTATTAGTGCCCGTTGGGTATTAGGGGTAATCTATACATCAGTATTAGTGCCCGTTGGTTATCAGGGGTAACCTATACATCAGTATTAGTGCCCGTTGGGTATCAGGGGTAATCTATACATCAGTATCAGTGCTTATTGGGTGTCATGGGTAATCTATACATCAGTATTAGTGCCCGTTGCGTATCAGGGGTTTTCTATACATCAGTATTAGTGCCCGTTGGGTATCAGGGGTAACCTATACATCAGTATTAGTGCTCATTTGGTATCAGGGGTAACCTATACATCAGTGTTAGTGCTCATTGGGTGTCAGGGGTAATATATACATCAGTATTAGTGCCCGTTGGGTATCAGGGGTAACCTATACATCAGTATTATTGCTCATTTGGTATCAGTGGGAACCTATACATCAGTATTAGTGCTCATTGGGTGTCAGGGGTAATATATACATCAGTATTAGTGCCCGTTGGGTATCAGGGGTAACCTATACATCAGTATTAGTGCCCGTTGGGTATCAGGGGTAACCTATACATCAGTATTAGTGCCCGTTGGGTATCAGGGGTAATCTATACATCAGTATCAGTGCTTATTGGGTGTCATGGGTAATATATACATCAGTATTAGTGCCCGTTGGGTATCAGGGGTAATCTATACATCAGTATCAGTGCTTATTGGGTGTCAGGGGTAATCTATACATCAGTATTAGTGCCCATTGGGTGTCAGGGGTAATATATACATCAGTATTAGTGCCCGTTGGGTATCAGGGGTAACCTATACATCAGTATTAGTGCCCGTTGGGTATCAGGGGTAATCTATACATCAGTATTAGTGCCCGTTGGGTATCAGGGGTAATCTATACATCAGTATCAGTGCTTATTGGGTGTCATGGGTAATATATACATCAGTATTAGTGCCCGTTGGGTATCAGGGGTAATCTATACATCAGTATCAGTGCTTATTGGGTGTCAGGGGTAATCTATACATCAGTATTAGCGCTCATTGGGTGTCAGGGGTAATCTATACATCAGTATTATTGCCCATTGGGTGTCAGGGGTAATATATACATCAGTATTAGTGCCCGTTGGGTATCAGGGGTAACCTATACATCAGTATTAGTGCCCGTTGGGTATCAGGGGTAATCTATACATCAGTATTAGTGCCCGTTGGGTATCAGGGGTAATATATACATCAGTATTAGTGCCCGTTGGGTATCAGGGGTAATCTATACATCAGTATTAGTGCCCGTTGGTTATCAGGGGTAACCTATACATCAGTATTAGTGCCCGTTGGGTATCAGGGGTAACCTATACATCAGTATTAGTGCCCGTTGGGTATTAGGGGTAATCTATACATCAGTATTAGTGCCCGTTGGTTATCAGGGGTAACCTATACATCAGTATTAGTGCCCGTTGGGTATCAGGGGTAATCTATACATCTGTATTAGTGCTTATTGGGTGTCATGGGTAATCTATACATCAGTATTAGTGCCCGTTGCGTATCAGGGGTAATCTATACATCAGTATTAGTGCCCGTTGGGTATCAGGGGTAACCTATACATCAGTATTAGTGCTCATTTGGTATCAGGGGTAACCTATACATCAGTATTAGTGCTCATTTGGTATCAGGGGTAATCTATACATCAGTATTAGTGCTCATTGGGTGTCAGGGGTAATATATACATCAGTATTAGTGCCCGTTGGGTATCAGGGGTAACCTATACATCAGTATTAGTGCCCGTTGGGTATCAGGGGTAATCTATACATCAGTATCAGTGCTTATTGGGTGTCATGGGTAATATATACATCAGTATTAGTGCCCGTTGGGTATCAGGGGTAATATATACATCAGTATTAGTGCTCATTTGGTATCAGGGGTAATCTATACATCAGTATTAGTGCTCATTGGGTATCAGATGCAGCATCTAGGAGATAAAGAAGCCCTTTGCTTTGCCTGTTTTATTGTACACCTTTACAGCCTTATTAAATTGCTATTCTGTAAATGTAATAGGGCTCTATATCCGCACAGAGCATATTTTATTTAGAGAAGTTTTTAGTTAGTGAAGATTTTGCTTTTGGATACAAGTTCACTAACTAAACACTTCTGTAAAACTATATGCTGTGTTCCTAATTAGAGCCCTATTACATTTACAGAATCACAATTTAATAAGGCTGTTAATGTTCATTTTCTAAATTTAGCTCCCCAAATTTTTATGAAAAGCAAAACAAAAATTCATTGATAATGTTAGTGATGTTTTCTTGTAATCTCGTGATCGAAAATTGTCTTTTGAAAAATAGTGTGAAGAAGCAAAACTAATATTATGGAGAGGATAATGGGACGGAGAGCATGAGTAGCCCCGGCGGCACAAGGCCGGCATTGTGAGCAGGTTATATATAGATGTGTCCTTAGTGTCTGCCGCTCACCCCTGAAACCACATGGGAGTCAGTGAGGACATGGGCTGGGCGCGCTCTGATCATGTGGCTGCAGTCACTGTCTGCACAATGTCACCTTTATAAAGAGCTCTGGTGTCGTCAGCAACTAACACCTGACTTGCTCAGCAATTATCATCAGATCACTGCTAAGAAGATGTTCCCCATCGTGAAGTTTCTATTCAAAGAACAATCTGACCTCAGTGGCTTTCATTTACATTGATAAATATGTACATTGTGTATATTGTATTATAATACAAGTCTCAGTATATACATATATTTGTACACAGTATTATTGTTTAAAAACAAATGTAATGTCCTGAATATTGCTTTATTAGTTGTGTGTGAGAGAAATAGGAGGAACTGAAGTCACATAAGATCTCTATTCAATTCTGTTGAAAGATGGGCACAATTGACAATTAAAGAGAAGACACCTAGGCTACAGGGAAACCAAATGCTCATGGCACAACCAGTGTCAGCATAATGTTTTGCAATCTACAAAATAATCTTTGGAGATCAGTTTATTATGTCTTATATACAAAATGTTGGGAAGCAGCAACTTAAACTGATGAAGTTGTGATATTGCAAATTACCGTCACATAATTGCTAATTAAGATGCATCTTTGATGACGCATCGGTGATCTGGTTTTGTCGTATCTCAGACTTTCCAATGACCATGATTTTCCTCGCGGCCGGGCTGTAATTAGCCGACCAAGCCGTGACCCGCCCGTCCAGCCGACCCAAAGTGCATCATGTGCTCCAAGATGAAACACTTAGTGCAGACACTTGTAATGGTCATTGTCTTGTAATTATAGAGCTCGAGATATGACTCAGTTCTGAAACTAAAAATGCCTCGTTATACCGAAATGTATATGTGAATCATTTTCTCCAGTGCCTGGTCCATCTGGGACACCTTCAGAGTGATCTGGGGAGGCAATTCTAGTTTATTTTTCATATCCTTCAGATATGAATATTACAGGGTCGGACATACAATTATTTGCCACCAGCTTCTATCTTGCTCTGAATCATGTATGAAAACATTTTGTGAATAAAAAAAAAAAATCCCCAAATAATCATTAATAAACTTACCCTAAATTTAGCAAAAATTTATTCTGTTGATTTTGAGAAGGACATCCCTGAAAATCCAAGCTAAATTAGCATAAAATGTATAGTTAGTTGTGACCAGTCAGAGGCAGGTACAACAATGTATATATGGATTTATGGCCTCCTAACAGCACAGGATACATACTGCAAAAAAAAGAGACAGTAAAAGAGGAAGTGATGTCAAGGAAGTTGGGGCCATATCACCAAAAATCGACTTTGCTTAGGTATCAACAGACAATGTTAACGTGCCTAATGCTTGACCATACCGTCTTATATTTCTGGAAATCCATCTGTTTCAAAGCCTGGTAACTATAACTGATGTTTAGCACTTTCTTTCTGCAATGTTATCCCTTTTTTATTTTAATAATAATCAACTGTACTACATATTCTTGTATATGGATTTATGAATGTGTTGATTAGTATACTATGGAATTATACAGAATAAACATATTAATTTATCAAGCACTGTATCAGTTCTCTTAAGAATCTCACATTACTTGAGATGTATCAGTGTTATATCTTAAAATGTCTTGGTGGTGAAAGTGTTTTATTATAAATGATTGGGTGGGGCTGATGTCTTGGAGGGCCTGGTATGTGGTGAACCCATTCACCCTTTTGCCCACACACCTACTGTCGGCAACGTGTAGGATCTCTGTACAAGATGGCTTCTGATTTACTTTAGTTGCTAATAATAAATGTCAAACTTACTTATTATACTGCTAGTAATCAGTGCTACATGTATGATTATTATGTTTTATTATTAGAGCACCACCAGCAGCAGTAGCTCTAGGGATACAATAAACACATGGATAACATTTGTACAAACATTTGAAGACAGTAAAGATAAGACAAGGTGGAAATTATATATATATATATATATACATTGGTATAGGAGGAGATGAGGGCCCTGCTCTCTTGAGAGTTTTTTAGTTGTTCAGTCATGTCCGATTCGCCATTACCCTATGGATCGCGGCATGCCAGGCACAACTAATCATTATGTATCTGTTTGTGCTTACCCTTGAGGTTATCTTGGCACAGATACCGGTTGCCAGTTCCTTCTCCAGTGGACCACACTTTGTCTGACCTCTACTATGACTGCCCATCTTTGGTGATCTTACATGGTTTAGCTCACAGCTTAATTGAGGTACACAAGCTCTGTTCACCAAGACAAGGTGGCGATTCAGAAGGGGCATGAGAGTTTACAATCACCTAAACTAACAGCAATATTAATACATACACATTTGAGAATCTAGGTGTTTGGTGGAGTATTTGATATGCAAAGTAGATGTTGTTGGATATGAGTAAACGTAACTGTAATGTCCATACTAGTCCATGGCTTATCATTGGTTACCAAGTATCAGCAAAACCCCAAATATCAACATAAACTTCAATGGATAGAAGTGAAAGACTGTTGATAACTTGTTAATTGACATTGATTGATAATTCATGTGTGAGCAGCATCTGGCACCCAAAGGGTCCTAATTTATAATCTGTAAATAATTCGGCGTTACAGAAAATGTTCTCAAACATTCCTTATTTAAATGTAGTAGGTGTTCTAGCATGTGGTAGCCCCCATGTACCAGGATATAGTTTAGTTTGGTGGGCTTTTACAAGGCTGTATGGCATGTCGTAAATAGTCTCTAAATTTGACTCCAACATGGTGGCCCACCCATTAAGAGACTTAATACCAATGTCCCAATGGAACCCCCTGGCTTAGTTGAACATTTCTCCTAAGATGATATTTTTAACTACTTTAAAGAGTAGCAGGACTATCCCCCAGGATAAAACAATTGACTGCCCTAATAAATGGTTTAGACACAACACATGCACCCCCTATTTCAACGCCTTGCTTGATTAACCCATTTGCTGAACCAACAGTGGTTGGTGTGTGAGGGCCCTATTTCTGAGTTACAGGCAAAGCCACCGAATCCCAAAGACGCAGAGGCCGCCCAGAAGTCCCTGCATGAAGAAAATCACCACGGAGAGGAGTCTCCAGCACAAGGCAAATCTAAAAGGTGTGCCGATCACCCAACCAGCACCACAGCTGCATGTGGGCAACCCAACAGCTGCGTGTGGGCAACTCAACAGCTGGGCGTGGGCAACCCAACATCTGCGCGTGGGCAACTCAACAGCTGCGCGTAGGCAACCCAACAGCCGGTTTCAAGACTATATTTTGCTTAGAAAAGAAAAAAAAAACCCTTAAGATATGCTTCCCAATTAACATAATTTTTTTTAAAAGTATTAACAAACTCGTTGCTGTACGGTGCCATTACTTTTTATTTGGTGAAATCTCCATTCCTTTAACCTCAAAATGTGACCTCTCTGTGACTGTAAATGAGTCTTGGCAACTATCAGTGGCATAGCCAGGTAATGGAGGGCACTGGAGCCAAATAATGTGATGGCCCTTCTGCTCCCCCTTTCTCTCTCTATATACGAGCTTGATGATGGACACAAAGAACTAATTTTCAACCCCTCAACCAAATCAGAAAAGGAGAGGTAGACTAGTCTCATGGGTTACTGACGGGTGACATCTCCTAAATTATTCTCTATCACAGGTTTTGCTAAATTTAGTCTATAGGCAAAAGCCTAAAATCAATCCAAACTACAGGAAATGAAGCCAAACTGTCACGGAAAGTGTTGATTATGAGGTTAAAGCTCAAATATTGTGTCCATGTCATGAGAAGACAGAACTGCCTAGAGAACAATCTGATGCTGGGAAAGGCTCATGAAGAAGAGGACGGCAGAGGTGGAAATGGATAGATGAGGTCATTGAATCAATGAATGTGAGCTTGATGCAGCTCATAGGGGCAGTAGCTGATAGATGTGCCTGGCGTGCTGCAGTCCAATGAGTCACAAGGAGCAGGACATGACTGAATGATTAAATAACAGCAAAATATTATTTAGGGGTTGGGGGCGTTAATATCGCAAGTATTTTATTAGAAAATAATGATTACCGGGGGGGGGGGGGGGGGGCTGTCTTTGCAAGTTTTTGTTCCAGCAGGGAGCAGCCACATAAATTCAAACCGCTCCCAGGTCATGTGCTGAAACTAATTAGCAGACTGTGATTAAAGTTCTCACAGTTTTGGATATAGCAGATGGCTACCTAGATTTAACCCTCCGTGTCCATGCCACTGTCACCCTTGGTCTGAGATAAGCAGAATGTCCATATTATCTTCCAAAAGGGCAAGTTTGCTAAACCTTCTCCTAATAAACCGTGGCATGGAGGAGCCTCTTGGCTGCGAGCTACGAGATATAAATCAAACTCATTTTGTAATCAGAACCTCCCTAACACCCCAGCTGCTGAGAAAATGCAAACACTCAGCTCTGGCAGAATACATTTGCACGCAGGCTGCTTTTTTGCTACTTCCTTAACCCTTTCACTGGCAGACAGACCAGCAATGTTTTGTTTTACAATGACTCTTCTGACAGTGAAAGGGTTACAAAGAATTAAAAGTTACTTTTATATGACAGAAAGTTTAAATATTAATATAAAATAACATTATATGGTAATTTATAATTTACATTTTTATAGTTATAGAAGTTTGTCTTTAAAAATATATAGATATGGAAGCTGCAATTTAATAATTTCAGTTAATAAAATGTAATATATTCTGTATATATGTATATATATTATGTATATTAATCTGGGATTATTAAAGGGGCATGGAAAACAATGGCTTGTTTTTATTGTTTAAACATTACTAAAATTATTTTTTCATTAGTAAAATCTGTTTAAACATCTTTAAAACTGACAGGAAATGCAGAGAGCTGATCTGTAGATCTCATTGGCTGGCTGGGGCCAGCCCCCAAGAGAAGTTGAATTCTGAATACGTGTTTCTGTTCTAAGACATTTATTTGAAGAAAGAAAACACACTGTGACATATTATCAAATACACTTTTTAAAATGCAACAATGAAACAAAATGTGTTCATGTGCCTTTAATTCAAGTGTTAACCTAATTCCTGATCTTTTTACCCAATCAGATTACAGTTTTAGAAATGTGTGTGTCAAAAACAATCTAACTCAGACAACAATAATCTAACCTAGAAAAAATGATCTCACCTAGATAACAATGATCTAACCTAGACAACAATGATCTGACCAAAACAACAATGATCTGACCAAAACAACAATAATCTAACCAAGACAACAATGATCTAACCTAGAAAAAATGATCTCACCTAGACAACAGCGATCTAACCTAGACAACAATGATCTGACCAAAACAACAATGATCTAACCTAGACAACAGCGATCTAGCCTAGACAACAGCGATCTAACCAAGACAAGAATGATATAACCTAGAAAAAATGATATAACCTAGACAACAAGGATCTGACCTAAACAACAATGATCTAACCTAGACAACAGCGATCTAACCAAGACAAGAATGATATAACCTAGAAAAAATGATCTCACCTAGACAACAATGATCTAACCCAGACAACAATGATCTAACCCAGACAACAATGATCTGACCTAGACAACAATGATCTAACCTAGACAACAATGATCTAACTTAGACAACAATCTAACCAAGACAAGAATGATCTAACCTAGACAACAACGATCTAACCAAGACAAGAATGATCTAACCTAGACAACAACGATCTCACCAAGACAACAGAGATCTAACCTAGACAACAATGATCTGACCTAGACAACAATGATCTAACCTAGACAACAATGATCTAACCTAGAAAATATTATCTCACCTAGACAACAATGATCTAGCCCAGACAACAATGATCTAACCAAGACAAGAATGATCTAACCTAGACAACAGCGATCTAACCTAGACAACAATGATGTGACCTAGACAACAACAATCTAACCTAGACAACAATGATCTAACTTAGACAACAATCTAACTTAGACAAGACTGATCTAACCTAGAAAAATGATTTCACCTAGACAACAATGATCTAACCTATACAACAATGATCTCACCTATACAACAATGATCTAACCTAGACAACAATGATCTAGCATAGAAAAAATGATCTCACCTAGACAACAATGATCTAACCTAGGCAACAATGATCTAGCCCAGACAACAACGATCTAACCAAGATAAGAATGATCTAACCTAGACAACAGCTGCTAACCTAGAAAACAATGATCTGACCTACACAACAATAATCTAACCAAGACAAGAATGATCTAACCTAGACAACGATGATCTAGCCCAGACAATAACCTTCTAACCTAGACAACAACGATCTAACCAAGACAAGAATGATCTAACCTAGACAGCAATGATCTAGCTCAGACAACAACCATCTAACCTAGACAACAACGATCTAACCAAGACAAGAATGATCTAAACTAGACAACAATGATCTAAACTAGACAACAATCTAGCTTAGACAACAATGATCTAGCCCAGACAACAACCATCTAACCTAGACAACAATGATCTGACCTAGACAACAACAATCTAACCTAGACAACAACAATCTAACCTAGACAACAATGATCTAACTAAGACAACAATGATCTAACCTAGACAACAACCATCTAACCTAGACAACAACGATCTAACCTAGACAACAATGATCTAACCTAGACAACAACCATCTAACCTAGACAACGATCTAACCTAGACAACAATGATCTCACCTAGACAACTATGATCTAACCTAGACAACAATGATCTTGCCCAGACAATAACCTTCTAACCTAGACAACAACGATCTAACCAAGACAAGAATGATCTAACCTAGACAAAAATGATCTAGCTCAGACAACAACCATCTAACCTAGACAACAACGATCTAACCAAGACAAAAATGATCTAACCTAGACAACAATGATCTAAACTAGACAACAATCTAACTTAGACAACAATGATCTAGCCCAGACAACAACCATCTAACCTAGACAACCATGATCTGACCTAGACAACAACAATCTAACCTAGACAACAACAATCTAACCTAGACAACAATGATCTAACTATGACAACAATGATCTAACCTAGACAACAACCATCTAACCTAGACAACAACGATCTAGCCTAGACAACAATAATCTAACCTAGACAACAACCACCTAACCTAGACAACAACGATCTAACCTAGACAACAATGATCTCACCTAGACAACAATGATCTCACTTAGATCTAACCTAGACAACAACCATCTAACCAAGACAAGACTGATCTAACCTAGACAACAACGATCTAACCTAGACAACAACAATCTAACCCAGACAGCAATGATCTAACCTAGACAACAACAATCTAACTGGACAACAATGATCTAGCCCAGACAACAACCATCTAACCTAAACAACAACAATCTAACACAGACAAGAATTATCTGATCAATACAACAACAATCTAACCTAGTGTACCATGAAGTCAAGTCCCATTGTCTATAATATCCACATGCATTGTGCCATAATTCTGCATATTGCAGGCAGTGGAGAACACTAGTCTAAATCCCTCATCCTCCCAGACAACCATCTAACCTAGACAAAAACGATCTAACCAAGACAAGAATGATCTAACCTAGACAACAACGATCTAACCTAGACAACAATGATCTGACCCACACAACAATGATCTAACCTAGACAACAATGATCTAGCCAAGACAACAACCTTCTAACCTAGACAACAACAATCTAACCAAGACAAGAATGATCTAACCTAGACAATAATGATCTAGCCCAGACAACAACCATCTAACCTAGACAACAATGATCTAACCAAGACAAGAATGATCTAACCTAGACAACAATGATCTAAACTAGACAACAATCTAACTTAGACAACAATGATCTAGCCCAGACAACAACCATCCAACCTAGACAACAACAATCCTACCCAGACAAGAATGATCCAACCTAGACAACAACAATGTAACCTAGACACCAATAATCTAACCTAGACAACAACAATCTAACCCAGACAACAATGATCTAACCTAGACAACAACAATCTAACTTAGACAACAATGATCTAGCCCAGACAACAACCATCTAACCTAAACAACAACAATCTAACACAGACAAGAATGATCTGATCAATACATCAACAATCTAACCTAGTGTACCATGAAGTAAAGTCCCATTGTCTATAATATCCACATGCATTGTGCCATAATTCTGCATATTGCAGGCAGTGGAGAACACTAGTCTAAATCCCTCATCCTCCCAGACAACCATCTAACCTAGACAAAAACGATCTAACCAAGACAAGAATGATCTAACCTAGACAACAACGATCTAACCTAGACAACAATGATCTGACCCACACAACAATGATCTAACCTAGACAACAATGATCTAGCCCAGACAACAACCATCTAACCTAAACAACAACAATCTAACACAGACAAGAATTATCTGATCAATACAACAACAATCTAACCTAGTGTACCATGAAGTCAAGTCCCATTGTCTATAATATCCACATGCATTGTGCCATAATTCTGCATATTGCAGGCAGTGGAGAACACTAGTCTAAATCCCTCATCCTCCCAGACAACCATCTAACCTAGACAAAAACGATCTAACCAAGACAAGAATGATCTAACCTAGACAACAACGATCTAACCTAGACAACAATGATCTGACCCACACAACAATGATCTAACCTAGACAACAATGATCTGACCCACACAACAATGATCTAACCTAGACAACAATGATCTAGCCAAGACAACAACCTTCTAACCTAGACAACAACAATCTAACCAAGACAAGAATGATCTAACCTAGACAATAATGATCTAGCCCAGACAACAACCATCTAACCTAGACAACAATGATCTAACCAAGACAAGAATGATCTAACCTAGACAACAATGATCTAAACTAGACAACAATCTAACTTAGACAACAATGATCTAGCCCAGACAACAACCATCTAACCTAGACAACAACAATCCTACCCAGACAAGAATGATCCAACCTAGACAACAACAATGTAACCTAGACACCAATAATCTAACCTAGACAACAACAATCTAACCCAGACAACAATGATCTAACCTAGACAACAACAATCTAACTTAGACAACAATGATCTAGCCCAGACAACAACCATCTAACCTAAACAACAACAATCTAACACAGACAAGAATGATCTGATCAATACATCAACAATCTAACCTAGTGTACCATGAAGTAAAGTCCCATTGTCTATAATATCCACATGCATTGTGCCATAATTCTGCATATTGCAGGCAGTGGAGAACACTAGTCTAAATCCCTCATCCTCCCAGACAACCATCTAACCTAGACAAAAACGATCTAACCAAGACAAGAATGATCTAACCTAGACAACAACGATCTAACCTAGACAACAATGATCTGACCCACACAACAATGATCTAACCAAGACAACAACCTTCTAACCTAGACAACAACAATCTAACCAAGACAAGAATGATCTAACCTAGACAATAATGATCTAGCCCAGACAACAACCATCTAACCTAGACAACAATGATCTAACCAAGACAAGAATGATCTAACCTAGACAACAATGATCTAAACTAGACAACAATCTAACTTAGACAACAATGATCTAGCCCAGACAACAACCATCTAACCTAGACAACAACAATCCTACCCAGACAAGAATGATCCAACCTAGACAACAACAATGTAACCTAGACAACAATAATCTAACCTAGACAACAATGATCTGATCAAGACAACAACAATCTAACCAAGTTACCATGAAGTCAGGTCCCATTGACTATAATATCCACATGCATTGTGCCATAATTCGGCATATTGCAGGCAGTGGAGAACACTAGTCTAAATCCCTGATCATACTGTAGGCCAAATCTTCCTAGTTACTGTTTCCCTGTACCTCCTGACCTTTCTAGAAAATAAAGTGTAGGGATTAAATAAAAAAAAACTAAAATACTTTCCCTGATTGCCCCACTCCTCTGGAACGCACAGCCACTGAATATCTGCCACCCCCTACGCTCACCACTTTTAACATGCATCTAAACGGTCCATCCAATTTACGAAGAAAGACTGATCAAATAAAACGCAATAAAAGGCCTCTAATAGGGAATGTGATCACCTTATATAAATGCATCCAGGGCAAATAAAAGGATTTGTCAGGGGAACTTTTTGTACCAAGATGATTTCAATTGGAAAAAGGTTATCCCTTGAGGTTAGAAGGAAATGTTTCCACATTAAAGAAAGAAAAGGGTTCTTAATATTAATGGCAGTGAGACTGTACAGGTTGTAATAGCAGAATCAATTGATAACTTTAAAATGGGTTGGATATATTCTTGAATACAAAGGACATCCAAGGTTAGCCTGGAGATCTAAAGAGGGAGGAGTATTGATTCAGGAGGAATCCAATCGCCAGTATCTTCTGGAGACAGGAAGGGATTTTTTTCTCCCCTTATGAGATAATTGGCAATGTTTTGATGGGTTCTTTTTTGGTTTGTCTTCCTGACGATCAATTCACAATTAATTAATATACTACAATGTTGAACTTGATGGAATAGAAGTCTTTTTTCAACCTCAATTACTATATTACTATCTAACAAGTGCAAACAAATGTTCTTCATGATCTTGCTGTCTGGCTGTGTCATTTCCAACCCACTTTCTATTAAAATATATATGAAGAGATACTTGGGAGTCGTTTTCACATTATTGGTCACCATCATTTAATATGAAACTGACCAAACTAGAAGAAAATGGAAACCATATTATATAATAAGAATTCCAATGGTATCCAGGTATCAGATGATGTCACATCTCTTCACTTCCAGACAGGAAGGAAACATTATTGAATAGCTGATTGAAACCTGAAGTACATATTTATTTTATAACTCTTTAAGTGCTTCTGAGAATTTCCATAAAAATTGAGTCTGCCACCAGAGCACTTTGATATCTGAGCGAGCTGGAATACATAATTTAACTGAGAATAACCTGTGCATTTTAGAGTACAGTCAGCTTCAATTACTGCTATTTCTGGCTTCTAAGTACTTTGAAGAAGAATACCTGAAAGGATTGTTCATTTGTGGTAGGGAACACAGCCAAGGAATGGAGCAAATGAGAGACAGGAGTTGGGGCTGAATTCTTACAGGGCCAATAAAAAGTTTAAAGGGATTCTTCAAACCTTGAATATACACTAGTACTTGTACACACAAATACTCTGAGTAATTTCTAAAATCCAAATTTAAAATAATTTAGATAATTTACATTTTCTCAACCACATTCAAGTCATCTCGACACAAAGTAGTGGTTCCCAACTGTGGTCACTTAATCATTTGTGGTTATCCCTGTTTAATTGCAGATGGATTAGTCACTGACTGATGATTCTGATGGTGACACCCATCCATGACGTGCTGATGGGCCTTGAAGACCAGGTTGGGAACTAGTGGCACACAGCTGAGGCTATAGCAGAGTCCTGGCAATTTTCAGTTTTCTATAAGTAAGGAATATGAATTGTTCCAGAAGGTGCCTAGAACTATGGACTAGGTAGCCATTTTGGAGCCTGATATGATTTCCAGCCACCTGACAAGGGCTGGGAGTAAATACTGACTTAGATGTTGGTAGTGGGGGTTATGGAAAAGGCAAGGAACTTTATGAGCTCACTTTTTGATATGTGGAGCTTTAATTAGCTTAAGGTCATTCAGGAAGATATTTCTAGTGGGTAGGAGGTGACAAACTAATACAGAAGGTGATAATACTGATGAGGAGGGGTCAATGTGGGTGTCATCCGGGTACAAGTGATATTGAAAGTTGAACAAGTTTAAAAAGCTTCTGAGAAGGATCTGTAAATAGACAAGACCAAGTACTGAGTCCTAGGATACCTCAACTATCAGATGTAGAGGAAGTGCCGGAGAAAATAAATCTGAAACTAAGGAAACTAATAGACTGTTACAGATGGCAATAGACTCGAGAGTTTGAAGGAGAAGAAGGTGATCAACGAAGCAGCAATTAGAAGAGAATAGTAGCCATTGGACTTGGCTGTGTTTACATCTTTTGCTATGTTGGTGAGTCCTGTCTTGGTGGAATGATAAGCTCAGAATCCAGACTGCTTGAAACCAAACAGGGAGGTAGAAGTGATTTAGAGCTTTTAGTTTGGTGGATGTGTGTTGGGGTTTAGGGCTTGGTGGTTTTGGTAGACTTGGTGATGGGGTATCCGCAAAGGATATGGTGACGCTGCAGATTAAGTGGTCTTGGTCAGAGTGGCAATTAACAAAGTTGGAGACCTAGCAGATATGGGTAGAGGAGGTCAAGGAATGTCCATTGTGGTGAATGAGAGTATCGGTCCACTTTGAGAGACCAAAATGAACAGGTGCAAGTTTAAAAGCTTCAGGGGGATCAATCTTGTCTTGTTCAGACACTCATCCATCACTTTAAGGATCTTCCTTATGAAACTAGCAAAAATGTAATAAAGTAGAGACCCGATAATTCTTACCCAAAAGCTGCACCACAAGGAAGCCAGGTCCATATGCTTCCTCCACCCTTTGCTAGTTCTCATTTAAAACATACTGGGATTGGCTAAGGAGAATTGACAGAAGGAAGAAACAGTATTCCACCTGGTTTTCTCGTAGGCCAGGAATAGTCGGGTTATATCTTGTTTGCTTTGTTTGACGCCATTATTTTAGATGTTTGGCTGATTCCACAGTGATCATCACCTTCCTTTCCCTCTGCTGCTACTAGAGCAGCGTAGAAATAGTTAATGGGCAGACAGATATGTTTTGTACTGTGCTGGAAATTGCCATTAAATAAAGATTTCCCATCATCATTCAAGGAATGCACTTCCTGTAATATTTGTGTGGCCCCAGTCATATCCCATCTGTTTGAGAATCTGTTTATACTGTAACAAATCCTCCCACCACAGAAATACCGCAAGGAAACCCCTCTGAACATGCCAAGAGACGGCTGTATATCATAATTATATATCACGTATACACGCCTGAGATATGAGAGTGGGGCTAGGAGTTGTCTATAATAAATCCACAAAGATATGGAAGCCTAATCAGTCACCTGAAGCCACATTATTGTTCATATATACATTTATCTACAGTATTATTAACATTATAACATAAAGTAAACGCTTCCCAACATGCTATTATTATTCATTCCCGCAGTGCTACATATAAAAAGCTCAGATTACGTGTGACTTTGTTGAAGTGGAATGATTAAGGGCCTCAGCAGAATTTGGTCCACCATGCAATTTTTTTAAATCTTGATTACAATGAATAATCTTGTTAGCTGAACATTTCAAATGATGTTTTTGATTATTTTAATTTTGCTTTAAAAATATGTATAATGTTTATCTACAGCCTATTGTTGTTGTTTTTTAGTAATTCAGTTGTGTCCGACTCTCTGTGACTCGATGGACCACAGCATGCTAGGAATATCTGTCTATATCTCTGGCTGTGCCTATCCATAAGGTTTTCATGGCAAAGGTACTGAAGTGGGTGCCAGTTCCTTCTCCAGTGCACTGTGATTTGTCAGACCTCTTTACTATGACCTGCCCACCGTGGGTTACCCTACGTGGTAAGGCTCACAGCTTCATTGAGGTACACAAGCCCCTTCACCTACACAAGGTAGCGATCCAGAAGAGGATATACTGCCTATAAGAACTTGCAGTTGATACTTTTACTTGAAGAGCTGTGGCCTCTGTGATGTACATTGAGATGGGGATAAATGAATCACATAAACAGAGAAGGTTATGTCTGTAGTGAGACCAAAGCTAATGATCTCAGCCCAAAACATGTTTCTACTGCACCTTATCACATTTACATATTATGACAAATTACCTACCATGTTCCTTTTTATTCTTTGTTCTTCATTAGTTGACCCTATACATTTATATAGGCCTGCTACTTTGTCATGGTGAATGGGGCTTGGGTACTTCAATGAAGCTGTGACCATGTAGGGTTACCCAAGATGGGCAGGTCATAGTAGATAGGTCAATGGAGAAAGAACTGGCAACGCACTCCAGAATCTTTGCCAAGAAACTATGAGCCTCATTCAATTCAGGGCTTACAACTCAATCACAGACAGACAAATGTCTGCAATTGAGTTGCATGCTCCATTTGGTCTCCGTTTGTGATGCTATTCAATTAGGCCAGGGCGCAAGTTATGGCCCGATATGATCCAATATGGTCAATCAGATTTCAGCCAATCAGAAGGTGCAAATGCTTTCAGCCAATAAGGACGGGATACACCCCTGTATTCCATTCTGATTGGCTGATTTCTGATTGAGCAATTTTGGCCAATCAGAAGGTGGCATTGCTTTCAGTCAATCAGAATGGGATACAGGGGTGTATCCCATTCTGATTGACTGAATTGCAATAGCAACTTCTGAGTGGATGAAATCTTATTTATAGCGATTTCAGCCAATTAAAAAGTGCAATTATTATTTTTTTTTAATCAGAGCATGCGCAAGAACCTTCATTTGCGGTGGGGAGGTTTTCACGAGAGGAGCTCCGTTAGTAGGTATTTTTTTTTGATAGACCGTCTGGATTTTTTAGGAGTGGCTTTCCTGGCCCAGAAGCCTGAAGACAAAGGCATCGAGGATCACCGCTGGAGGGGTATTTCAGCCAAGTGAGTAAACTATTAACCTTTTTTTAATACAGGTTGTCAGGATACGTTTATTTACTGTAATGTTTCATTTCTTTTGTAGGTGTTACAGGACGTCAGGACATGGTCCGAGGGGCCTTTCCAGGCACAGAAGACTGAAGACTTGGAACACAATGGACACCATTGGAGGGGCTTTTTGGGCAGGTCAGTGGACTCATTAAACCTTTTCTTCCAACAGGTTGTAATTATTTTTCTATTTTCATAGTCATTTTTATTTTATGTGTACTTTGTTTTTTATTTTCTGTAATACTTTTTTATTTTCGTTAGTTGTTTGTTATTTTTGGTACTTAGCGCTTTTTTTATTTTCTGTAATGTGTCTGTTTTTATTTTTTGTACTTAGTGGTGTATTGGGGAGTTTAATAGGGGGTTGGGGGTTTATTAGGGGGTAAGTATGTAGTGCAGGGGTTAAAAGGGTAGGGTACAGGGGGGTTAATAGAATAGGATAGGGGTTTATAGGATATGAGTTAAATATGACTAGATAGGATTAAATAGGTACCGTTAGGGTTAAATAGGACTAGATAGGGATAACTGGGTCTAGATAGGATTAAGTGGTTAGTAATAGGGTTAATTAGGTATGGTGAGGGTTAAATTTGGTTAATGACTTAGAGGGGGGTTAATGACTTAGAGGGGGGTTAATTACTTAGAGGGGGATTAATTACTTAGAGGGGGTTTATTACTTAGAGCAGGGTTAATGACTTAGAGGGGAGTTAATGACTTAGAGGGGGTTAATTACTTAGAGGAGGGTTAATTTAGATTTATTAGTTTATTTGGGTGGATAATAGTGTAGTGTAGGGTAGTGCTTAGACTTAGTGTCACAAGGGTCGTGGAGGACCCTCATGGCCCTTATGGTGTTAATGTGAGGGTTAATTATTGTCCCATAAGGGTCTATATAAAGCCTTATGGGACTGATGGAGTTAATTAGGGGCTCATGGGGGTTGATTTTAGACAAGGTTAATTAGAATTTCTAGCACTGGTCCTTTAAGGACCTGCGTGGTGGGAAATTTGACATTTTAAATGCAGCAATGTCTAATGTAGGGACCCTGCGGAGGACCCGATGGGGACCCCGCTGCATGGGGAGTGTTAATGTTAGGTGCCACCGGTGGACTGTAAGTACCCATGCAACAGGTGTTAACTATTAGTGTGTCGTGAGCCCTTTAAGAACCCCCAGAGGGAAATTAGAATTTTGAAATGCTTCAGGGGTCCCGATCAGGGGAGTGGTTTAATTTAGGAGTGAGGGGTTAGGAGCAGCGAGGACATTTAGGGGGAGCATACGTAAGGACTTTTAAAGCCCTCTCGAGACCTCCTTGGTACCATTAACTTGTGGTTCGTGTTTGGCCATTTGCGGCCTTGGCGGAGTGGATACTGAGGGGCAATTGAGGCAATCGAATAGCAATTTGCGATTTTAGTCTTGCGAATTTGCAAGATCCGAGGCTTGGAAACAATCGCTATCAATCGCAGCTAGGAGGCAGTAACTCGATCGGAGGCCGCGAGAAGTTGCCAATTGAATAGCAAATTAACTTGTGACCTCCATTTACGAGCATAGATCTAAAAAACAGAGCAATTAAATGAGGTTTCATATGCATAAGCACAACCAAAATGGTGCCACTATCCCAAGGCTCAACAGGTCAAACAGAAGGATCAAAAGAACTTGGAAGATAAGGATTTAAATATTGATGATAAGGAAGTGCCTGTATAACGATGGGCCAGGGAGAGGTGAAGGTGCTATACATGTATTTTTGGGCAGTCTGATGAAGCGGGCTTAATCATGGATGTCAGAGAGAGCAAGTGAAACTCGGTCTCAGTGTTGGGATCACATATATAGTTGTCAGTGAATGCAGTTTGCTTATTGAACGGCCAAACTTAGTTCAAGCGCTTAACTCTAAAAACCTGAAAAACAAGCAAAATTAAAAAAAAATAAAAAAACTCACATACAGCACAGGGGGAGAGCCATGATGCCTGGGAGTGAGGCTACCACCGAATTTGAGCACTATTTGCTGTTTCTCGTCAATCGAAAACCAGCTAAGTGAGGAAAAAAACGGAGGACGAAAAACCTCAAAAATCTGAAACAGGATGAAAACGAGGCTGAGCAAAGCCAGGCACGCGGCGTTCAGCGCGAGGAGAAAGACACAGGGAAGGCACAAGGGGAGATGTTGGAAAGAGACACATGCCATTCCCAAGCACAAAACTACCAGGTTAACGAAACCCTGCTATAAGCGGTCAGGACAGTAGGCGGGAGGAAAAGCTTGCAATGAGCGTCAAAGGCGCTCATTGCGAGCCACACAATGAGCACCGCGAGCGGGAGAGGCTCGCAATGAGCGCCGAAGGTGATCATTGCAAAGCAGGAAAGTTGAAGTACAGGAGGGGAAAGGCTTGCGATGAGCGCTCAGCTTAGGTGCTCAGAGGAGCAAAAGCCTCTCATTGTGTGGCAAACAGCATTTGCCAGCCTTACAAATTTATTCCCGTTATTTTTGGTAGGCAAGTAGCTAGTTACATATATTAGACTATTTACTAATGTCCAGTTGTTTAGAATATTCAATATTGTTAAAACAGAGTCGAAGCAGATTTGCTCAGGTGTGTAATTGGTGAATCAGACAAGTTGTGACGGTCAAGCAATGAGTGATGTGTTGAAATATGTGCTTTACTAATATATGGTTGTTCCAGTTATGGTAACAATCACCAATTGGAGTGAGAGGGTCACACTGCCAGTAAGGACTTAGAGGGCCTTATATAGGGCACTGCTCCTCAACTCCAGTCCTCCGGGCACACCAACAGGTCACATTTAGGTATATCCCTGCTTGAGCACAGGTGAGCCAATCAGAAGGGACACAGTTTGGTCCACGAAGCGAGGGGCCGCATTTGCGGAGGTGGAGGCTCTACGGCGCCTCACACACGGTTACAAACACACACACAAGCGGCACTTTACGAACCGCGGCACTTAGAACGGAAAATGTACGGACTTAGCATAAAAAAATACAAGACGCGGGACATTACGACCTTGCAAAACTACGACCTTAAAGGCCGAACTGCGCGCACCCAAAAACATAAAAAATCAACAAATACACACTAAAAAGACATAAAAAGCTTACCTACAGCAAGGGGGGGGGAAGTGAAGTTACACCTCCAATTAACTCCAAATTCACGAGTTTAGACACACGAAAATCCCCTAAGCGAGAGAAAAAATGTGCGCAGAAAAAAACGAAAATTAAGGCTACACGACCCTAAAGCTGCAAAACACCACCAAGCACATACGGATTTTCAAAAAAGCCGTACGAGGTAAAGATACACTTTTAGCAAGGACGCTAAATCATCCATACCCGCGTACCACATACACAATCGCCGCCATTTCACAACACTAACTTACAGAATGCGGAAGTACCCAGATACCCTAACGGCTTCCCCTCGCGCACGCAGCCTATTTACACTACACACTGCACACATTGCTGACACTTACACCTCAGATCCACAACAGTGCAAACCTACATTGTATGCTGCAGGAACATCAAAATAGATTGTCAGCTCTTCAGCACAATGCTTCCTGCATATATTACTTACAAATAGGTAAAGTAGATTAATTTATTCATTATTTCATTGGCATACCAAAAATAGCAATAAACACAAAAGACATTCACTGCGCTCCTCACAACCAATGCCAACGCTAATCATTCCACACAAACTGCCCCAGGGGACAGTCTTGCAATAAGTGCAAAAAGCACATCAGCCCCGACCTTACAATGACAGCAAAATCCCCTGTAATAACAAACAAACAAAAATACAACAGCCGCGCAATCATCGCCGAAGGTCCTCACAGTAAAAAACACTTTACATTATGTCTAAAACAACATTTCCAGCTTTACAATTTTATTGACCGTCATTTTTTTGATGGGCAAGTCGCTAGTGATGAATATAATAGAGTTACTTTTCAAGGATTTTGAATCTGCGCATTTTGATTGACAGAAAAATAACCATCGGACGGCAACACATCTCCTTTTTTTAGTTTGTAATATTTTATACAGTGGTGGTTTCTTTTGGATTGGCCATTTCCAATAACTGAAGGCTTTGGTTCTAAATTTGAACTACTGTATATACTTGAGTATAAGCCGAGGCACCTATTTTACCACAAAATACTGGGAAAAATGAGTGACTCGAGTATAACCCGAGGGTGGGAAATGTGCTGCCCCCTGTGTCCCTCTTGTGCCCTCTGTGTCCCCTCTTGTGTGCCCTCTGTGCCCCTTTCTTGTGTCCCCCCTCTCTCTCCCCTGTGTCTCTTCCCCCCTCTCCCTTCCCTGTGTCTCTTCCCCCTCTCCCTTCCCTGTGTCTTTTCCCCCTCTACTTTCCCTGTGTCTCTTCCCCCTCTACCTTCCCTGTGTCTCTTCCCCCCTCTCCCTCCCCTGTGTCTCTTCCCCCTCTCCCTTCCATGGGTCTTTCCCCCTCTCTCTTCCCTGTGTCTCTTTCCCTCCCCCTCCCTTCCCTGTGTCTCTTTCCCTCCCCCTCCCTTAACCCCCCTCCTCAACCTCCTCCTCATCCTCCCTCCTCAACCTCCCTCCTCAACCCCCTCCTCATCCTCAACCTCCCTCCTCAATCCCCCCTCAGTCTCTCTCCTCAAACCCCCTCCTCATCCTCAACCCCCCTCATCCTCAACCCCCTTCCTCATCCTCAACCTCCCTCCTCAACCCCCTCCTCATCCTCAACCACCCTACTCAACCCCCCTCCTCAAGCTCCCTATACAACCCCTACTCAGTCTCTCTCCTCAAACCCCCTCCTCATCCTCAACACCCCTCCTCATCATCAACCCCCTTCCTCATCCTCAACCTCCTTCCTCAACCCCCTCCTCATCCTCAACCTCCCTACTCAACCCCCCTCCTCAACCTCCCTCTTCAACCTCCCTCCTCAACCCCTTCCTCAACCCCCCTCCTTAACCACCCCTCAACCTCTCTCCTCAACCCCCTCCTCAACCCCCTTTCTCATCTTCAACCCCCTCCTCAACCTCTCTCCTCAACCCCCTATCCTCATCCTCAACCTCACCCATCCTCATCCACCCCATCCTCAACCCCCCCATCCTCAACCCCCCTCCTCATCCTCAACCTCCCTCCTCAACCTCCCTCCTCAACCCCCCTCCTCACCCTCAACCCCCTTCCTCAACCCCCCATCCTCAAACCCCCCTCTCACTTTACCCCTCTAATTACTTCCCCCTCTCCCCTCACTTACCTTCCATTTGCAGCAGCTGCTCCTCCGGGCTACTTCCGGCTGTGTCTTGACCCGGCCAATGACGTGACGAGGGTAAAGGGGTAAAGTGAGGAGTGGGTTTAGGATGAGGAGGCGGGTTTAGGATGAGGAGGGGTTTTAAGATGAGGAGGGGGTTTAGGATGAGGATGGGGGGTTGAGGATGAGGATGGGGGGTTGAGGGTTAAGGATGATAAGGGAGGGCGAGGGAATGAGCCACGGGGGGGGGAAGAGAGCCAATGGGGGGGGGAATAGAGCCACGGGGGGGGGGCGGGGAGAGCCATGGGGGGAAAGAGAGACACAGGGGGGGGGGAGACACAGGGGGGAAAGAGAGACACGTGACTTGAGTATAAGCCGAGGGGGCCCTTTTCAGCCTTAAAAAATGGGCTTAAAAACTCGGCTTATACTCGAGTATATACGGTATATTTCTAAAATTGCTCATAAATCATTCACACACTACTGTTCTCTCTTTGGCCCACTTCTCAAGTCTTGCTCCTTTCTATTTTTTGTATTGAGGGCAGAGTTTTATGAGAAATCAGTGGTATTACAAATGCCGTGGACTCCTTTATCACTGTGCCTTAGGGATGACAGCTACACCCCACTGACGAGGCCCACAGAGGCTGAAACGTACGTCTGGGATTTGCTGTTTCTCCTGTTCATGGTAGAATTGCCTGGTATTTCGCGTCTGGTGGTATTTTGAGTCTGAGTGAGACCAGACTGATATACTATGGAATATTCCTCTCTGTGAAGGGCACAAGTGGCTGAAAGAGGCTGCTCTCCGAGGGGGTGTCCAGGCCTATAGGACAAACCTACTTAGTTGTTGTCCGTTCTCAGATGAGATTTCTGACTCTCTTTGTTTAGTATAACAAATGACATAAACACTGATCAGTTTGTGGTAGCCGATGACAAATGTTACCTATACATTGTTTTTTTCGGTTCTATTTAGATGTTGTAAAATAGTTTTGGTAGAAAATCTGTTCCAGGAGTAAGTTATTCCTATTCCATAGACTTCCAGAACACATTACCCACAATATTCCTATTATCGTCTTCCAGACTAACATTCTATTTTGTACCTAGTTATGATCCTCTCCGATCACAACCCTACCCAATCAAGACCCTACCAAAACACAGTCCTTCATTATATTGATCCCATGCAGACATGACCCTACCCAATTATAGTCCTATGCAATGATAACCCTACATACCGAAGGACCTAGCCATAATTATTAATTACACTACCCAGTTGTAACCCTTCCTATTCAAGACACTACCCAATCATATTTATATTCATAACTACCAAATATTAATCCTAAACAATCATAATTCTACTCAACCATAATCCTACTCTCTTACCAAATCAAATAAAGCTACAAAATTATAATCCTACCTATTCATGATTGTATCCTCTCATGTGCCTACTAAATCATGGTCTTACTCACTTAGCCTCAACCTTATCACATCATAACCTGGCCCCCAAGAACCAATCCATCATTATCATTCTGAATCATAGCTCGACCTAGCCATGATCCTGGCCATAATCATGACTCTATACAATTGTAGCCCTTCCTACTCAAGAGTTCACCCAACCATGTTATGACTCATAACCTACCCAAACTCAACCCTACACAATAATAACTTTACGCAATCATAACCCTACCAAGCCATAATTCTGCATGATCCTACCCAATCATATCCTACCCAATCAAAAATTACATAATCATAGCCCTACTCTGTCATAACCCTACCCAATAATAACCCAACTCTGATGCACCTATCCAATCCTAGCCATAACCAAGACCATACCCAATTGTAACCATTCTCTATCATGGCCCTGCTCAATTGTGTTCCTACTCATAACCTACACATTGAAAACCCTACCCAACCATACATTTACCAAATTATAATCCTACCCATAATCCAACCAGAACCTTTCCCACTCACAATCCTACTAAATCATGATCTTACTCAAGAATAACCTTAACCAATTCTAATCTTATATTCACTAACCTACCTAATCATAATGCTAGCCAGTCATAACCCGACCTAGTCATGATCCTAGCCAAGCATACCCCACCAAATTATAATCCTACCCAGTCATGACCCTACCCTAATCAAAACTTACCTAGTCATAATCCTACCCAATAATTACTGTACACAATAATAACCCAACTCCCATAAAGCTACCTAGTTATAATCCTAACAATAATTACTGTACCCACTTATGGAACAAAATAAGATAATAATATTGTACCAACATGACCTTTTTCTTCTTATTACAGTTCCCTACCTACCATGCAGTCACTTATGATGTATAATACTTAAGTAAATGTTTTGCCATAATATAAATAATCTACTTGTGGAATCCCCTTCTGGATCACTACCTTGCTGTGGTGAAGGGGCTTGTGCACCTCAATGAAGCTATGAGCTATACCCAAGATGGGCAGGTCATAGCAGAGAGGTCAGACAAATTGCAGTCCACAGGAGAAGGAACTGGCAATACTCTCCAGTATCTTGGGATATATTGATAAGCACAAACAGATACAAGATGTGCCTGGCATGCTGCTTTACATAGGGTCACGGAGAGACGGACACGACTGAACAACGAAACACTTATTGAATATTTGAAGTTTTCCACACCATCTCCTACCTCCATGCAAAGTTGCGCTCAAGAATAACATTGAATCATCATCTGTTGAATAAAGAGCTCTCAGACCAATATGAGACGAGATATATTATAATTGCACATTCGGGAGCCGGCGCTTACATATTATGTGCGTATTGGTCATGTCCCATTGGGTCTTCGGTAATTCTGTGCAGCTATAATGCGCTGTCACTTTAATGCCAGTACCACAAACCTCTCTGATCCAGATCTGTAATTAGGTATTTTACAGGATCATGTCTTATTTCTGTAAATGTATCAGCAGCCAGCCAACGAGTGTTAGATTTAATCTTCATTAAAGTAACGAGTTTGTTGTTTTGTACACTAGGAAAAACACGTATGTTTTGCATTTTTCTGGGAACGCCGGGTTCCAGCTGTTTCTGATTTATCGCGTTGCCTAATGAAGGGTCATAATTACTTAATAAAACAATAACAACAACTCACTTTGAGGGTTGGCAAAGAGTTTTACGACCAATCAAAGCTTTAGTTTACAAAGAGAAAACAAACATTCAGTGTCCGCATCATGTCTGGATATATAATGCGCCAGGCACGCGGAAATGATCTGGTTCTCGTAACCTCTGCTGGAAAATCTGTGAGCAGGTGGGATGTTCGGCGTGCCATAGGGCCTGGATTCACTAAGGGGTGATGTAAAGCAGATTCTGCTGTATTCGTTAATGTTGTCCCAATATAATGATGGCTGAGAAGGCTGCGCAGTTCTTAGAGGTGTTATTTCTGATAAACAATATTACACCAATACCTATACTAGGAGTTACAATGTACTTGCCATGAAAGAGCTATATGATGGATGACCAAACAAATAGGCACAGGCCATTACATGCCCTGCAACTTGGGACCAGTGGTGACCATGCGAGCCGAGCCAATGTACTGCAACTGGGACTCTGGGAAAGCTGTGCTCCCATGGGTATATCTGCGTCGAGCCCAGTAGATTAAGACATGGCAAATAATCTAAAAACAGTGCCTATAAGAACATAGAAAAAGCAATGTTAGGTATTTACTAGGAACCATCTCCTCAAGGCCCAAAGTCATAAGTGAGGTCTCACGTATGAATGAAAAACGGCGTTTTGTATCTTTCGAATCTCTCTATCATGTCATTGTTTAGGCCCAAATGGCCCACTTCAGTCACAGTGCCAAAAAGAAAGCAGTCAGAGCCACAATCAGGCTCACAGAGATCACACTTGGCAATGTAGATGTTTGAACATGGAGAACTTTAATCGGGAAAGGGACCACACATTGTGGAGGTACATCAGTGGTGGCCTCATATGCACGTGCATGGACAATATTCTGTCCCAACCAGACGTGGAGAGATCATTTTCCTGTTGGATAAACCAATTCACCAAGATGCCCGGCACCATTAGGAGAAAAGACGGTGTGAAAAAGCTGGGGTTCATATGGGGAACCTTGGCCAAGACCGCAAAAAAAGAGCAAATGATTGGGCGCCTACCAATGTGCCTAACCATGCCTTGTTTAAACCCTTAATCACCTGCCACACTGTAAGCTCTTTAGTCAAATTGTTAAGCCCGCCCACTGTGAAATAAAGGGCTAAGGACACCATGTCATTCACATCAATGAAATGGAACAACCTGCAACGCAAAAAGACCCCAGAGAATTGGCATGAATTTGTCTATCTATCTATCTATCTATCTATCTATCTATCTATCTATCTATCTATCTATCTATTTATCTATCTATCTATCTATCTATCTATCTCTCTATCTATCTATCTATCTATCTATCTATATCTTATCTATCTATCTATCTATCTATCTATCTATCTCTCTATCTATCTATCTATCTATATCTATCTATCTATCTATCTATCTATATCTATCTATCTATCTATTTATCTATCTATCTATCTATCTATCTATCTATCTATCTATCTATCTGTATCTATCTATCTATCTATCTATCTATCTATCTATCTATCTATCTATCTATCTATCTATCTATCTATCTATCAATCTATCTATCTATCTGTATCCATCTATTTATTTATCTATCTCTATCTATCTATCTGTATCTATCTATCTGTCTATCTACATAGTAAGTTGGCATTTAGGCACACACACGTATATATATATTGGGGGAGAGCCAGGGGCATTGAGAATTTAAACAAATAAATAAAAAAATAAAAAAAGCTCTTGAGGACCCCTGTCCCCCCGTCCCCCGGAGCAGGGCCCCAGTGCACCAGTAGATCCTCCCCTATATCCTGTCTTGGGAGTAGAGTTGAATTTCCCCCCCATATTTTTGGCTCCTTTTAGGCTTCATAGGTCGCATCTACAGGGCTCTTGCTCTCTCCTATAATCTCTAAAAGAAATAAGAGAGCAGCCTCTTTTAGCCCCTTGTGCCATTTACAGGGAGAAATATCCTATAGTATCAGTCTGGTCCCACTCACTAGAGTGATCCAGCCCCGAAATACCAGGCAATTCTACCCTGAACAGGAGCAACAGCAAACCCCAGACGTATGTCTTGGCCTCTCTTTTAGGCCTAATTCTGACATTTCCATAAACGTTCCTCAGGCACTATGGCGAAAGTTCAATATCGTTATGTGATCTCCTCGCAGTGCCGGGTCTCGCCGGATTACACACATCATCTCTCTTTAATAATATGATATTAGTAACATGCAGGTTCCACTTTCTTTTTTAACTGATTTCATCGGCTGCTTTCTCACATGGGCGTCTCCTTGTACAATGATGTGCTTTTTCATTAGTCCTTTTGAAACACTTACAGTTTTAGCTGCCACATTCCCATTGTGTAGATAGATCCAGGATCTCCTCCCACTTCAGAATGCTGGTCAGTAGACCAATTCAATAGCAGCATAATTACATAAAAAAGTGGTAAATAAGATGATGTAATTTGTTTATAGAGTATTTTCAAGTATAAAAAAAAGTATATTTCACATAATGTACGACATCTTTAAAAACCCAGTAACCTCCTTATATTTCCTTGGCTCCTCTGAGTATTATTGGATGGTGGGATTATGTAAACTTGTTTAGGAAAAAAATAATAAATGAGGAAGCCAAAAAGCTCTGGGCTAGAGGTGAGAGCCGGGTGCGGGGTGAGAGATATAATCATCTTGTGACCTGATCTTCCTAATTATCACGAGCTGGGCGTATGATGACATCTCCCAGGTCTCTTACATCACAGGGCGGGGCTGGAACGAGTACTGAATGTGGAGCCGGCTCCCACACACCTATCGGAGCAGAATCAATGTGTTCCATCTTAGGAATTCAGTTGGACAATCCCTTCTTATATGTGATATATATCAATGGTCCCCAAACCCCTCCTCATGACCCAACAGATTTAGGTGAAACACTGTTTGAGGCAACTAGTATTCGGTGAGGCTGTGGAACCTTAAATTGCTTCACCTGTGTATTTACATAGTGAACCTAAAGCATGGCCTGTCTGGTGGGTCATGAGGTTTGGTATACTAAACAGAATTGGCAATGTTTCAATCGATTGGGTTTTTTCTGCTTGCTTCCTCTGGATCAATTAATTATTGAACTTGATGGACTAAAAGTCTTTATTTTTAACCTCAATTACTCTGTAACTATGAAACAAATGTAAGTGTTTAGCATCGTTCTATTGTTACATTTGATTTAACTGTAGGCCGATATGCACCAAACATCTCAACTCCATGATCATGTTCTGGCGCCATGTTGTTCCTCACAGTAGCGTTGTGCCAGGTCTCCTCCAGATGGGGAAGGTGTTTAATTCAGACCAGGTTCATTCTTTTGGAAATAAATACTTACAAAATTTAAAGAGATCGAAAGCCACCACTGGAATCCAACACAAAGGAAGAACAATCACATGTTTGTATATAGAACAGGACACAGCAAATAACTCCATATGTAATGATAACTGAAGGTCTCTGTGACCGTATGAACAGCAGCACGCCAGGCACATCTTGCCATATTGTCATGTCTCTGGTTGTGCTTATTCATAATGTTTTCTTGGCAAACATGCTGCATTGGGTTGACAATTCCTTCTCCAGTAGACCACCATTGTCTTCACCATGGACGATCTCATGGTTGTCCCATTGCAGTCCATTTGGGATCACTAATTCCCAGGATATCAATGTTTGATCATCTCATGTTTGACCACATCCAATTTTCCCTGGTCCATAGTTCTAACGTTCCAGGTTCCTCTAGAGCAGCAGACTTTCCGTTCCCACCAAGACACATCCACAGCAGAACGCCCTTTTTAACTCTGGCCCAAGCACTGGTGCTACTCGTACTCCACTCGCCCTCTGCTCTTCCTCAGTCATGGCGAAGGGACCTTCTGACCTGAGGGGCCCATCTTCCAGTGCCATATAGTTATGTCTCTGGCAGCCCTATTAAATTCCGCCAACATGAAAACCCGTGGCCCGTAACAGAGCCCGCCGGTAGCACGACTTTCCGGCGCACACCAAATGCACCCCGACGCACAACACCTGCGGTCAGCTCTCTCCCTGCACCTCAGTTCCATGCCCTACCCTGCTCTCTCCTCTGTAGCCCTGGCCCTGTACCCCAGCCTCCTGCCTTCTCCTCTGTACCCCTGGCCCTGTACCCCAGCCTCCTGCCTTCTCCTCTGTACCCCTGGCCCTGTACCCCAGCCTCCTGCCTTCTCCTCTGTACCCCAGCCTCCTGCCTTCTCCTCTGTACCCCTGGCCCTGTACCCCAGCCTCCTGCCTTCTCCTCTGTACCCCTGGCCCTGTACCCCAGCCTCCTGCCTTCTCCTCTGTACCCCTGGCCCTGTACCCCAGCCTCCTGCCTTCTCCCCTGTACCCCTGGCTCTGTACCCCAGCCTCCTGCCTTCTCCTCTGTACCCCTGGCCCTGTACCCCAGCCTCCTGCCTTCTCCTCTGTACCCCTGGCCCTGTACCCCAGCCTCCTGCCTTCTCCTCTGTACCCCTGGCCCTGTACCCCAGCCTCCTGCCTTCTCCTCTGTACCCCTGGCCCTGTACCCCAGCCTCCTGCCTTCTCCTCTGTACCCCTGGCTCTGTACCCCAGCCTCCTGCCTTCTCCTCTGTACCCCTGGCCCTGTACCCCAGCCTCCTGCCTTCTCCTCTGTACCCCTGGCCCTGTACCCCAACCCTCCTGCCTTCTCCTCTGTACCCCTGGCCCTATACCCCAGCCTCCTGCCTTCTCCTCTGTACCCCCGGCCCTGTACCCCAGCCTCCTGCCTTCTCCTCTGTACCCCTGGCCCTATACCCCAGCCTCCTGCCTTCTCCTCTGTACCCCTGGGCCTGTACCCCAGCCTCCTGCCTTCTCCTCTGTACCCCTGGCCCTGTACCCCAGCCTCCTGCCTTCTCCCCTGTACCCCTGACCCTGTACCCCAGCCTCCTGCCTTCTCCCCTGTACCCCTGGCCCTGTACCCCAGCCTCCTGCCTTCTCCCCTGTACCCCTGACCCTGTACCCCAGCCTCCTGCCTTCTCCCCTGTACCCCTGGCCCTGTACCCCAGCCTAGTGCCTTCTCCCCTGTACCCCTGACCCTGTACCCCAGCCTCCTGCCTTCTCCTCTGTACCCCTGGCCCTATACCCCAGCCTCCTGCCTTCTCCTCTGTACCCCAGCCTCCTGCCTTCTCCTCTGTACCCCCGGCCCTGTACCCCAGCCTCCTGCCTTCTCCTCTGTACCCCTGGCCCTATACCCCAGCCTCCTGCCTTCTCCTCTGTACCCCCGGCCCTGTACCCCAGCCTCCTGCCTTCTCCTCTGTACCCCTGGCCCTATACCCCAGCCTCCTGCCTTCTCCTCTGTACCCCTGGGCCTGTACCCCAGCCTCCTGCCTTCTCCTCTGTACCCCTGGCCCTGTACCCCAGCCTCCTGCCTTCTCCCCTGTACCCCTGACCCTGTACCCCAGCCTCCTGCCTTCTCCCCTGTACCCCTGGCCCTGTACCCCAGCCTCCTGCCTTCTCCCCTGTACCCCTGACCCTGTACCCCAGCCTCCTGCCTTCTCCCCTGTACCCCTGGCCCTGTACCCCAGCCTAGTGCCTTCTCCCCTGTACCCCTGACCCTGTACCCCAGCCTCCTGCCTTCTCCTCTGTACCCCTGGCCCTATACCCCAGCCTCCTGCCTTCTCCTCTGTACCCCTGACTCTGCTCCCTAGACTCCTGCCTTCTCCTCTGTACCCCTGGCCCTGTACCCCAGCCTCCTGCCTTCTCACCTGTACCCCTGGCCCTGTACCCCAGCTTCCTGCCTTCTCCCCTGTACCCTTGGCCCTGTAACCCAGCCTCCTGCCTTCTCCCTTGTACCCCTGGCTCTGTACCCCAGCCTCCTGCCTGCTCCTCTGTACCCCTGGCCCTGTACCCCAGCCTCCTGCCTGCTCCTCTGTACCCCTGGCCCTGTACCCCAGCCTCCTGCCTGCTCCTCTGTACCCCTGTACCTCTGGCCCTGTACCCAGCCTCCTGCCTGCTCCCCTGTACCCATGGCCCTGTACCCCAGCCTCCTGCCTTCTCCCCTGTTCCCCTGGCCCTGTACCCCAGCCTCCTGCCTGCTCCCCTGTACCCCTGGCCCTGTTCCCCAGCCTCCTGCCTTCTCCCCTGTACCCCTGGCCCTGTACCCCAGCCTCCTGCCTGCTCCCCTGTACCCCTGGCCCTGTTCCCCAGCCTCCTGCCTGCTCCCCTGTACCCCTGGCCCTGTACCCCAGCCTTCTGCCTTCTCCTCTGTACCCCTGGCCCTGTACCCCAGCCTCCTGCCTTCTCCTCTGTACCCCTGGCCCTGTACCCCAGCCTCCTCCTCTGTACCCCTGGCCCATCTTCCAGTGCCATATAGTTATGTCTCTGGCAGCCCTATTAAATTCCACCAACATGAAAACCCGTGGCCCGTAACAGAGCCCGCCGGTAGCACGACTTTCCGGCGCACACCAAATGCACCCCGACGCACAACACCTGCGGTCAGCCCTCTCCCTGCACCTCAGTTCCATGCCCTACCCTGCTCTCTCCTCTGTAGCCCTGGCCCTGTACCCCAGCCTCCTGCCTTCTCCTCTGTACCCCTGGCCCTATACCCCAGCCTCCTGCCTCTCCTCTGTACCCCAGCCTCCTGCCTTCTCCTCTGTACCCCTGGCCCTGTACCCCAACCCTCCTGCCTTCTCCTCTGTACCCCTGACCCTATACCCCAGCCTCCTGCCTTCTCCTCTGTACCCCTGGGCCTGTACCCCAGCCTCCTGCCTTCTCCTCTGTACCCCTGGCCCTGTACCCCAGCCTCCTGCCTTCTCACCTGTACCCCTGACCCTGTACCCCAGCCTCCTGCCTTCTCCTCTGTACCCCTGGGCCTGTACCCCAGCCTCCTGCCTTCTCCTCTGTACCCCTGGCCCTGTACCCCAGCCTCCTGCCTTCTCACCTGTACCCCTGACCCTGTACCCCAGCCTCCTGCCTTCTCCCCTGTACCCCTGGCCCTGTACCCCAGCCTAGTGCCTTCTCCCCTGTACCCCTGACCCTGTACCCCAGCCTCCTGCCTTCTCCTCTGTACCCCTGGCCCTATACCCCAGCCTCCTGCCTTCTCCTCTGTACCCCTGGCCCTGTACCCCAGCCTCCTGCCTTCTCCCCTGTACCCCTGGCCCTGTACCCCAGCCTCCTGCCTGCTCCCCTGTACCCCTGGCCCTGTTCCCCAGCCTCCTGCCTGCTCCCCTGTACCCCTGGCCCTGTACCCCAGCCTCCTCCTCTGTACCCCTGGCCCATCTTCCAGTGCCATATAGTTATGTCTCTGGCAGCCCTATTAAATTCCACCAACATGAAAACCCGTGGCCCGTAACAGAGCCCGCCGGTAGCACGACTTTCCGGCGCACACCAAATGCACCCCGACGCACAACACCTGCGGTCAGCCCTCTCCCTGCACCTCAGTTCCATGCCCTACCCTGCTCTCTCCTCTGTACCCCTGGCCCTGTACCCCAGCCTCCTGCCTTCTCCTCTGTACCCCTGGCCCTATACCCCAGCCTCCTGCCTTCTCCTCTGTACCCCAGCCTCCTGCCTTCTCCTCTGTACCCCTGGCCCTGTACCCCAACCCTCCTGCCTTCTCCTCTGTACCCCTGACCCTATACCCCAGCCTCCTGCCTTCTCCTCTGTACCCCTGGGCCTGTACCCCAGCCTCCTGCCTTCTCCTCTGTACCCCTGGCCCTGTACCCCAGCCTCCTGCCTTCTCACCTGTACCCCTGACCCTGTACCCCAGCCTCCTGCCTTCTCCTCTGTACCCCTGGGCCTGTACCCCAGCCTCCTGCCTTCTCCTCTGTACCCCTGGCCCTGTACCCCAGCCTCCTGCCTTCTCACCTGTACCCCTGACCCTGTACCCCAGCCTCCTGCCTTCTCCCCTGTACCCCTGGCCCTGTACCCCAGCCTAGTGCCTTCTCCCCTGTACCCCTGACCCTGTACCCCAGCCTCCTGCCTTCTCCTCTGTACCCCTGGCCCTATACCCCAGCCTCCTGCCTTCTCCTCTGTACCCCTGGCCCTGTACCCCAGCCTCCTGCCTTCTCCCCTGTACCCCTGGCCCTGTACCCCAGCCTCCTGCCTGCTCCCCTGTACCCCTGGCCCTGTACCCCAGCCTCCTGCCTGCTCCCCTGTACCCCTGGCCCTGTACCCCAGCCTCCTCCTCTGTACCCCTGGCCCATCTTCCAGTGCCATATAGTTATGTCTCTGGCAGCCCTATTAAATTCCACCAACATGAAAACCCGTGGCCCGTAACAGAGCCCGCCGGTAGCACGACTTTCCGGCGCACACCAAATGCACCCCGACGCACAACACCTGCGGTCAGCCCTCTCCCTGCACCTCAGTTCCATGCCCTACCCTGCTCTCTCCTCTGTAGCCCTGGCCCTGTACCCCAGCCTCCTGCCTTCTCCTCTGTACCCCTGGCCCTATACCCCAGCCTCCTGCCTTCTCCTCTGTACCCCAGCCTCCTGCCTTCTCCTCTGTACCCCTGGCCCTGTACCCCAACCCTCCTGCCTTCTCCTCTGTACCCCTGACCCTATACCCCAGCCTCCTGCCTTCTCCTCTGTACCCCTGGGCCTGTACCCCAGCCTCCTGCCTTCTCCTCTGTACCCCTGGCCCTGTACCCCAGCCTCCTGCCTTCTCACCTGTACCCCTGACCCTGTACCCCAGCCTCCTGCCTTCTCCTCTGTACCCCTGGGCCTGTACCCCAGCCTCCTGCCTTCTCCTCTGTACCCCTGGCCCTGTACCCCAGCCTCCTGCCTTCTCACCTGTACCCCTGACCCTGTACCCCAGCCTCCTGCCTTCTCCCCTGTACCCCTGGCCCTGTACCCCAGCCTAGTGCCTTCTCCCCTGTACCCCTGACCCTGTACCCCAGCCTCCTGCCTTCTCCTCTGTACCCCTGGCCCTATACCCCAGCCTCCTGCCTTCTCCTCTGTACCCCTGACTCTGCTCCCCAGACTCCTGCCTTCTCCTCTGTACCCCTGGCCCTGTACCTCAGCCTTCTGCCTTCTCCTCTGTACTCCTGGCCCTGTACCCCAGCCTCCTGCCTTCTCCCCTGTACCCCTGGCCCTGTACCCCAGCCTCCTGCCTTCTCCCCTGTACCCCTGGCCCTGTACCCCAGCTTCCTGCCTTCTCCCCTGTACCCTTGGCCCTGTAACCCAGCCTCATGCCTTCTCCCTTGTACCCCAGCCTCCTGCCTTCTCCCTTGTACCCCTGGCTCTGTACCCCAGCCTCCTGCCTGCTTCTCTGTACCCCTGTACCCCTGGCCCTGTACCCCAGACTCCTGCCTGCTCCCCTGTACCCCTGGCCCTGTACCCCAGCCTCCTGCCTGCTCCCCTGTACCCCTGGCCCTGTACCCCAGCCTCCTGCCTTCTCACCTGTACCCCTGACCCTGTACCCCAGCCTCCTGCCTTCTCCCCTGTACCCCTGGCCCTGTACCCCAGCCTAGTGCCTTCTCCCCTGTACCCCTGACCCTGTACCCCAGCCTCCTGCCTTCTCCTCTGTACCCCTGACTCTGCTCCCCAGACTCCTGCCTTCTCCTCTGTACCCCTGGCCCTGTACCTCAGCCTTCTGCCTTCTCCTCTGTACTCCTGGCCCTGTACCCCAGCCTCCTGCCTTCTCCCCTGTACCCCAGCTTCCTGCCTTCTCCCCTGTACCCCTGACCCTGTACCCCAGCCTCCTGCCTTCTCCTCTGTACCCCTGGCCCTATACCCCAGCCTCCTGCCTTCTCCTCTGTACCCCTGACTCTGCTCCCTAGACTCCTGCCTTCTCCTCTGTACCCCTGGCCCTGTACCCCAGCCTCCTGCCTTCTCACCTGTACCCCTGGCCCTGTACCCCAGCTTCCTGCCTTCTCCCCTGTACCCTTGGCCCTGTAACCCAGCCTCCTGCCTTCTCCCTTGTACCCCTGGCTCTGTACCCCAGCCTCCTGCCTGCTCCTCTGTACCCCTGGCCCTGTACCCCAGCCTCCTGCCTGCTCCTCTGTACCCCTGGCCCTGTACCCCAGCCTCCTGCCTGCTCCTCTGTACCCCTGTACCTCTGGCCCTGTACCCAGCCTCCTGCCTGCTCCCCTGTACCCATGGCCCTGTACCCCAGCCTCCTGCCTTCTCCCCTGTTCCCCTGGCCCTGTACCCCAGCCTCCTGCCTGCTCCCCTGTACCCCTGGCCCTGTTCCCCAGCCTCCTGCCTTCTCCCCTGTACCCCTGGCCCTGTACCCCAGCCTCCTGCCTGCTCCCCTGTACCCCTGGCCCTGTTCCCCAGCCTCCTGCCTGCTCCCCTGTACCCCTGGCCCTGTACCCCAGCCTCCTCCTCTGTACCCCTGGCCCATCTTCCAGTGCCATATAGTTATGTCTCTGGCAGCCCTATTAAATTCCACCAACATGAAAACCCGTGGCCCGTAACAGAGCCCGCCGGTAGCACGACTTTCCGGCGCACACCAAATGCACCCCGACGCACAACACCTGCGGTCAGCCCTCTCCCTGCACCTCAGTTCCATGCCCTACCCTGCTCTCTCCTCTGTACCCCTGGCCCTGTACCCCAGCCTCCTGCCTTCTCCTCTGTACCCCTGGCCCTATACCCCAGCCTCCTGCCTTCTCCTCTGTACCCCAGCCTCCTGCCTTCTCCTCTGTACCCCTGGCCCTGTACCCCAACCCTCCTGCCTTCTCCTCTGTACCCCTGACCCTATACCCCAGCCTCCTGCCTTCTCCTCTGTACCCCTGGCCCTGTACCCCAGCCTCCTGCCTTCTCCTCTGTACCCCTGGCCCTGTACCCCAGCCTCCTGCCTTCTCACCTGTACCCCTGGCCCTGTACCCCAGCCTCCTGCCTTCTCCTCTGTACCCCTGGCCCTGTACCCCAGCCTCCTGCCTTCTCCTCTGTACCCCTGGCCCTGTACCCCAGCCTCCTGCCTTCTCACCTGTACCCCTGACCCTGTACCCCAGCCTCCTGCCTTCTCCCCTGTACCCCTGGCCCTGTACCCCAGCCTAGTGCCTTCTCCCCTGTACCCCTGACCCTGTACCCCAGCCTCCTGCCTTCTCCTCTGTACCCCTGGCCCTATACCCCAGCCTCCTGCCTTCTCCTCTGTACCCCTGACTCTGCTCCCCAGACTCCTGCCTTCTCCTCTGTACCCCTGGCCCTGTACCTCAGCCTTCTGCCTTCTCCTCTGTACTCCTGGCCCTGTACCCCAGCCTCCTGCCTTCTCCCCTGTACCCCTGGCCCTGTACCCCAGCCTCCTGCCTTCTCCCCTGTACCCCTGGCCCTGTACCCCAGCTTCCTGCCTTCTCCCCTGTACCCTTGGCCCTGTAACCCAGCCTCATGCCTTCTCCCTTGTACCCCTGGCTCTGTACCCCAGCCTCCTGCCTGCTTCTCTGTACCCCTGTACCCCTGGCCCTGTACCCCAGACTCCTGCCTGCTCCCCTGTACCCCTGGCCCTGTACCCCAGCCTCCTGCCTGCTCCCCTGTACCCCTGGCCCTCTCTAGACCCTGAGCTGTTCAGAGAGTGCTGGCTAGTGAGAGATGACTGACAGCCCTGGAAAGTATAAGTACGTAATCATTGCTCATCTCTCAGCATCCAGAACAGCTCAGGGTCTAGAGAGGGCATGGGGCTGACCGCAGGGTATTGGGACACACATGTCGGGAGAGCTATTTTCGGGCATGAGTTGGCGCGCATTCGTCGGGCGCATTTGGTGTCCTCCTGAAAGTCTGGGTGACGAGCCCGCTATACTTATGGCTATTAAATTGGCCTTGTACAGCTACCTGTACCCCAGCCTCCTGCCTTCTCCTCTGTACCCCTGGGCCTGTACCCCAGCCTCCTGCCTTCTCCTCTGTACCCCTGGCCCTGTACCCCAGCCTCCTGCCTTCTCACCTGTACCCCTGACCCTGTACCCCAGCCTCCTGCCTTCTCCCCTGTACCCCTGGCCCTGTACCCCAGCCTAGTGCCTTCTCCCCTGTACCCCTGGCCCTGTACCTCAGCCTTCTGCCTTCTCCTCTGTACTCCTGGCCCTGTACCCCAGCCTCCTGCCTTCTCCCCTGTACCCTTGGCCCTGTAACCCAGCCTCCTGCCTTCTCCCTTGTACCCCAGCCTCCTGCCTTCTCCCTTGTACCCCTGGCTCTGTACCCCAGCCTCCTGCCTGCTTCTCTGTACCCCTGTACCCCTGGCCCTGTACCCCAGCCTCCTGCCTGCTCCTCTGTACCCCTGTACCTCTGGCCCTGTACCCAGCCTCCTGCCTGCTCCCCTGTACCCCTGGTCCTGTACCCCAGCCTCCTGCCTGCTCCCCTGTACCCATGGCCCTGTACCCCAGCCTCCTGCCTTCTCCCCTGTACCCCTGTACCCATGGCCCTATACCCCAGACTCCTGCCTGCTCCCCTGTACCCCTGGCCCTGTACCCCAGCCTCCTGCCTTCTCCCTTGTACCCCTGGCTCTGTACCCCAGCCTCCTGCCTGCTCCTCTGTACCCCTGTACCCCTGGCCCTGTACCCCAGCCTCCTGCCTGCTCCTCTGTACCCCTGTCCCTTTGGCCCTGTACCCAGCCTCCTGCCTGCTCCCCTGTACCCCTGGCCCTGTACCCCAGCCTCCTGCCTGCTCCCCTGTACCCATGGCCCTGTACCCCAGCCTCCTGCCTTCACCCCTGTACCCCTGTACCCATGGCCGTATACCCCAGACTCCTGCCTGCTCCCCTGTACCCCTGGCCCTGTACCCCAGCCTCCTGCCTGCTCCCCTGTACCCCTGGCCCTGTACCCCAGCCTCCTGCCTGCTCCCCTGTACCCCTGGCCCTGTACCCCAGCCTCCTGCCTGCTCCCCTGTACCCCTGGCCCTGTACCCCAGCCTCCTGCCTGCTCCCCTGTACCCATGGCCCTGTACCCCAGCCTCCTGCCTTCTCCCCTGTACCCCTGTACCCATGGCCGTATACCCCAGACTCCTGCCTGCTCCCCTGTACCCCTGGCCCTGTACCCCAGCCTCCTGCCTGCTCCCCTGTACCCCTGGCCCTGTACCCCAGCCTCCTGCCTGCTCCCCTGTACCCCTGGCCCTCTCTAGACCCTGAGCTGTTCAGAGAGTGCTGGCTAGTGAGAGATGACTGACAGCCCTGGAAAGTATAAGTACGTAATCATTGCTCATCTCTCAGCATCCAGAACAGCTCAGGGTCTAGAGAGGGCATGGGGCTGACCGCAGGGTATTGGGACACACATGTCGGGAGAGCTATTTTCGGGCATGAGTTGGCGCGCATTCGTCGGGCGCATTTGGTGTCCTCCTGAAAGTCTGGGTGACAAGCCCGCTATACTTATGGCTATTAAATTGGCCTTGTACAGCTACCTGCAAACGATCTGCGGGTTACCTTTGATCTGTCAAGCCCGTAAATGTTACGTTCGCAAATCGCTATTAAATTGCTACAAATTCCCTGGCGTTCAAACCCGTAACCCGCAAATGGAGCTAAAAAGCCAACGGGTACTAGAGAGGACACGCAAGGGGGTTAAAGTCCTATCTGTAGCACTGTAAATGCACAAATACACACACTACTGTACTACTAATAGGTATAGGGAAGTGATGTTAGGTATTAGTATTAATGGCACAACCTTCTCAGGCTCACAAATCTGCAATATAAAATGCTTTTTTTAATATTTAATTTCTGTGTTATATCGATCCCGGCAATCAATGTGTTAATATATATAATTGAACTCGCATGCACTAGAATATCATATTTACTGATTTATTAATATTGCATTATTTCTGGAATGCGGGTCAGATCGTAATTCAAACCCATAAGGGATTGAAATCTAACCTCCATTTTCCAGTGACGTAATGATGACAATCTCTTTTACTATTGGCTCCATCTAAACCCGTAACTACGTGTTTGACTAATTGATCATGTTCACGGCCACGCATACAAGATGCGCAAGAACAGTTTACGGGTTTGGGTGTTGGCCACATCTTGTGCGGGCTTGTCTAATTTAATAGCTCTGTAACTCTGAGGCTTTGCGGGGGTACCGATGTCGCTACGGGTTTAGAATTTAATATGGCCCTGGGTGTGCTTATCCGTAAGATTATCTTGGCAAAGATACTGGAGTGGGTTGCTATTCCTTCTCCAGTAGGCCTACATTGTATAGCTCACAGCTTCATTGAAGTACACAAGTCCCGTTTGCGGGTAGCGGGCGCGATCCAGAAGTGGGTCTTAGGTACTCTAGTTCTATGCATACTTTATAGTTTGTTTATATGTTATCACATGATTCCCAATATTTGATCCCAACACAACCAATACAAGTACAAGGATTAATTACTAATAAAAGTATATAAACATCTATTGTATACATTGTTAGGGTTTAACCTGGCTAAGTCGCGCTTGTGTTTTTTCTTTTTTTTTTTTTCTATTTGCCTTCCTCTGGACTAATTAATAATAATAATAATAATAAAAAAAACATTAAATAATTGATTAATAATTAATTAACAACTAATTAATTAATAGTTAATCCGCATATTGCAGATCAGAGGAGATCTTAAAAGGTTGAACTTGATGGACTGAAAGTCTTTTTTCAACCTTAAATACTATGGCCCTCATTCTATGATCGGCCGTAAATCGGCCGCAAAGCTGCGATTCCTTGCGGGGCTCCCGTTACCTTGCAATTCAATTATACGGCGCCGCAAGGCTATCCCCTTACGGCCGGCCGTATATCTTGCAACCGGCCGTAAGCTCAGAAATCTTTAAAAGCAAAAATAAATTCAAGACGGCACTGTAAAGCTCTGTAAATGCTAGGGATCATAATGGGGGACATGAGGATTAATAGCAACCCCCTCTCAAGCTTGCACATCAGCCCAAATCCGAGATTACATTAATTTTTATTTTCCGTCCGCAGCGTGGCCGGGTCTGAGGTGCTCCAAGCCCTCTGGACTTTTTCCATGGATATTTGACATAAATTTAAAAAATAATTATTTACGGATTTGAGTATAGGGGAATGTTGTGCTATGAATGCTAACACCTACAATCACTTTATAGTCTCCTCAGAGTGCAGGATGGCTTTATTATGGCTTTGTTATGTGCTTAAATGTGTGCCTGCGGGACCTTTTTGCTGCAAGTAAGCTGCGGCTCGGTTTTAGCCTTGCAGAGAGGGTTCCCGGAGCAATTGAATAGCAACCGGGATTTTCTTGCAGCCGAAACTCTTGCGGCCGTTTAAGATCAAAGGCTTTCCTCCGTCGCGTCCCCGACCGGAAGGGAATAGAATAGGCAAATAGCTTGCGGCCCCGCATCTCCTACGGCCGATAATAGAATGAGGCCCTATGTAACTATGTAACTATGTAACCGTAAGAGGTCCGTTGTGTTTCCTGATGAGGTTTCCCATCGCTCCCCGTGCTGCTGCGTCCCAGCTGTAACCCAATCCAGCCCTCGGCTCTGTCTTACTTTTGTTTATATTTGTTGTTCCAATTCCTTTTTTAATGAGCGTCGGACCGCACATCACTCTCCGGCCGCGCAGGCTGCAGGGCGATGACAGGAGATCGCTGACCGGAGAAAGTACACAAGAGATAACCCCTTCCCTGCCGCAGCACAGTGTAGTAATGCTGCGCTCATGCTGGTGTTTAAAGGGATATGGAACCTCCCTGGGTGTTACTAGGTACATAATATACCTGTGGATCTATTTACTGACCTGTACTTTATTTTTTCCTTCTAAGCTCTGTTTTTTTCCCTGAAATCAAACAAATAGCCCCTGTATGGGTCTGCCCTCTGCATGACTATGACTCTGTAGTAACAGCATTAGCCTCAGGATTGGTGGTTGGTTTCTATTGTTTATCAACAAAGGTTGGCATAGTTAGAATGATCGAATTCGTGGCCCTATGGACCTCAGCACGCCAGGCACATCTGTCAGCCCCTGCCCCTCAAGCTCATGTTCATTCCTTTAATGTCCTATCCATCTATGCATATAAATTCCCCGTCCTTGTGTGCCTTCTATCTTTCCCAGCATCACAGTCCTTTCTTTTCATGAAATAGAGAAAAAAATTGGATCTTCAGTCTCATGATCAAACCTTCCAGTGAACAGTTTGGCTTTATTTTCTGTAGTATTGATTGATTGGATCTTACTTGCAGTCCAAATGACTCTAAGTAGTTTTCTCCAACACCACATCGTAAAAGTGACAATTATCCGGCGCTCAGACGTCTTTATGGTCCAGGTCTCACATCTGTATGCTACTACTGGGAACACCAGGGTTATAATGACATGGACCTTTGTTGATAGAGTAGCTCATTGTTAGATATTTTCCTTTAATAACTGAAACTATTTTCTCACTTGGTGCTCCCTTCAACAAAGAATTCCAGAAGTCCACCAGAGAAGTAGAAATGGACATCCACCTGTGTTGGGATCTCCAGCGCCATGCCCAGAGGAACCTGATCATCCTACAGGCAAATAAACCGAGGGGTTTTAATGTACTAGTTTTTTCCACTAACAAATCATTTCATTTGAAGGAGCTCTTAGTGCCAACCATCAGCCCCATTAAATTCCTCTAACGTGTAAAAACGTTGCTCGTAACGTATCTTGCAAGACTTATGGCGATTAAATTGGCCTCAAATGGAGCCAAGAAGCCAACGAGTACTAGAGAGGGCCAGCAAGGGGGTAAAGTCCAATCCGTAGCACTGTAAAAGCAAATATACACACACTACTGTACATATAATAACAGGGAAAGTGATGTTAGGTCTTAGAATTAATAGCACAACATTCTCAAGCTCGCAAATTTATTTCATGTTCATATTTTGTGTTGTATCGATCCCGGCAATCAATGTGTTAATACATATACTGTAACTGGCAGGTAATAGAATATCATATTTACGGCTTTGTCAATATTGCTTTACATCTGGAATGTGGGTCTCTCGTAATTGAAACCAGTAAGACTTTAAAATCCCAATTTTTCAGTGATGTAATTCTGATGCTCTCTGTTTCCATTGGCTCCATCAAAACCCGTAACTACGGGTTTGACTAATTGATTACGTTCATGGGCGCACATCCAACAAACGAAAAATGGTTTGTGGGTTTGCCTCTCAAGCCCGTAACTCGCAGCATGTTCTAATTTAATAGCACCATAAATCCACAAAATGTAAAGCTTGCAGCCATTGCGGGTCTCACGTTGCACATACGAGCTTGGAATTTAATGTGGCTACATGATATGTATATCAGTCTGATACATAGCTCCTACAGGCCGCACGTAGACCTAACCTCACGTATTGAAGACTATGAGAAGTATCCTGGGGTATATTCATCAGAGGAAGATAAATGTGACTTCACTCAGAGAGACAATAACGGGTGGGGAATCAGCCCAACATACCAAAGCACGGAGAGGTATCTGTCTCACAAGGAATACATTACATCGTATGATGACTCTCAGATGGCAAAATACACTGTGTATATATATGGCGTGGTGAAGGGGCTTGTGTACCTCAATGAAGCTGTGAGCTATACCATGTAGAGTCACCCAAGATGGACAGGCCATAGTAGACATGCCACTGGAGAAGGAACTGACAACCCACTCCGGTATCTTTGCCATGATAACCTTATGGATAAGCATAACAATAGATGTGCCTGGTGTGCTTGGGTCCATAGGGTCATGGGAAGTTGGACGCAACTTAACAACAAAACAACTTTATAGTACCAGATTGTCAACTGCAATTAAATATTTAAATTACACTTATAGATAAATACATCACTGCAATATATGTCTAAAAGTAATCTGAATAACACCTATGCAGTCTATTTCAGTATAAGAATAAGCTTTAATGGAATAAGGGCAGAAGATATTGAAGATTTAATGGAATTAAGGGGGAATACATTTAAGGGTTAATAGAATGAAGTGGAAGTAAACCGAAGGTTTAATGGAGTGAAGGGGGTACATAGAAGGTTTAATAGGATTACGTGGGGATAAACTGAAGTTTAATGGAGTGAAGGGGGTACATTGAAGGGTTAATAGGATTACGTGGGGATAAACTGAAGTTTAATGGAGGGAAGGGGGTACATAGAAGGTTTAATAGGATTACGTGGGGATAAACTAAAGTTTAATGGAGTGAAGCGGGTAAATTAAAGGGTTAATAGGATTACGTGGGGATAAACTAAAGTTTAATGGAGTGAAGGGGGTACATTGAAGGGTTAATAGGATTACGTGGGGATAAACTGAAGTTTAATGGAGTGAAGGGGGTACATTGAAGGGTTAATAGGATTATGTGGGGATAAACTGAAGTTTAATGGAGTGAAGGGGTACATTGAAGGGTTAATAGGATTATGTGGGGATAAACTGAAGTTTAATGGAGTGAAGGGGGTACATTGAAGGGTTAATAGGATTATGTGGGGATAAACTGAAGTTTAATGGAGGGAAGGGGGTACATTGAAGGGTTAATAGGATTACGTGGGGATAAACTGAAGTTTAATGGAGTGAAGGGGTACATTGATGGGTTAATTGGATTATGTGGGGATAAACTGAAGTTTAATGGAGGGAAGGGGGTACATTGAAGGGTTAATAGGATTAGGTGGGGATAAACTGAAGTTTAATGGAGTGAAGGGTTACATTGAAGGGTTAATAGGATTACGTGGGGATAAACTAAAGTTTAATGGAGTGAAGGGGGTACATTGAAGGGTTAATAGGATTACGTGGGGATAAACTGAAGTTTAATGGAGTGAAGGGGAAACATTGAAGGGTTAATAGGATTACGTTGGGATAAACTGAAGTTTAATGGAGTGTAGGGGTACATTGAAGGGTTAATAGGATTATGTGGGGATAAACTGAAGTTTAATGGAGTGAAGGGGGTACATTGAAGGGTTAATAGGATTATGTGGGGATAAAATGAAGTTTAATGGAATGAAGGGGGAAGTGATGAATGAAGGATTGGATTAGATATAGAGCTTGAATGCAATGGGAAACAAAATGGCCTCTGTAATGATTCAGTATCCGTGTTTAAAGGGCCACTGTAGCCCAAAACATCCTATGGTGTCCTATACATAACCAAATCTATATTTTGCCTATAAAACAAATCATATTAATTTAAGAAAATGACATCCTAGAAACAGATTAACAACAATGTGTTCGATCCGCCCTTTAAGTGAATTGATATGGAGTCTCACATACGGCCCGATATTGGTGTTTTCTTATCTGATCACATTCAGTCGATGAGTTGAAGTCAAAACCCCCATAAGGGTCATCCTCCATTTGTTGTAATTTTTTAAATAAAGATAGACTTGTTGGACTTAGGTGACCCTTTTAGTAGTAAAGCTCAGAATAAAATCAGTTTATTGGGATTAGAAATGTAATGTTTTGTGAGAAAACCTTTAATGCTGAAATAAACCTAAAATAGGAAAGCAATGGTCTGGAGGGTAAAAAAGGTCAGAGTTCAAACAAGTCCTTATTTTATAGGTGAAATAAATAGCATAAATGGTCAAAACCTCTCATCTAGTCTGGGATTCTGGCACATTTCATACTTAAAATAATTTAGCAAACGTATATAAACATCACACAGACGTGTCCCGTTCTGTAACTCCCATTATAACTGGGATTTTTTTAACTTTCAGACTAAATTTTCACTAGAACATAAACTCCCTTTAATTATAACCGTAGAGAATAAATCACAAAAAAAGCTGCAAGGATGTACAGTATTTATCTGTTGGGAACACTACAATCAGTGCCCTGCGCTCAATGCCAAGACGGCACTAACAAAGACGCTGGGCGCCATTTTGTCTAGACAGATGTTAGCATGGTGGTTTGAACCCTAGACTGAAACAAAGACACAAACAACACACAAACAACATAAATGTATATATATATATAGCTATAACTATACATAAGTCACCCATAATACATATGGAACATCCAATAAATACAAAAAGAAAAAAAACATATTAGAAATGGAAACAAAGAAAAAACAAAGGAAAGGAAAGGATGCAATGTGTCATTATTTACCTTATTACAGTAATATCATCTTCTCGTCATAGAGGTACAACCTGTATGTAACACTTTGTTGTGGCGATTTAGTAGAGGTTGGGGTCACTGACTCGTACCCCTAGCCTCCCATGTACCATAGAATGGAAAGTATGACCCTAGGGCAGAGGTGCCCAAACTGGTGTCCATGGACCACTAATGGTCTGTGAGCTTCATATAAAACATAAATGATACAATGCAATACAAATGATTACAAATGCATATATAACAGCCTATATATCATATTTATTGTTTATTTGTGTACATACTATATTCCTGTTTAGCATAACAAATTCCAATTAATAAACAGCTGGGGAAATCAATAGGTGGTCTTCAAAGCCCCTCAGCAACCTTCTATTTGTTTCCACATATGGAATTTTCCATGTGACGGCTCAATGGGATGGAGTTATTGCCTAGTTGGGTATTCTGCCAATATGATATTCTGCTATTTTCTTAGTCGTTGTTGTTGTTTAGACCCTCAGTCGTGTCCAACTCTCCATGACCCAATGGTGCCTATCCATATGGATTTCCTGGAGTTGGTTGCCAGTTCCTTCGCCAGTGGACCAAAAGGTGTCTGACCTCTCTGCTATGACCTGCCCATCTTGGTTGACCCTACATGGTAAAGCCCACAGCTTAATTGAGATACACAAGCCCCTTGACAGCGACCCAGAAGGGCTTTCAACAAATAGATTATTTATATTATAGCTATACATTAGCTGCCTGATAGATAGGTAACTGCAACAAGCAGAAACAAATGCAAAAATCATGGTGGTCATTATGGGGAATCTTGGTGCAGGACTGGCAAACTTCCTGGTCGTTTTCCCCTTCTTTCTCTTTATTGGGTTGAATTTCTTATGTATGTTTTATTTAGTCACCAAACCCCTTGCCAGAGGAGCCTTTGTAGAACTGCAAGGCATAGCAAGCACCCAGACTCTGATGTCAGGAGCTCCATCCACATGCTCCAGGTGTCCATCTCCAAGTTACATGCACGTTAGTATATAAATATTGCTGTGGGCGAAGCTTCATCCTGTTAATAAGGGAAGACCCTCACACCAACCAAGCTCCGAAAAGAGACTGCAGTGTACACGGTCTGCATCTTGTCCGGGCTCCAGAGGGGTGGGATTCAGGCTGCAGGGTGACTTTAATCCATACAATCATGGCCTTATATATATACCCAAAACAGGGCCCTCCATTATTTTGCAATGTGTTAAAACTGTTTTGATTTGTACTCAATGCCTGTACAGCTCTACAGCTTATGTTGGTGCATTATAAATACAAGGATAATAAATATATATATATATATGTACTATGTATATAACCTATTCCAACGCATGGAGGCTACATGACAGGGAGCTAATTTTAGACACTTAGGCCCTCATTCAATTGCAATTTGCCCAATTGAATAGGGGTCTAAATAAGCACATAACATATTTTTTTCAAATAAGTTTTTAGTTAGTAAAGATCTATCCAAAAGCAAGGTTTTCACTAACTAAAAACTTATTTGAAAAAAATATGTTATGTGCTTATTTAGAGCCCTATTCAGTTGGCCAAATCGCAATTGAATGAGGGCCTTAGAGCCTCATTCATTTGCAAGGCCGCCACTCCGGTTATACAGGCCGTATATCTGCGGGATTGCTGCGAGCTTGAACTCTGCTTCAATTACGGAGTGATTCAATTGAATAAGCCCGCAAGTTACGGGCTGAAAGCCAAAATCATAAACCATGCAATCGTATGTAGCATTTCAGGACGGGTATATGATCAATTAAGCAAGGCCGTAACTACCCAGTTAGAAACAACCAATAGAAAATGAGACCGCCATCATTATGGCAGTATAAGATGGAGGTTACATGTCAATCAATTGGGTCCGGGGGTCCCATATGCGATCGAACTTGCAAACCGGCAAAATACAAAATAATATAAAAGAATGGCAATACTTTTCTAGTCCATGTGGGTGGCCTGATATGTAAGTCCTTGATTCCCGAGATCGATATAACCCCAAAATGAGAAATAAAAATTAACGATTTAGAGCTTTAGACTTTTGTGCAATTAATTTTAATTCTAATGTCTTTCATCGCTTTCCCCGTTATTTACAGTGCAGTATTGATTTATTATTTGCATTTACAGTGCTACGGTCAGGTGATTAATCCTCCTTTCTGGTACCCGTAGGATTTACTTCTACATTTGCCATTTACAAGTGTGTAAACATTTGCGGGTTTGGGGAATTGTAGCAATTGAATAGAGATTGGCGATTTTAGCCATTGTAACTCCTGCGGACGTGAAAGATCAAAGGCTTAGATGGGGTGTAAGTCACGGTGTAACAACCGCAGGGATTTTCAGCCCATAACCCATAGACCGTTCGCAGCTCGCAAAAAGATGCCAATTGAATAGCAAATTAGTTTACGGGCTCCATTACGGGCTCCAGTAACTTACAATTGCTCAATTGAATGAGGCTCTTAATTTACAAATTCTATGCAAATTTGTTGGGCATTTATTGTGCCCCTCTTATGAGCCCGGGGCAACCTCTTATTTCTCCCATATAGTATAAACACCCAAATAAGCCATGTTTATGCTGAACTCAATTTAGCTAAATAATGTAGATATAAGATTATGGGATGGGGGTCAGACATGAGCTTTATACACAGATATTACAACAAACATTTAGACACCATGTTATATACGGGAACGGTGTGATATATAAAGGGATGAACAATTATTTTCCAGTTGAAAACTCGGTAGAAAAGAAGTTCCAATCCTAACTTGCTCTTTGGCAGCCATTTGTAATTAAGACAGAGCTGTCCGTGTATATAATGCTGGCCTGGCCCCGGGGTCATTCTTCTGCAGGGAATTCACAGGCTGAGGGCCCCTGTCACTCTAATAGTGGGAGTAGAGTTTGATTTATGGTGAGCATGTACGACTGCTCATCCAGACCTCCTCAACCATCAGAGATACACGTGGAGGACCCAGGGGGCCAGTCTGGTTATTTGCTGAGACCTCATGGATGGGTCCATCCCACTGATAAGCAGCTGTAGACAGACAGAGTTAAGGAGGAGAAGTTAATCACACAAGTCAAAAAACCCAACGGTCAGCAATCTCCAGCCTTCCATTAACTATGAGTGGGAGGTCATCATAATATTCCATGTTCTGTTGACAGGAGCCGACAGTGACCATCATTACGAGGCAAGTGATTGATGTCCAGTTCTTCTGTACTCTCTTTTTTTATTCCGGGCAGACGCACATTTCCATTCCTGTTTGTCACATCAGCAGTTAGGTTTTGTGTAGAAGCTTTAATGTGGAATATGTCAGCACTTTAGAAATAAAGAATAATAATATTATTTGTGTGAGCTGGTACTTACAGTGCCTCTGTTTTCTGGTATATATCACTTTCCAAAGATTGTGGTTTAATGTCATATAGTGGGTCATACAATGATATCTGGATCATATGGTAACCCAACTGTACTAATTGTCATAGTGTCATACAGTGGGTCATACAATGATATCTGGATCATATGGTAACCCAACTGTACTAATTGTCATAGTGTCATACAGTGGGTCATACAATGATATCTGGATCATATGGTAACCCAACTGTACTAATTGTCATAGTGTCACACATTGGGTCATACAATGATATCTGGATCATATGGTAACCCAACTGTACTAATTGTCATAGTGTCACACATTGGGTCATACAATGATATCTGGATCATATGGTAACCCAACTGTACTAATTGTCATAGTCTCACACATTGGGTCATACAATGATATCTGGATCATATGGTAACCCAACCGTACTAATTGTCATAGTGTCACACATTGGGTCATACAATGATATCTGGATCATATGGTAACCCAACTGTACTAATTGTCATAGTGTCACACATTGGGTCATACAATGATATCTGGATCATATGGTAACCCAACTGTACGAATTGTCATAGTGTCATACAGTGGGTCATACAATGATATCTGGATCATATGGTAACCCAACTGTACTAATTGTCATAGTGTCACACATTGGGTCATACAATGATATCTGGATCATATGTTAACCCAACTGTACGAATTGTCATAGTCTCACACATTGGGTCATACAATGATATCTGGATCATATGGTAACCCAACTGTACTAATTGTCATAGTGTCACACATTGGGTCATAGAATGATATCTGGATCATATGGTAACCCAACTGTACTAATTGTCATAGTGTCACACATTGGGTCATACAATGATATCTGGATCATATGGTAACCCAACTGTACTAATTGTCATAGTCTCACACATTGGGTCATACAATGATATCTGGATCATATGGTAACCCAACTGTACTAATTGTCATAGTCTCACACATTGGGTCATACAATGATATCTGGATCATATGGTAACCCAACCGTACTAATTGTCATAGTGTCACACATTGGGTCATACAATGATATCTGGATCATATGGTAACCCAACCGTACTAATTGTCATAGTGTCACACATTGGGTCATACAATGATATCTGGATCATGTGGTAACCCAACTGTACGAATTGTCATAGTGTCATACAGTGGGTCATACAATGATATCTGGATCATATGGTAACCCAACTGTACTAATTGTCATAGTGTCACACATTGGGTCATACAATGATATCTGGATCATATGTTAACCCAACTGTACGAATTGTCATAGTGTCACACATTGGGTCATACAATGATATCTGGATCATATGATAACCCAACTATACGAATTGTCATAGTGTTATACAGTGGGTCATACAATGATATCTGGATCATATGGTAACCCAACTGTACGAATTGTCATAGTGTTATACAGTGGGTCATACAATGATATCTGGATCATATGGTAACCCAACTGTACTAATTGTCATAGTGTCACACATTGGGTCATACAATGATATCTGGATCATATGGTAACCCAACTGTACTAATTGTCATAGTCTCTCACATTGGGTCATACAATGATATCTGGATCATATGGTAACCCAACCGTACTAATTGTCATAGTGTCACACATTGGGTCATACAATGATATCTGGATCATATGGTAACCCAACTGTACTAATTGTCATAGTCTCACACATTGGGTCATACAATGATATCTGGATCATATGATAACCCAACTGTACGAATTGTCATAGTGTTATACAGTGGGTCATACAATGATATCTGGATCATATGGTAACCCAACTGTACGAATTGTCATAGTGTCATACAGTGGGTCATACAATGATATCTGGATCATATGGTAACCCAACTGTACTAATTGTCATAGTGTCATACAGTGGGTCATACAATGATATCTGGATCATATGGTAACCCAACTGTACTAATTGTCATAGTGTCACACATTGGGTCATACAATGATATATGGATCATATGGTAACCCAACTGTACTAATTGTCATAGTGTCACACATTGGGTCATACAATGATATCTGGATCACATGGTAACCCAACTGTACTAATTGTCATAGTGTCATACAGTGGGTCATACAATGATATCTGGATCATATGGTAACCCAACTGTACTAATTGTCATAGTGTCACACATTGGGTCATACAATGATATCTGGATCATATGGTAACCCAACTGTACTAATTGTCATAGTCTCACACATTGGGTCATACAATGATATCTGGATCATATGGTAACCCAACCGTACTAATTGTCATAGTGTCACACATTGGGTCATACAATGATATCTGGATCATATGGTAACCCAACTGTACTAATTGTCATAGTCTCACAAATTGGTTCATACAATGATATCTGGATCATATGATAACCCAACTGTACGAATTGTCATAGTGTTATACAGTGGGTCATACAATGATATCTGGATCATGTGGTAACCCAACTGTACGAATTGTCATAGTGTCATACAGTGGGTCATACAATGATATCTGGATCATATGGTAACCCAACTGTACTAATTGTCATAGTGTCACACATTGGGTCATACAATGATATCTGGATCATATGTTAACCCAACTGTACGAATTGTCTTAGTCTCACACATTGGGTCATACAATGATATCTGGATCATATGGTAACCCAACTGTACTAATTGTCATAGTGTCATAAAGTGGGTCATACAATGATATCTGGATCATATGGTAACCCAACTGTACTAATTGTCATAGTGTCACACATTGGGTCATACAATGATATCTGGATCATATGGTAACCCAACTGTACTAATTGTCATAGTGTCACACATTGGGTCATACAATGATATCTGGATCATATGGTAACCCAACTGTACTAATTGTCATAGTGTCACACAGTGGGTCATACAATGATATCTGGATCATATGGTAACCCAACTGTACTAATTGTCATAGTGTCACACATTGGGTCATACAATGATATCTGGATCATATGGTAACCCAACTGTACTAATTGTCATAGTCTCTCACATTGGGTCATACAATGATATCTGGATCATATGGTAACCCAACCGTACTAATTGTCATAGTGTCACACATTGGGTCATACAATGATATCTGGATCATATGGTAACCCAACTGTACTAATTGTCATAGTCTCACACATTGGGTCATACAATGATATCTGGATCATATGATAACCCAACTGTACGAATTGTCATAGTGTTATACAGTGGGTCATACAATGATATCTGGATCATATGGTAACCCAACTGTACGAATTGTCATAGTGTTATACAGTGGGTCATACAATGATATCTGGATCATATGGTAACCCAACTGTACTAATTGTCATAGTGTCATACAGTGGGTCATACAATGATATCTGGATCATATGGTAACCCAACTGTACTAATTGTCATAGTGTCACACATTGGGTCATACAATGATATATGGATCATATGGTAACCCAACTGTACTAATTGTCATAGTGTCACACATTGGGTCATACAATGATATCTGGATCATATGGTAACCCAACTGTACTAATTGTCATAGTGTCATACAGTGGGTCATACAATGATATCTGCATCATATGGTAACCCAACTGTACTAATTGTCATAGTGTCACACATTGGGTCATACAATGATATCTGGATCATATGGTAACCCAACTGTACTAATTGTCATAGTCTCACACATTGGGTCATACAATGATATCTGGATCATATGGTAACCCAACCGTACTAATTGTCATAGTGTCACACATTGGGTCATACAATGATATCTGGATCATATGGTAACCCAACTGTACTAATTGTCATAGTCTCACAAATTGGGTCATACAATGATATCTGGATCATATGATAACCCAACTGTACGAATTGTCATAGTGTTATACAGTGGGTCATACAATGATATCTGGATCATATGGTAACCCAACTGTATGAATTGTCATAGTGTTATACAGTGGGTCATACAATGATATCTGGATCATATGGTAACCCAACTGTACTAATTGTCATAGTGTCACACATTGGGTCATACAATGATATCTGGATCATATGGTAACCCAACTGTACTAATTGTCATACTGTCATACAGTGGGTCATACATTGATATCTGGATCATATGGTAACCCAACTGTACTAATTGTCATAGTGTCATACAGTGGGTCATACAATGATATCTGGATCATATGGTAACCCAACTGTACTAATTGTCATAGTGTCACACATTGGGTCATACAATGATATCTGGATCATATGGTAACCCAACTGTACTAATTGTCATAGTCTCTCACATTGGGTCATACAATGATATCTGGATCATATGGTAACCCAACCGTACTAATTGTCATAGTGTCACACATTGGGTCATACAATGATATCTGGATCATATGGTAACCCAACTGTACTAATTGTCATAGTGTCATACAGTGGGTCATACAATGATATCTGGATCATATGGTAACCCAACTGTACTAATTGTCATAGTGTCACACATTGGGTCATACAATGATATATGGATCATATGGTAACCCAACTGTACTAATTGTCATAGTGTCACACATTGGGTCATACAATGATATCTGGATCATATGGTAACCCAACTGTACTAATTGTCATAGTGTCATACAGTGGGTCATACAATGATATCTGGATCATATGGTAACCCAACTGTACTAATTGTCATAGTGTCACACATTGGGTCATACAATGATATCTGGATCATATGGTAACCCAACTGTACTAATTGTCATAGTCTCACACATTGGGTCATACAATGATATCTGGATCATATGGTAACCCAACCGTACTAATTGTCATAGTGTCACACATTGGGTCATACAATGATATCTGGATCATATGGTAACCCAACTGTACTAATTGTCATAGTCTCACACATTGGGTCATACAATGATATCTGGATCATATGATAACCCAACTGTACGAATTGTCATAGTGTTATACAGTGGGTCATACAATGATATCTGGATCATATGGTAACCCAACTGTACGAATTGTCATAGTGTTATACAGTGGGTCATACAATGATATCTGGATCATATGGTAACCCAACTGTACTAATTGTCATAGTGTCACACATTGGGTCATACAATGATATCTGGATCATATGGTAACCCAACTGTACTAATTGTCATAGTGTCATACAGTGGGTCATACAATGATATCTGGATCATATGGTAACCCAACTGTACTAATTGTCATAGTGTCATACAGTGGGTCATACAATGATATCTGGATCATATGGTAACCCAACTGTACTAATTGTCATAGTGTCACACATTGGGTCATACAATGATATCTGGATCATATGGTAACACAACTGTACTAATTGTCATAGTGTCATTCATTGGGTCATACAATGATATCTGGATCATATGGTAACCCAACTGTACTAATTGTCATAGTGTCATACATTGGGTCATACAATGATATCTGGATCATATGGTAACCCAACTGTAGTAATTGTCATAGTGTCACACATTGGGTCATACAATGATATCTCGATCATATGGTAACCCAACTGTACTAATTGTCATAGTATCATACAGTGGGTCATACAATGATATCTGGATCATATGGTAACACAACTGTACTAATTGTCATAGTGTCATTCATTGGGTCATACAATGATATCTGGATCATATGGTAACCCAACTGTACTAATTGTCATAGTGTCACACATTGGGTCATACAATGATATCTGGATCATATGGTAACCCAACTGTACTAATTGTCATAGTCTCACACATTGGGTCATACAATGATATCAGGATCATATGGTAACCCAACTGTACTTATTGTCATAGTGTCATACAGTGGGTCATACAATGATATCTGGATCATATGGTAACCCAACTGTACTAATTGTCATAGTCTCACACATTAGGTCATACAATGATATCTGGATCATATGGTAACCCAACTGTACTAATTGTCATAGTGTCATACAGTGGGTCATACAATGATATCTGGATCATATGGTAACCCAACTGTACTAATTGTCATAGTGTCACACATTGGGTCATACAATGATATATGGATCATATGGTAACCCAACTGTACTAATTGTCATAGTGTCACACATTGGGTCATACAATGATATCTGGATCATATGGTAACCCAACTGTACTAATTGTCATAGTTTCATACAGTGGGTCATACAATGATATCTGGATCATATGGTAACCCAACTGTACTAATTGTCATAGTGTCACACATTGGGTCATGCAATGATATCTGGATCATATGGTAACCCAACTGTACTAATTGTCATAGTCTCACACATTGGGTCATACAATGATATCTGGATCATATGGTAACCCAACCGTACTAATTGTCATAGTGTTACACATTGGGTCATACAATGATATCTGGATCATATGGTAACCCAACTGTACTAATTGTCATAGTCTCACACATTGGGTCATACAATGATATCTGGATCATATGATAACCCAACTGTACGAATTGTCATAGTGTTATACAGTGGGTCATACAATGATATCTGGATCATATGGTAACCCAACTGTACGAATTGTCATAGTGCTATACAGTGGGTCATACAATGATATCTGGATCATATGGTAACCCAACTGTACTAATTGTCATAGTGTCACACATTGGGTCATACAATGATATCTGGATCATATGGTAACCCAACTGTACTAATTGTCATAGTGTCATACAGTGGGTCATACAAGGAAATCTGGATCATATGGTAACCCAACTGTACTAATTGTCATAGTGTCATACAGTGGGTCATACAATGATATCTGGATCATATGGTAACCCAACTGTACTAATTGTCATAGTGTCACACATTGGGTCATACAATGATATCTGGATCATATGGTAACCCAACTGTATGAATTGTCATAGTGTTATACAGTGGGTCATACAATGATATCTGGATCATATGGTAACCCAACTGTACTAATTGTCATAGTGTCACACATTGGGTCATACAATGATATCTGGATCATATGGTAACCCAACTGTACTAATTGTCATACTGTCATACAGTGGGTCATACAATGATATCTGGATCATATGGTAACCCAACTGTACTAATTGTCATAGTGTCATACAGTGGGTCATACAATGATATCTGGATCATATGGTAACCCAACTTTACTAATTGTCATAGTGTCACACATTGGGTCATACAATGATATCTGGATCATATGGTAACCCAACTGTACTAATTGTCATAGTCTCTCACATTGGGTCATACAATGATATCTGGATCATATGGTAACCCAACCGTACTAATTGTCATAGTGTCACACATTGGGTCATACAATGATATCTGGATCATATGGTAACCCAACTGTACTAATTGTCATAGTGTCATACAGTGGGTCATACAATGATATCTGGATCATATGGTAACCCAACTGTACTAATTGTCATAGTGTCACACATTGGGTCATACAATGATATATGGATCATATGGTAACCCAACTGTACTAATTGTCATAGTGTCACACATTGGGTCATACAATGATATCTGGATCATATGGTAACCCAACTGTACTAATTGTCATAGTGTCATACAGTGGGTCATACAATGATATCTGGATCATATGGTAACCCAACTGTACTAATTGTCATAGTGTCACACATTGGGTCATACAATGATATCTGGATCATATGGTAACCCAACTGTACTAATTGTCATAGTCTCACACATTGGGTCATACAATGATATCTGGATCATATGGTAACCCAACCGTACTAATTGTCATAGTGTCACACTTTGGGTCATACAATGATATCTGGATCATATGGTAACCCAACTGTACTAATTGTCATAGTCTCACACATTGGGTCATACAATGATATCTGGATCATATGATAACCCAACTGTACGAATTGTCATAGTGTTATACAGTGGGTCATACAATGATATCTGGATCATATGGTAACCCAACTGTACGAATTGTCATAGTGTTATACAGTGGGTCATACAATGATATCTGGATCATATGGTAACCCAACTGTACTAATTGTCATAGTGTCACACATTGGGTCATACAATGATATCTGGATCATATGGTAACCCAACTGTACTAATTGCCATAGTGTCACACATTGGGTCATACAATGATATCTGGATCATATGGTAACCCAACCGTACTAATTGTCATAGTGTCACACATTGGGTCATACAATGATATCTGGATCATATGGTAACCCAACTGTACTAATTGTCATAGTGTCATACAGTGGGTCATACAATGATATCTGGATCATATGGTAACCCAACTGTACTAATTGTCATAGTGTCACACATTGGGTCATACAATGATATATGGATCATATGGTAACCCAACTGTACTAATTGTCATAGTGTCACACATTGGGTCATACAATGATATCTGGATCATATGGTAACCCAACTGTACTAATTGTCATAGTGTCATACAGTGGGTCATACAATGATATCTGGATCATATGGTAACCCAACTGTACTAATTGTCATAGTGTCACACATTGGGTCATACAATGATATCTGGATCATATGGTAACCCAACTGTACTAATTGTCATAGTCTCACACATTGGGTCATACAATGATATCTGGATCATATGGTAACCCAACCGTACTAATTGTCATAGTGTCATACATTGGGTCATACAATGATATCTGGATCATATGGTAACCCAACTGTACTAATTGTCATAGTCTCACACATTGGGTCATACAATGATATCTGGATCATATGATAACCCAACTGTACGAATTGTCATAGTGTTATACAGTGGGTCATACAATGATATCTGGATCATATGGTAACCCAACTGTACGAATTGTCATAGTGTTATACAGTGGGTCATACAATGATATCTGGATCATATGGTAACCCAACTGTACTAATTGTCATAGTGTCACACATTGGGTCATACAATGATATCTGGATCATATGGTAACCCAACTGTACTAATTGCCATAGTGTCATACAGTGGGTCATACAATGATATCTGGATCATATGGTAACCCAACTGTACTAATTGTCATAGTGTCATACAGTGGGTCATACAATGATATCTGGATCATATGGTAACCCAACTGTACTAATTGTCATAGTGTCACACATTGGGTCATACAATGATATCTGGATCATATGGTAACCCAACTGTACTAATTGTCATAGTGTCATACAGTGGGTCATACAATGATATCTGGATCATATGGTAACCCAACTGTACTAATTGTCATAGTGTCATACATTGGGTCATACAATGATATCTGGATCATATGGTAACCCAACTGTAGTAATTGTCATAGTGTCACACATTGGGTCATACAATGATATCTCGATCATATGGTAACCCAACTGTACTAATTGTCATAGTATCATACAGTGGGTCATACAATGATATCTGGATCATATGGTAACACAACTGTACTAATTGTCATAGTGTCATTCATTGGGTCATACAATGATATCTGGATCATATGGTAACCCAACTGTACTAATTGTCATAGTGTCACACATTGGGTCATACAATGATATCTGGATCATATGGTAACCCAACTGTACTAATTGTCATATTCTCACACATTGGGTCATACAATGATATCTGGATCATATGGTAACCCAACTGTACTTATTGTCATAGTGTCATACAGTGGGTCATACAATGATATCTGGATCATATGGTAACCCAACTGTACTAATTGTCATAGTCTCACACATTAGGTCATACAATGATATCTGGATCATATGGTAACCCAACTGTACTAATTGTCATAGTGTCATACAGTGGGTCATACAATGATATCTGGATCATATGGTAACCCAACTGTACTAATTGTCATAGTGTCACACATTGGGTCATACAATGATATATGGATCATATGGTAACCCAACTGTACTAATTGTCATAGTGTCACACATTGGGTCATACAATGATATCTGGATCATATGGTAACCCAACTGTACTAATTGTCATAGTGTCATACAGTGGGTCATACAATGATATCTGGATCATATGGTAACCCAACTGTACTAATTGTCATAGTGTCACACATTGGGTCATACAATGATATCTGGATCATATGGTAACCCAACTGTACTAATTGTCATAGTCTCACACATTGGGTCATACAATGATATCTGGATCATATGGTAACCCAACTGTACTAATTGTCATAGTCTCACACATTAGGTCATACAATGATATCTGGATCATATGGTAACCCAACTGTACTAATTGTCATAGTGTCATACAGTGGGTCATACAATGATATCTGGATCATATGGTAACCCAACTGTACTAATTGTCATAGTGTCACACATTGGGTCATACAATGATATATGGATCATATGGTAACCCAACTGTACTAATTGTCATAGTGTCACACATTGGGTCATACAATGATATCTGGATCATATGGTAACCCAACTGTACTAATTGTCATAGTTTCATACAGTGGGTCATACAATGATATCTGGATCATATGGTAACCCAACTGTACTAATTGTCATAGTGTCACACATTGGGTCATGCAATGATATCTGGATCATATGGTAACCCAACTGTACTAATTGTCATAGTCTCACACATTGGGTCATACAATGATATCTGGATCATATGGTAACCCAACTGTACTAATTGTCATAGTGTCATACAGTGGGTCATACAATGATGTCTGGATCATATGGTAACCCAACTGTACTAATTGTCATAGTGTCACACATTGGGTCATACAATGATATCTGGATCATATGGTAACCCAACTGTACTAATTGTCATAGTCTCTCACATTGGGTCATACAATGATATCTGGATCATATGGTAACCCAACCGTACTAATTGTCATAGTGTCACACATTGGGTCATACAATGATATCTGGATCATATGGTAACCCAACTGTACTAATTGTCATAGTGTCATACAGTGGGTCATACAATGATATCTGGATCATATGGTAACCCAACTGTACTAATTGTCATAGTGTCACACATTGGGTCATACAATGATATATGGATCATATGGTAACCCAACTGTACTAATTGTCATAGTGTCACACATTGGGTCATACAATGATATCTGGATCATATGGTAACCCAACTGTACTAATTGTCATAGTGTCATACAGTGGGTCATACAATGATATCTGGATCATATGGTAACCCAACTGTACTAATTGTCATAGTGTCACACATTGGGTCATACAATGATATCTGGATCATATGGTAACCCAACTGTACTAATTGTCATAGTCTCACACATTGGGTCATACAATGATATCTGGATCATATGGTAACCCAACCGTACTAATTGTCATAGTGTCACACTTTGGGTCATACAATGATATCTGGATCATATGGTAACCCAACTGTACTAATTGTCATAGTCTCACACATTGGGTCATACAATGATATCTGGATCATATGATAACCCAACTGTACGAATTGTCATAGTGTTATACAGTGGGTCATACAATGATATCTGGATCATATGGTAACCCAACTGTACGAATTGTCATAGTGTTATACAGTGGGTCATACAATGATATCTGGATCATATGGTAAACCAACTGTACTAATTGTCATAGTGTCACACATTGGGTCATACAATGATATCTGGATCATATGGTAACCCAACTGTACTAATTGTCATAGTGTCATACAGTGGGTCATACAATGATATCTGGATCATATGGTAACCCAACTGTACTAATTGTCATAGTGTCATACAGTGGGTCATACAATGATATCTGGATCATATGGTAACCCAACTGTACTAATTGTCATAGTGTCACACATTGGGTCATACAATGATATCTGGATCATATGGTAACCCAACTGTACTAATTGTCATAGTGTCATACAGTGGGTCATACAATGATATCTGGATCATATGGTAACCCAACTGTACTAATTGTCATAGTGTCATACATTGGGTCATACAATGATATCTGGATCATATGGTAACCCAACTGTAGTAATTGTCATAGTGTCACACATTGGGTCATACAATGATATCTCGATCATATGGTAACCCAACTGTACTAATTGTCATAGTATCATACAGTGGGTCATACAATGATATCTGGATCATATGGTAACACAACTGTACTAATTGTCATAGTGTCATTCATTGGGTCATACAATGATATCTGGATCATATGGTAACCCAACTGTACTAATTGTCATAGTGTCACACATTGGGTCATACAATGATATCTGGATCATATGGTAACCCAACTGTACTAATTGTCATAGTCTCACACATTGGGTCATACAATGATATCTGGATCATATGGTAACCCAACTGTACTTATTGTCATAGTGTCATACAGTGGGTCATACAATGATATCTGGATCATATGGTAACCCAACTGTACTAATTGTCATAGTCTCACACATTAGGTCATACAATGATATCTGGATCATATGGTAACCCAACTGTACTAATTGTCATAGTGTCATACAGTGGGTCATACAATGATATCTGGATCATATGGTAACCCAACTGTACTAATTGTCATAGTGTCACACATTGGGTCATACAATGATATATGGATCATATGGTAACCCAACTGTACTAATTGTCATAGTGTCACACATTGGGTCATACAATGATATCTGGATCATATGGTAACCCAACTGTACTAATTGTCATAGTGTCATACAGTGGGTCATACAATGATATCTGGATCATATGGTAACCCAACTGTACTAATTGTCATAGTGTCACACATTGGGTCATACAATGATATCTGGATCATATGGTAACCCAACTGTACTAATTGTCATAGTCTCACACATTGGGTCATACAATGATATCTGGATCATATGGTAACCCAACCGTACTAATTGTCATAGTGTTACACATTGGGTCATACAATGATATCTGGATCATATGGTAACCCAACTGTACTAATTGTCATAGTCTCACACATTGGGTCATACAATGATATCTGGATCATATGATAACCCAACTGTACGAATTGTCATAGTGTTATACAGTGGGTCATACAATGATATCTGGATCATATGGTAACCCAACTGTACGAATTGTCATAGTGTTATACAGTGGGTCATACAATGATATCTGGATCATATGGTAACCCAACTGTACTAATTGTCATAGTGTCACACATTGGGTCATACAATGATATCTGGATCATATGGTAACCCAACTGTACTAATTGTCATAGTGTCATACAGTGGGTCATACAATGAAATCTGGATCATATGGTAACCCAACTGTACTAATTGTCATAGTGTCATACAGTGGGTCATACAATGATATCTGGATCATATGGTAACCCAACTGTACTAATTGTCATAGTGTCACACATTGGGTCATACAATGATATCTGGATCATATGGTAACCCAACTGTACTAATTGTCATAGTGTCATACAGTGGGTCATACAATGATATCTGGATCATATGGTAACCCAACTGTACTAATTGTCATAGTGTCATACATTGGGTCATACAATGATATCTGGATCATATGGTAACCCAACTGTAGTAATTGTCATAGTGTCACACATTGGGTCATACAATGATATCTCGATCATATGGTAACCCAACTGTACTAATTGTCATAGTATCATACAGTGGGTCATACAATGATATCTGGATCATATGGTAACCCAACTGTAGTAATTGTCATAGTGTCACACATTGGGTCATACAATGATATCTCGATCATATGGTAACCCAACTGTACTAATTGTCATAGTATCATACAGTGGGTCATACAATGATATCTGGATCATATGGTAACACAACTGTACTAATTGTCATAGTGTCATTCATTGGGTCATACAATGATATCTGGATCATATGGTAACCCAACTGTACTAATTGTCATAGTCTCACACATTGGGTCATACAATGATATCTGGATCATATGGTAACCCAACTGTACTAATTGTCATAGTGTCACACATTGGGTCATACAATGATATCTGGATCATATGGTAACCCAACTGTACTAATTGTCATAGTATCATACAGTGGGTCATACAATGATATCTGGATCATATGGTAACACAACTGTACTAATTGTCATAGTGTCATTCATTGGGTCATACAATGATATCTGGATCATATGGTAACACAACTGTACTAATTGTCATATAGCCCTATTAAATTCCCTCCACATGTAAAATCGCAGCCCATAACGTAGGCCGCAAGCCTTGCGGCTTTTAAATTGGCCCTGTAAAGCAACCCGCCAACGACTTGCGGGGTAAGAGCGAGAATACCCTACGGGCCGTGGAAATTTGAACTTCACAGCCGCAAATCCTTTGTTCTTTGAAGCCCGTAATTGCTACGTTCCAATCACGCTATTAAATTGCAACAAATTCACTGGGGTTCAAGCCCATAACCCGCAAATGGAGCCAAAAAACCAATGGGTACTAGAGAGGACCCGCAAGAGGGTTAAAGTCCAATCCGTAGCACTGTAAATGCAAATATACACACTACTGTACTTATAATGAAAGTGAAAGTGATGCTAGGTCTTAGTATTAATAACACAACTTTCCCAAGCTCGCAAATCTGCAAAATAAAATACTTTTATTTTCAGTTTAATTTCTGTGTTATATCGATTCCGGCAATCATTGTGTTATAATCACTCGCATGGACTAGAATATCATATTTACTGATTTATCAATGTGGCATTATTTCTGGAATGCGGGTCCGATCATAACTCATAATTGAAGCCCGTAAGGCTTTGAAATCTAACCTCCATGTTTCAGTGCCGCAATGATGATGATCTCTGTTGCCATTGGCTCTCTCTAAACCCGTAACTACGGGTTTGACTAATTGATCATGTTCAGGGCCACTCATGCAACATGCAAGAAATGGCTTATGGGTTTGCGTCTCAAGCGCGAAACTCGCGGCATAGTCTAATTTAATAGCTCGGTTTAAGTTGCTGCTACGGGCTTGGAATTTCATAGGGCTAATAGTGTCACACATTGGGTCATACAAGGTTATCTGTATAATGTGGTAATCAAACTGTATTATTATTTGTAACGCACCAACATATTCCGTAGCGCTGTACAGGGATTGAGTACATGGCAAAAATGAGCACCTTATAAAGAATGGAGGGCCCTGTTTTTGAGCTTATTTCCAAAGCACCAACACAAGATTGAAAACTCGCAAACTTATATCTAAGTGGTTTAGGTGATAGATACAAGATGGCGGAGTGAGAGCAGTTTGTTTAGTTAAGTGGAGGGGTCTGTGTGTTGTACTGTGGGTTTAAGTGATATTAAGCCGTCAAGTGTACATATTAGGGCTGAAGGTGATAGGATTTTTTAAACAGATGTGTTTTTAGTAGTGATGTCCCGAACAGTTCGCCAGAGAACTATTTGCAGCGATTTTCGCATGTTCGCGTTCGCCGCGAACGGCGAACACATGCTCTTTTTGGTTCGCCCCCTATACTTTATCATTGAGGAAACTTTGAACATCATTTATTTTATATATTTTTTTGTGTAATCTATGCCTGCCTGCAAGCATGTGTGTGTGACAGGCTAACACCTAACAGCTTATATTGTGCTTATTTTCACTACTCATACCTGGTGGTGTAACATACATTGAAAACAACCATTTTTTTCCTGTAATCTAATTTCAGTTGCCTGCCTGTGTCAGGCTCACAGCTTATATTGTGCTCAGTGACATAAAACAACACTTTTTTGACTGTAATAGATTGAATAGCAATTGCCTGCCTACAGGCGTGTGTGTGAAGCCTATTGCATCTACTCTGCCAACTTTTGCCAGTGCACAGTGACACTCATATCTGGTGGCACCTTAGATTGCACATGCAGTGCCCCAAATTTGAAGTGGGAGGACCGACCAAGCATCTTTTTCCATCTCCCTGTTTCAAAAATCAATGCCATATACACGTCCCCTGATAGTGGACGTAACAGGGATTAAACCGATAGGAATAGTACTACTTAACAGTACACACCTTATAATAACGCAGACAGAGGCAACGCAAATAATCTTCCATGCTGTGCAGTGGAAGCCCCCAGACTCTGACCTGTGTATAATCTTCCATGCTTGGGCAGTGGAAGCCCCCAGACTCTGACCTGTGTATAATCTTCCATGCTGTGCAGTGGAAGCCCCCAGACTCTGACCTGTGTATAATCTTCCATGCTGTGCAGTGGAAGCCCCCAGACTCTGACCTGTGTATAATCTTCCATGCTGGGCGGTGGAAGCCCCCAGACTCTGACCTGTGTATAATCTTCAATGCTGGGCAGTGGAAGCCCCCAGACTCTGGGAGTCTGAAGAAGAGGAGTCAGAGGAGGAAGGTGGCTTTGAGGAAGTGGAAGACCAAACACAGCAGGCATCCCAGGGGGCTTGTTGTCACCTTTCGGGGACCCTTGGTGGCTGGGTGGAGGAAGAGACCTTCAATGACATCAGTGAGGACAAGGAACGGGTCATGGCTAGCTTGGTATCCAACCTTGTGCAAATGGGGAGTTTGCGGTTGTGCAAAGGGACTTTTTGTGGTTGTTTGCGGTGTGTTAAACGGGGAGTTTGGTCTGTCACTGTGAAGCGGGTGTAACCCTTACACTACCTGATCGATACAACATCATAACTGGTGTTTTAAAGCACGTTATTCCAAACAATTTAGGAATGTTAGGTGATTTATGCCGTTTATGGCTTAAAACCAGACTCTGCATCAACTATGTAATTTTCCGTGGGAGTTTTGCCATGGATCCCCCTCCGGCATGCCACAGTCCAGGTGTTAGTCCCGTTGAAACAACTTTCCCATCACTGTTCGCGAACCCAAAGTTTTTGAGGCAAGATGATAGTCTGTACAAATCTAGGGCATCATTTCCAGCTTCCTAACCTGCACCCTTCCTATATATCAAGTAATTTGGGGCTTAAAAACAATGTATTAGGCACTGTTCTATTTGGCAACAATAGGGTTAAATGCATTTATTCATGACAGGTACAGATAAGAGACAACTCCTGTTTCCAAATATTTAAAAAAATGCAGGAATATAAAGCAGCAGTGACAGTATAGTATAGTAAGGGAGTATTATTACTGTGTGGGACAAAGGAGCTTGCAATCTAATTTGTATCTGGTAAAAAGTGATATCAGTGGGTTTCAGGGGTGTAACTAAATATAGGTGACAGATAAAAAAAGAAAGCATCTAACCATGTATCAATACCGATGACCTAATGTGATGGATTAAAAGTATTTTTCAACCTCAATAACTGTGTTACTGTGTAATTATGTTACTGGATTACTATGTTACTGTGAGTAGGACCACCCTTTGCCTTCAGCACTTTGTGGGGCGCTGCCATACAAGTCCTGGACTGTATATAGTGGGATGTTACACCTTTCTTCAAGAAGAAAAACCTCCAGTTCCTTGTAGGATGAAGCAGGTGGACATGTACGTTAGATCCATAAAGGTCCCAGATGCTCTGGTTATCAGGAGGCCATGGGAGGTTCATGACTTCATCCTGGGGTTCATGAAACCACTCTTAGATTAGTTAAGCAGTGAGTATGATTCGGGAATACGGCAGTGAGTATGGCATTGAGTTTGATCCAGGAATATGGCAGTGAGTATGATCCGGGAAGATGGCAGTGAGTATGATCCGGGAATATGACAGTGAGAATGATCAGGGAGTATGGCAGAGAGTATGATCCGGGAATATGGCAGTGAGTTTGGCAGTGAGTATGATCCAGGAATATGGCAGTGAGTATGGCATTGAGTATGATCCAGGAATATGGCAGTAGGTATGGCAGCGAGTATGATCCAGGAATATGGCAGTGAGTATAGCAGTGAGTATGATCCAGGAATATGGCAGTGAGTATGGCATTGAGTATGATCCAGGAATATGGCAGTAGGTATGGCAGCGAGTATGATCCAGGAATATGGCAGCGAGTATGATCCAGGAATATGGCAGTGAGTATGATCCGGGAATATGGCAGTGAGTATGATCCGGGAATATGGCAGTGAGTATGGCATTGAGTATGATCCAGGAATATTGCAGTGAGTATGATCCGGGAATATGGCAGGGAGTATGGCATTGAGTATGATCCAGGAATACCGCAGTGAGTATAGTGGTGTGTACGGCAGTGAGTATGATCCGGGAATATGGCAGTGATTATGATTCGGGAATATGCCAGTGAGTATGGCATTGAGTGTGATCCAGGAATATGGCAGTGAGTATGATCCAGGAAGATGGCAGTGAGTATAGCGGTGTGTACGGCAGTGAGTATGATCCGGGAATATGGCAGTGAGTATGATTCGGGAATATGGCAGTGAGTATGGCATTGAGTATGATCCAGGAATATGGCAGTGAGTATGATCCAGGAAGATGGCAGTGAGTATGATCCGGGAATATGACAGTGAGTATGATCTGGGAGTATGGCAGAGAGTATGATACGGGAATATGGCAGTGAGTATGATCCGGGAATATGGCAGTGAGTATGGCAGTGAGTATGATCCAGGATATGGAAGTGAGTATAGCAGTGAGTATGATCCGGGAATATGGCAGTGAGTATGGCATTGAGTATGATCCAGGAATATGGCAGTGAGTATGGTTCGGGAATATGGCAGTGAGTATGGAAATGAGTATGATCTGGAAGTGTGGCAGAGAGTATGATTCAGGAATATGGCAGTGAGTATGTCAGTGAGTATGATCCGGGAATATAGTAGTGGGTATGATCCGGGAATATGGCATTGAGTATGGCAGTAAGTATGATCCAGGAATATGGCAGTGAGTATGATCTGGGAATTTGGCAGTGAGTATGGCATTGAGTATGATCCAGGAATATGGCAGTGAGTATGGCAGTGAGTATGATCCGGGAATATGGCAGTGAGTATGATCCAGGAATATGGCAGTGAGTATAACAGTGAGTATGATCTGGGAGTATGGCAGTGAGTATGATCCGGGAATATGGCAGTGAGTATGATCAAGGAATATGGCAGTGAGTATGGCAGTGAGTATGATCCAGGAATATAGCAGTGAGTATAACAGTGAGTATGATACGGGAATATGGCAATGAGTATGATCCGGGAATATGGCAGTTAGTATGGCATTGAGTATGATACAGGAATAGGGTAGTGAGTTTGATCCAGGAATATGGCCGTGAGTATGGCAGTGAGTATGATCCAGGAATATGGCAGTGAGTATGGCAGTGAGTATGATCCGGGAGTATGGCAGTGAGTATGGCATTGAGTATGATCCAGGAATATGGCAGTGAGTATGGCGGTGAGTACGGCAGTGAGTATGATCCGGGAATATGGAATTGAGTATGATTTGGGAATATGGCAGTTAGTATGGCATTGAGTATAATCCAGGAATATGGCAGTGAGTATGATCCAGGAATATGTCAGTGAGCATGATCCGGGAAGATGGCAGTGAATATGATCTGGGAGTATGGCAGAGAGTATGATTCAGGAATATGGCAGTGAGTATGGCATTGAGTATAATTTAGGAATATGGCAGTGAGTATGATTCGGGAATATGGCAGTGAGTATGGAAATGAGTATGATCCAGGAATATGGCAGTGAGTATGGCAGTGAGTATGATTCAGGAATATGGCAGTGAGTATGATCCAGGAATATGGCAGTGAGTATAACAGTGAGTATGATCTGGAAGTGTGGCAGAGAGTATGATTCGGGAATATGGCAGTGAGTATGATCCGGGAATATAGCAGTGAGTATGATCCGGGAATATGGCAGTAAGTATGGCATTGAGTATGATCCAGGAATATGGCAGTGAGTATGATCCAGGAATATGGCAGGGAGTATGGCATTGAGTATGATCCAGGAATACGGCAGTGAGTATAATTCAGGAATATGCAGTGAGTATGGAATTGAGTATGATCCAGGAATATGGCAGTGAGTATGGCAGTGAGTATGATTCGGGAATATGGCAGTGAGTATGATTCGGGAATATGGCAGTGAGTATGGCAATGAGTATGATCCAGGAATATGGCAGTGAGTATGATCCAGGAAGATGGCAGTGAGTATGATCTGGGAGTATGGCAGAGAGTATGATCCGGGAATATGGCAGTGAGTATGATCCAGGAATATGGCAGTGAGTATGATCCAGGAATATGGCAGTGAGTATAGCAGTGAGTATGATCCGGGAATATGGCAGTGAATATGGCATTGAGTATGATCCAGGAATATGGCAGTGAGTATGGCAGTAAGTATGATCCAGGAATCTGCAGTGAGTATGACAGCGACTATGATCCAGGAATATGGCAGTGAGTATGGCAGTGAGTATGATCCAGGAATATGGCAGTGAGTATGATCCGGGAATATGGCAGTGATTATGGCATTCAGTATAATCCAGGAATATAGCAGTGAGTATGGTTCGGGAATATGGCAGTGAGTATGAAAATGAGTATGATCCGGGAATATGGCATTGAGTATGGCAGTGAGTATGATCCTGGTAGATGGCAGTGAGTATGATCCCGGAATATGGCAGTGAGTATGATCTGGAAGTGTGGCAGAGAGTATGATTCGGGAATATGGCAGTTAGTATGTCAGTGAGTATGATCCGGGAATATAGCAGTGAGTATGATCCGGGAATATGGCAGTGAGTATGGCAGTGAGTATGATCCTGGTAGATGGCAGTGAGTATGATCCGGGAATATGGCAGTGAGTATGATCTGGAAGTGTGGCAGAGAGTATGATTCGGGAATATGGCAGTGAGTATGTCAGTGAGTATGATCCAGGAATATAGCAGTGAGTATGATCCGGGAATATGGCAGTGAGTATGGCAGTGAGTATGATCCAGGAATATGGCAGTAAATATGGCAGTGAGTATTATCCGGGAATATGGCAGTGAGTATGGCATTGAGTATGATCCAGGAATATGGCAGTGAGTATGGCAGTGAGTATGATCTGGAATATGGCAGTGAGTATGGCATTGAGTATGATCCAGGAATATGGCAGTGAGTATGGCAGTGAGTATGATCCGGTAAAATGGCAGTGAGTATGATCCAGGAATATGGCAGTGAGTATAACAGTGAGTATGATCCGGGAGTATGGCAGTGAGTATGATCCGGGAATATGGCAGTGAGTATGATCCAGGAATATGGCAGTGAGTATGGCAGTGAGTATGATCCAGGAATATGGCAGTGAGTATGATCCAGGAATATGGCAGTGAGTATGGCAGTGAGTATGATCCGGGAATATGGCAATGAGTATGATCCGGGAATATGGCAGTTAGTATGGCATTGAGTATGATACAGGAATAGGGCAGTGAGTATGATACAGGAATATGGCAGTGAGTATGGCAGTGAGTATAATCCGGGAATATGGCAGTGAGTATGACAGTGAGTATGATCCGGGAGTATGGCAGTGAGTATGACAGTGAGTATAATCTGGGAGTATGGCAGCGAGTATGATTCGGGAATATGGCAGTAAGTATGATCCGGGAATATGGCAGTGAGTATGGCATTGAGTATGATCCAGGAATATGGCAGTGAGTATGGCGGTGAGTACGGCAGTGAGTATAATCCGGGAATATGAAATTGAGTATGATTCGGGAATATGGCAGTGAGTATGATCCGGGAAGATGGCAGTGAGTATGATCTGGGAGTATGGCAGAGAGTATGATTCGGGAATATGGCAGTGAGTAAGATCCGGGAATATGGCAGTAAGTAAAGCAGTGAGTATGATCCAGGAATATGGCAGTGAGTATGGCAGTGAGTATGATCCGGGTATATGGCAGAGAGTAAGGCAGTGAGTATGATCCGGGAAGATGGCAGTGAGTATGATCTGGGAGTATTGCAGAGAGTATGATTCGGGAATATGCCAGTGAGTATGATCCGGGAATATGGCAGTGAGTAAGGCAGTGAGTATGATCCAGGAATATGGCAGTGAGTATGATCCGGGGATATGGCAGTGAGTAAGGCAGTGAGTTTGATCCAGGAATATGGCAGTTAGTATGGCAGCGAGTATGATCCAGGAATATGGCAGTGAGTATGGCAGTGAGTATGATCCGGGAATATGGCAGTGAGTATGGCAATGAGTATGATCCAGGGATATGGCAGTGAGTATGGCAATGAGTATGAAACAGGAAAATGGCAGTGAGTATGGCATTGAGTATGATCCAGGAATATGGCAGTGAGTATGATCCGGGAGTATGGCAGTGAGTATGATCCGAGTATATGGCAGTGAGTATGATCGAGGAATATGGCAGTGAGTATGAACCAGGAATATGGCAGTGAGTATGGCAGTAAGAATGATCCAGGAATATGGCAGTGAGTATGGCAGTGAGTATGATCCAGGAATATGGCAGTGAGTATAGCATTGAGTATGATCCGGGAATATGGCAATGAGTATGATCCAGGAATATGGCAGTTAGTATGGCATTGAGTATGATACAGGAATAGGGCAGTGAGTATGGCAGTGAGTATTATCCAGGAATTTGGCAGTGAGTATGGCAGCGAGTATGATCTGGGAGTATGGCAGCGAGTATGATTCGGGAATATGGCAGTGGGTATGATCCGGCAATATGGCAGTGAGTATGGCAGTGAGTATGATCCAGGAATATGGCAGTGAGTATGATCCGGGAATATGGCAGGGAGTATGGCATTGAGTATGATTCAGGAATATGGCAGTGAGTATGGCATTGAGTATAATCCAGGAATATGGCAGTGAGTATGATTCGGGAATATGGCAGTGAGTATGGAAATGAGTATGATCCAGGAATATGGCAGTGAGTATGGCAGTGAGTATGATCCGGGAATATGGCAGTGAGTATGATTCAGGAATATGGCAGTGAGTATGATCCAGGAATATGGCAGTGAGTATAACAGTGAGTATGATCTGGAAGTGTGGCAGAGAGTATGATTCGGGATTATGGCAGTGAGTATGTAAGTGAATATGATCCGGGAATATAGCAGTGAGTATGATCCGGGAATATGGCAGTAAGTATGGCATTGAGTATGATCCAGGAATATGGCAGTGAGTATGATCCGGGAATATGGCAGGGAGTATGGCATTGAGTATGATCCAGGACAACGGCAGTGAGTATAATTCAGGAATATGCAGTGAGTATGGAATTGAGTATGATCCAGGAATATGGCAGTGAGTATGGCAGTGAGTATGATTCGGGAATATGGCAGTGAGTATGATTCGGGAATATGGCAGTGAGTATGGCAATGAGTATGATCCAGGAATATGGCAGTGAGTATGATCCAGAAGGATGGCAGTGAGTATGATCTGAGAGTATGGCAGAGAGTATAATCCGGGAATATGGCAGTGAGTATGATCCAGGAATATGGCAGTGAGTATGATCCAGGAATATGGCAGTGAGTATAGCAGTGAGTATGATCCGGGAATATGGCAGTGAGTATGGCAGTGAGTATGATCCGGGAATATGGCAGTGAGTATGATCCAGGAATATGGCAGTGAGTATGATCCAGGAATATGGCAGTGAGTATAGCAGTGAGTATGATCCAGGAATATGGCAGTGAGTATGGCAGTAAGTATGATCCAGGAATCTGCAGTGAGTATGACAGCGACTATGATCCAGGAATATGGCAGTGAGTATGGCAGTGAGTATGATCCAGGAATATGGCAGTGAGTATGGCAGTGAGTATGATCCGGGAATATGGCAGTGATTATGGCATTCAGTATAATCCAGGAATATAGCAGTGAGTATGGTTCGGGAATATGGCAGTGAGTATGAAAATGAGTATGATCCAGGAATATGGCATTGAGTATGGCAGTGAGTATGATCCTGGTAGATGGCAGTGAGTATGATCTTGGAATATGGCAGTGAGTATGATCTGGAAGTGTGGCAGAGAGTATGATTCGGGAATATGGCAGTTAGTATGTCAGTGAGTATGATCCAGGAATATAGCAGTGAGTATGATCCGGGAATATGGCAGTGAGTATGGCAGTGAGTATGATCCTGGTAGATGGCAGTGAGTATGATCCGGGAATATGGCAGTGAGTATGATCTGGAAGTGTGGCAGAGAGTATGATTCGGGAATATGGCAGTGAGTATGTCAGTGAGTATGATCCAGGAATATAGCAGTGAGTATGATCCGGGAATATGGCAGTGAGTATGGCAGTGAGTATGATCCAGGAATATGGCAGTAAATATGGCAGTGAGTATTATCCGGGAATATGGCAGTGAGTATGGCATTGAGTATGATCCAGGAATATGGCAGTGAGTATGGCAGTGAGTATGATCTGGAATATGGCAGTGAGTATGGCATTGAGTATGATCCAGGAATATGGCAGTGAGTATAACAGTGAGTATGATCCGGGAGTATGGCAGTGAGTATGATCCGGGAATATGGCAGTGAGTATGATCCAGGAATATGGCAGTGAGTATGGCAGTGAGTATGATCCAGGAATATGGCAGTGAGTATGATCCGGGAATATGGCAATGAGTATGATCCGGGAATATGGCAGTTAGTATGGCATTGAGTATGATACAGGAATAGGGCAGTGAGTATGGCAGTGAGTATGATCCGGGAATATGGCAGTGATTATGGCATTCAGTATAATCCAGGAATATAGCAGTGAGTATGGTTCGGGAATATGGCAGTGAGTATGAAAATGAGTATGATCCAGGAATATGGCATTGAGTATGGCAGTGAGTATGATCCTGGTAGATGGCAGTGAGTATGATCTTGGAATATGGCAGTGAGTATGATCTGGAAGTGTGGCAGAGAGTATGATTCGGGAATATGGCAGTTAGTATGGCAGTGAGTATGATCCAGGAATATGGCAGTGAGTATGGCAGTGAGTATGATCCGGGAATATGGCAGTGATTATGGCATTCAGTATAATCCAGGAATATAGCAGTGAGTATGGTTCGGGAATATGGCAGTGAGTATGAAAATGAGTATGATCCAGGAATATGGCATTGAGTATGGCAGTGAGTATGATCCTGGTAGATGGCAGTGAGTATGATCTTGGAATATGGCAGTGAGTATGATCTGGAAGTGTGGCAGAGAGTATGATTCGGGAATATGGCAGTTAGTATGTCAGTGAGTATGATCCAGGAATATAGCAGTGAGTATGATCCGGGAATATGGCAGTGAGTATGGCAGTGAGTATGATCCTGGTAGATGGCAGTGAGTATGATCCGGGAATATGGCAGTGAGTATGATCTGGAAGTGTGGCAGAGAGTATGATTCGGGAATATGGCAGTGAGTATGTCAGTGAGTATGATCCAGGAATATAGCAGTGAGTATGATCCGGGAATATGGCAGTGAGTATGGCAGTGAGTATGATCCAGGAATATGGCAGTAAATATGGCAGTGAGTATTATCCGGGAATATGGCAGTGAGTATGGCATTGAGTATGATCCAGGAATATGGCAGTGAGTATGGCAGTGAGTATGATCGGGAATATGGCAGTGAGTATGGCATTGAGTATGATCCAGGAATATGGCAGTGAGTATGATCCGGGAGTATGGCAGTGAGTATGATCCGGGAATATGGCAGTGAGTATGATCCAGGAATATGGCAGTGAGTATGGCAGTGAGTATGATCCAGGAATATGGCAGTGAGTATGATCCAGGAATATGGCAGTGAGTATGATCCGGGAATATGGCAATGAGTATGATCCGGGAATATGGCAGTTAGTATGGCATTGAGTATGATACAGGAATAGGGCAGTGAGTATGATACAGGAATATGGCAGTGAGTATGGCAGTGAGTATAATCCGGGAATATGGCAGTGAGTATGACAGTGAGTATGATCCGGGAGTATGGCAGTGAGTATGGCATTGAGTATGATCCAGGAATATGGCAGTGAGTATGATCCGGTAAAATGGCAGTGAGTATGATCCAGGAATATGGCAGTGAGTATAACAGTGAGTATGATCCGGGAGTATGGCAGTGAGTATGATCCAGGAACATGGCAGTAAGTATGATCCAGGAATATGGCAGTGAGTATGGCAGTGAGTATGATCCAGGAATATGGCAGTGAGTATGATCCAGGAATATGGCAGTGAGTATGGCAGTGAGTATGATCCGGGAATATGGCAATGAGTATGATCCGGGAATATGGCAGTTAGTATGGCATTGAGTATGACACAGGAATAGGGCAGTGAGTATGGCAGTGAGTATAATCCGGGAATATGGCAGTGAGTATGACAGTGAGTATGATCCGGGAGTATGGCAGTGAGTATGGCATTGAGTATGATCCAGGAATATGGCAGTGAGTATGATCCGGGGATATGGCAGTGAGTATGATCTGGGAGTATTGCAGAGAGTATGATTTGGGAATATGCCAGTGAGTATGATCCGGGAATATGGCAGTGAGTAAGGCAGTGAGTATGATCCAGGAATATGGCAGTGAGTATGATCCGGGGATATGGCAGTGAGTAAGGCAGTGAGTTTGATCCAGGAATAAGGCAGTTAGTATGGCAGCGAGTATGATCCAGGAATATGGCAGTGAGTATGGCAGTGAGTATGATCCGGGAATATGGCAGTGAGTATGGCAGTGAGTATGATCCAGGAATATGGCAGTGAGTATAATCCGGGGATATGGCAGTGAGTAAGGCAGTGAGTTTGATCCAGGAATATTGCAGTTAGTATGGCAGCGAGTATAATCCAGGAATATGGCAGTGAGTATGGCAGTGAGTATGATCCGGGAATATGGCAGTGAGTATGGCAATGAGTATGATCCAGGGATATGGCAGTGAGTATGGCAATGAGTATGAAACAGGAAAATGGCAGTGAGTATGGCATTGAGTATGATCCAGGAATATGGCAGTGAGTATAAACCGGGAGTATGGCAGTGAGTATGATCCGGGAGTATGGCAGTGAGTATGATCCGAGTATATGGCAGTGAGTATGATCGAGGAATATGGCAGTGAGTATGAACCAGGAATATGGCAGTGAGTATGAACCAGGAATATGGCAGTGAGAATGATCCAGGAATATGGCAGTGAGTATGGCAGTGAGTATGATCCAGGAATATGGCAGTGAGTATAGCAGTGAGTATGATCCGGGAATATGGCAATGAGTATGATCCAGGAATATGGCAGTGAGTATGGCAGTGAGTATGATCCAGGAATATGGCAGTGAGTATAGCAGTGAGTATGATCCGGGAATATGGCAATGAGTATGATCCAGGAATAGGGCAGTGAATATGGCAGTGAGTATTATCCAGGAATTTGGCAGTGAGTATGGCAGCGAGTATGATCTGGGAGTATGGCAGCGAGTATGATTCGGGAATATGGCAGTGAGTATGGCAGTGAGTATGATCCAGGAATATGGCAGTGAGTATGATCCGGGAATATGGCATTGAGTATGATTCAGGAATAAGGCAGTGAGTATGGCAGTGAGTATGATCCAGGCATGTGGCATTGAGTATGATCCAGGAATATGGCAGGTAGTATGATCCGGGAATATGGCAGGGAGTATGGCAGTGAGTATGATCCAGGAATATGGCAGTGAGTATGATCCGGGAATATGGCAGGGAGTATGGCATTGAGTATGATTCAGGAATAAGGCAGTGAGTATGGCAGTGAGTATGATCCAGGAATGTGGCATTGAGTATGATCCAGGAATATGGCAGTGAGTATGGCATTGAGTATGATCCAGGAATATGGCAGTGAGTATGGCATTGAGTATGATCCATGAATATGGGAGCGAATATGATCCAGGAATATGACAGTGAGTATGATCCGGGAATATGGCAGTGACTATGCCATTGAGTATGATTCAGGAATATGGCAGTGAGTATGGCAGTGAGTATGATCCGGGAAGATGACAGTGAGTATGATCTGGGAGTATGGCAGAGAGTATGATTCGGGAATATGGCAGTGAGTATGATCCGGGAATATGACAGTGAAAATGGCAGTGAGTATGAACCAGGATAATGGCAGTGAGTATGATCCGGGGATATGGCAGTGAGTATGGCAGCGAGTATGATCTGGGAGTATGGCAGCGAGTATGAATCGGGAATATGGCAGTGAGTATGGTCCGGGAATATGGCATTGAGTATGATTCAGGAATAAGGCAGTGAGTATGGCAGTGAGTATGATCCAGGAATGTGGCATTGAGTATGATCCGGGAATATGGCAGTGACTATGCCATTGAGTATGATTCAGGAATATGGCAGTGAGTATGATCCGGGAAGATGACAGTGAGTATGATCTGGGAGTATGGCAGAGAGTATGATTTGGGAATATGGCAGTGAGTATGATCCGGGAATATGGCAGTGAAAATGGCAGTGAGTATGAACCAGGATAATGGCAGTGAGTATGATCCAGGAATATGGCAGTGAGCATGGCATTGAGTATGATCCGGGAATATGGCAGTGAGTATGGCAGCGAGTATGATCCAGGAGTATGGCAGTGAGTATGGCAGTGAGTATGATCCGGGAATATGGCAGTGAGTATGATCCGGGAATATGGCAATGAGTATGATACGGGAATATGGCAGTTAGTATGGCATTGAGTATTATACAGGAATAGGGCAGTGAGTATGGCAGTGAGTATTGCAATGAGTATGATCTGGGAATATGGCAGCGAGTATGATTTGGGAATATGGCAGTGAGTATGATATGGGAATATGGCATTGAGTATGATCCAGGAATAGGGCAGTGAGTATGGCAGTGAATATGGCGATGAGTACGGCAGTGAGTATGATCCGGGAAGATGACAGTGAGTATGATCCAGGAATATGGCAGTGAGTATGATGTGAGAGAGTGGTAGAGAGTATGATTCGGGAATATGGCAGTGAGTATGATCCGGGAATATGGCAATGAGTATGGCAGTGAGTATGATCCAGGAATATGGCAGTGAGCATGATCCGGGAATATGGCCATGAGTATGGCATTGAGTATGATCCAGGAATATGGCAGTGAGTATGATTCGGGAATATGGCAGTGGGTATAGAAATGAGTATGATCTGGCAGTGCTTATGATCCGGGAAGATGGCAGTGAGTATGATCGGGGAATATGCCAGTGAATATGATCTGGGAGTATGGCAGTGAGTATGATCTGGAATATGGCAGTGATTATGGCATTGAGTATGATCCAGGAATATGGCAGTGAGTATGGCAGTGAGTATGATTCGGGAATATGACAGTGAGTATGTCAATGAGTATGATCCGGGAATTTGGCAGTGAGTATGATCCGGTAATATGGCAGTGAGTATGGCAGTGAGTATGATCCAGGAATATGGCAGTGAGTATGATCCAGGAATATGGCAGTGAGTATGATCCAGAAGGATGGAAGTGAGTATGATCTGGGAGTATGGCAGAGAGTATAATCCGGGAATATGGCAGTGAGTATGATCCAGGAATATGGCAGTGAGTATGATCCAGGAATATGGCAGTGAGTATAGCAGTGAGTATGATCCGGGAATATGGCAGTGAGTATGGCATTGAGTATGATCCAGGAATATGGCAGTGAGTATGGCAGTAAGTATGATCCAGGAATCTGCAATGAGTATGACAGCGACTATGATCCAGGAATATGGCAGTGAGTATGGCAGTGAGTATGATCCAGGTTTATGGCAGTGAGTATGGCAGTGAGTATGATCCGGGAATATGGCAGTGATTATGGCATTCAGTATAATCCAGGAATATAGCAGTGAGTATGGTTCGGGAATATGGCAGTGAGTATGAAAATGAGTATGATCCAGGAATATGGCATTGAGTATGGCAGTGAGTATGATCCTGGTAGATGGCAGTGAGTATGATCCCGGAATATGGCAGTGAGTATGATCTGGAAGTGTGGCAGAGAGTATGATTCGGGAATATGGCAGTGAGTATGTCAGTGAGTATGATCCAGGAATATAGCAGTGAGTATGATCCGGGAATATGGCAGTGAGTATGGCAGTGAGTATGATCCAGGAATATGGCAGTAAATATGGCAGTGAGTATTATCCGGGAATATGGCAGTGAGTATGGCATTGAGTATGATCCAGGAATATGGCAGTGAGTATGGCAGTGAGTATGATCTGGAATATGGCAGTGAGTATGGCATTGAGTATGATCCAGGAATATGGCAGTGAGTATGATCCGGGAGTATGGCAGTGAGTATGATCCGGGAATATGGCAGTGAGTATGATCCAGGAATATGGCAGTGAGTATGGCAGTGAGTATGATCCAGGAATATGGCAGTGAGTATGATCCAGGAATATGGCAGTGAGTATGATCCGGGAATATGGCAATGAGTATGATCCGGGAATATGGCAGTTAGTATGGCATTGAGTATGATACAGGAATAGGGCAGTGAGTATGATACAGGAATATGGCAGTGAGTATGGCAGTGAGTATAATCCGGGAATATGGCAGTGAGTATGACAGTGAGTATGATCCGGGAATTTGGCAGTGAGTATGGCATTGAGTATGATCCAGGAATATGGCAGTGAGTATGGCAGTAAGTATGATCCAGGAATCTGCAATGAGTATGACAGCGACTATGATCCAGGAATATGGCAGTGAGTATGGCAGTGAGTATGATCAGGGAATATGGCAGTGATTATGGCATTCAGTATAATCCAGGAATATAGCAGTGAGTATGGTTCGGGAATATGGCAGTGAGTATGAAAATGAGTATGATCCAGGAATATGGCATTGAGTATGGCAGTGAGTATGATCCTGGTAGATGGCAGTGAGTATGATCCCGGAATATGGCAGTGAGTATGATCTGGAAGTGTGGCAGAGAGTATGATTCGGGAATATGGCAGTTAGTATGTCAGTGAGTATGATCCAGGAATATAGCAGTGAGTATGATCCGGGAATATGGCAGTGAGTATGGCAGTGAGTATGATCCTGGTAGATGGCAGTGAGTATGATCCGGGAAGATGACAGTGAGTATGATCTGGGAGTATGGCAGAGAGTATGATTCGGGAATATGGCAGTGAGTATGATCCGGGAATATGACAGTGAAAATGGCAGTGAGTATGAACCAGGATAATGGCAGTGAGTATGATCCGGGGATATGGCAGTGAGTATGGCAGCGAGTATGATCTGGGAGTATGGCAGCGAGTATGATTCGGGAATATGGCAGTGAGTATGGCAGTGAGTATGATCCAGGAATATGGCAGTGAGTATGATCCGGGAATATGGAAGGGAGTATGGCATTGAGTATGATTCAGGAATAAGGCAGTGAGTATGGCAGTGAGTATGATCCAGGAATGTGGCATTGAGTATGATCCGGGAATATGGCAGTGACTATGCCATTGAGTATGATTCAGGAATATGGCAGTGAGTATGATCCGGGAAGATGACAGTGAGTATGATCTGGGAGTATGGCAGAGAGTATGATTTGGGAATATGGCAGTGAGTATGATCCGGGAATATGGCAGTGAAAATGGCAGTGAGTATGAACCAGGATAATGGCAGTGAGTATGATCCAGGAATATGGCAGTGAGCATGGCATTGAGTATGATCCGGGAATATGGCAGTGAGTATGGCAGCGAGTATGATCCAGGAGTATGGCAGTGAGTATGGCAGTGAGTATGATCCGGGAATATGGCAGTGAGTATGATCCGGGAATATGGCAATGAGTATGATACGGGAATATGGCAGTTAGTATGGCATTGAGTATTATACAGGAATAGGGCAGTGAGTATGGCAGTGAGTATTGCAATGAGTATGATCTGGGAATATGGCAGCGAGTATGATTTGGGAATATGGCAGTGAGTATGATATGGGAATATGGCATTGAGTATGATCCAGGAATAGGGCAGTGAGTATGGCAGTGAATATGGCGATGAGTACGGCAGTGAGTATGATCCGGGAAGATGACAGTGAGTATGATCCAGGAATATGGCAGTGAGTATGATGTGAGAGAGTGGTAGAGAGTATGATTCGGGAATATGGCAGTGAGTATGATCCGGGAATATGGCAATGAGTATGGCAGTGAGTATGATCCAGGAATATGGCAGTGAGCATGATCCGGGAATATGGCCATGAGTATGGCATTGAGTATGATCCAGGAATATGGCAGTGAGTATGATTCGGGAATATGGCAGTGGGTATAGAAATGAGTATGATCTGGCAGTGCTTATGATCCGGGAAGATGGCAGTGAGTATGATCGGGGAATATGCCAGTGAATATGATCTGGGAGTATGGCAGTGAGTATGATCTGGAATATGGCAGTGATTATGGCATTGAGTATGATCCAGGAATATGGCAGTGAGTATGGCAGTGAGTATGATTCGGGAATATGACAGTGAGTATGTCAATGAGTATGATCCGGGAATTTGGCAGTGAGTATGATCCGGTAATATGGCAGTGAGTATGGCAGTGAGTATGATCCAGGAATATGGCAGTGAGTATGATCCAGGAATATGGCAGTGAGTATGATCCAGAAGGATGGAAGTGAGTATGATCTGGGAGTATGGCAGAGAGTATAATCCGGGAATATGGCAGTGAGTATGATCCAGGAATATGGCAGTGAGTATGATCCAGGAATATGGCAGTGAGTATAGCAGTGAGTATGATCCGGGAATATGGCAGTGAGTATGGCATTGAGTATGATCCAGGAATATGGCAGTGAGTATGGCAGTAAGTATGATCCAGGAATCTGCAATGAGTATGACAGCGACTATGATCCAGGAATATGGCAGTGAGTATGGCAGTGAGTATGATCCAGGTTTATGGCAGTGAGTATGGCAGTGAGTATGATCCGGGAATATGGCAGTGATTATGGCATTCAGTATAATCCAGGAATATAGCAGTGAGTATGGTTCGGGAATATGGCAGTGAGTATGAAAATGAGTATGATCCAGGAATATGGCATTGAGTATGGCAGTGAGTATGATCCTGGTAGATGGCAGTGAGTATGATCCCGGAATATGGCAGTGAGTATGATCTGGAAGTGTGGCAGAGAGTATGATTCGGGAATATGGCAGTTAGTATGTCAGTGAGTATGATCCAGGAATATAGCAGTGAGTATGATCCGGGAATATGGCAGTGAGTATGGCAGTGAGTATGATCCTGGTAGATGGCAGTGAGTATGATCCGGGAAGATGACAGTGAGTATGATCTGGGAGTATGGCAGAGAGTATGATTCGGGAATATGGCAGTGAGTATGATCCGGGAATATGACAGTGAAAATGGCAGTGAGTATGAACCAGGATAATGGCAGTGAGTATGATCCGGGGATATGGCAGTGAGTATGGCAGCGAGTATGATCTGGGAGTATGGCAGCGAGTATGATTCGGGAATATGGCAGTGAGTATGGCAGTGAGTATGATCCAGGAATATGGCAGTGAGTATGATCCGGGAATATGGAAGGGAGTATGGCATTGAGTATGATTCAGGAATAAGGCAGTGAGTATGGCAGTGAGTATGATCCAGGAATGTGGCATTGAGTATGATCCGGGAATATGGCAGTGACTATGCCATTGAGTATGATTCAGGAATATGGCAGTGAGTATGATCCGGGAAGATGACAGTGAGTATGATCTGGGAGTATGGCAGAGAGTATGATTTGGGAATATGGCAGTGAGTATGATCCGGGAATATGGCAGTGAAAATGGCAGTGAGTATGAACCAGGATAATGGCAGTGAGTATGATCCAGGAATATGGCAGTGAGCATGGCATTGAGTATGATCCGGGAATATGGCAGTGAGTATGGCAGTGAGTATGATCCAGGAGTATGGCAGTGAGTATGGCAGTGAGTATGATCCGGGAATATGGCAGTGAGTATGATCCGGGAATATGGCAATGAGTATGATACGGGAATATGGCAGTTAGTATGGCATTGAGTATTATACAGGAATAGGGCAGTGAGTATGGCAGTGAGTATTGCAATGAGTATGATCTGGGAATATGGCAGCGAGTATGATTTGGGAATATGGCAGTGAGTATGATATGGGAATATGGCATTGAGTATGATCCAGGAATAGGGCAGTGAGTATGGCAGTGAATATGGCGATGAGTACGGCAGTGAGTATGATCCGGGAAGATGACAGTGAGTATGATCCAGGAATATGGCAGTGAGTATGATGTGAGAGAGTGGTAGAGAGTATGATTCGGGAATATGGCAGTGAGTATGATCCGGGAATATGGCAATGAGTATGGCAGTGAGTATGATCCAGGAATATGGCAGTGAGCATGATCCGGGAATATGGCCATGAGTATGGCATTGAGTATGATCCAGGAATATGGCAGTGAGTATGATTCGGGAATATGGCAGTGGGTATAGAAATGAGTATGATCTGGCAGTGCTTATGATCCGGGAAGATGGCAGTGAGTATGATCGGGGAATATGCCAGTGAATATGATCTGGGAGTATGGCAGTGAGTATGATCTGGAATATGGCAGTGATTATGGCATTGAGTATGATCCAGGAATATGGCAGTGAGTATGGCAGTGAGTATGATTCGGGAATATGACAGTGAGTATGTCAATGAGTATGATCCGGGAATTTGGCAGTGAGTATGATCCGGTAATATGGCAGTGAGTATGGCAGTGAGTATGATCCAGGAATATGGCAGTGAGTATGATCCAGGAATATGGCAGTGAGTATGATCCAGAAGGATGGAAGTGAGTATGATCTGGGAGTATGGCAGAGAGTATAATCCGGGAATATGGCAGTGAGTATGATCCAGGAATATGGCAGTGAGTATGATCCAGGAATATGGCAGTGAGTATAGCAGTGAGTATGATCCGGGAATATGGCAGTGAGTATGGCATTGAGTATGATCCAGGAATATGGCAGTGAGTATGGCAGTAAGTATGATCCAGGAATCTGCAATGAGTATGACAGCGACTATGATCCAGGAATATGGCAGTGAGTATGGCAGTGAGTATGATCCAGGTTTATGGCAGTGAGTATGGCAGTGAGTATGATCCGGGAATATGGCAGTGATTATGGCATTCAGTATAATCCAGGAATATAGCAGTGAGTATGGTTCGGGAATATGGCAGTGAGTATGAAAATGAGTATGATCCAGGAATATGGCATTGAGTATGGCAGTGAGTATGATCCTGGTAGATGGCAGTGAGTATGATCCCGGAATATGGCAGTGAGTATGATCTGGAAGTGTGGCAGAGAGTATGATTCGGGAATATGGCAGTGAGTATGTCAGTGAGTATGATCCAGGAATATAGCAGTGAGTATGATCCGGGAATATGGCAGTGAGTATGGCAGTGAGTATGATCCAGGAATATGGCAGTAAATATGGCAGTGAGTATTATCCGGGAATATGGCAGTGAGTATGGCATTGAGTATGATCCAGGAATATGGCAGTGAGTATGGCAGTGAGTATGATCTGGAATATGGCAGTGAGTATGGCATTGAGTATGATCCAGGAATATGGCAGTGAGTATGATCCGGGAGTATGGCAGTGAGTATGATCCGGGATATGGCAGTGAGTATGATCCAGGAATATGGCAGTGAGTATGGCAGTGAGTATGATCCAGGAATATGGCAGTGAGTATGATCCAGGAATATGGCAGTGAGTATGATCCGGGAATATGGCAATGAGTATGATCCGGGAATATGGAAGTTAGAATTGGAATTGAGTATGATACAGGAATAGGGCAGTGAGTATGATACAGGAATATGGCAGTGAGTATGGCAGTGAGTATAATCCGGGAATATGGCAGTGAGTATGACAGTGAGTATGATCCGGGAATATGGCAGTGAGTATGGCATTGAGTATGATCCAGGAATATGGCAGTGAGTATGGCAGTAAGTATGATCCAGGAATCTGCAATGAGTATGACAGCGACTATGATCCAGGAATATGGCAGTGAGTATGGCAGTGAGTATGATCCAGGAATATGGCAGTGAGTATGGCAGTGAGTATGATCAGGGAATATGGCAGTGATTATGGCATTCAGTATAATCCAGGAATATAGCAGTGAGTATGGTTCGGGAATATGGCAGTGAGTATGAAAATGAGTATGATCCAGGAATATGGCATTGAGTATGGCAGTGAGTATGATCCTGGTAGATGGCAGTGAGTATGATCCCGGAATATGGCAGTGAGTATGATCTGGAAGTGTGGCAGAGAGTATGATTCGGGAATATGGCAGTTAGTATGTCAGTGAGTATGATCCAGGAATATAGCAGTGAGTATGATCCGGGAATATGGCAGTGAGTATGGCAGTGAGTATGATCCTGGTAGATGGCAGTGAGTATGATCCGGGAATATGGCAGTGAGTATGATCTGGAAGTGTGGCAGAGAGTATGATTCGGGAATATGGCAGTGAGTATGTCAGTGAGTATGATCCAGGAATATAGCAGTGAGTATGATCCGGGAATATGGCAGTGAGTATGGCAGTGAGTATGATCCAGGAATATGGCAGTAAATATGGCAGTGAGTATTATCCGGGAATATGGCAGTGAGTATGGCATTGAGTATGATTCAGGAATATGGCAGTGAGTATGGCAGTGAGTATGATCTGGAATATGGCAGTGAGTATGGCATTGAGTATGATCCAGGAATATGGCAGTGAGTATAACAGTGAGTATGATCCGGGAGCATGGCAGTGAGTATGATCCGGGAATATGGCAGTGAGTATGATCCAGGAATATGGCAGTGAGTATGGCAGTGAGTATGATCCAGGAATATGGCAGTGAGTATGATCCAGGAATATGGCAGTGAGTATGATCCGGGAATATGGCAATGAGTATGATCCGGGAATATGGCAGTTAGTATGGCATTGAGTATGATACAGGAATAGGGCAGTGAGTATAATACAGGAATATGGCAGTGAGTATGGCAGTGAGTATAATCCGGGAATATGGCAGTGAGTATGACAGTGAGTATGATCCGGGAGTATGGCAGTGAGTATTACAGTGAGTATAATCTGGGAGTATGGCAGCGAGTATGATTCAGGAATATGGCAGTAAGTATGATCCGGGAATATGGCAGTGAGTATGGCATTGAGTATGATCCAGGAATATGGCAGTGAGTATGGCGGTGAGTATAATCCGGGAATATGAAATTGAGTATGATTCGGGAATATGGCAGTGAGTATGATCCGGGAAGATGGCAGTGAGTATGATCTGGGAGTATGGCAGAGAGTATGATTCAGGAATATGGCAGTGAGTAAGATCCGGGAATATGGCAGTGAGTATGGCAGTGAGTATGATCCGGGTATATGGCAGAGAGTAAGGCAGTGAGTATGATCCGGGAAGATGGCAGTGAGTATGATCTGGGAGTATTGCAGAGAGTATGATTTGGGAATATGCCAGTGAGTATGATCCGGGAATATGGCAGTGAGTAAGGCAGTGAGTATGATCCAGGAATATGGCAGTGAGTATGATCCGGGGATATGGCAGTGAGTAAGGCAGTGAGTTTGATCCAGGAATATGGCAGTTAGTATGGCAGCGAGTATGATCCAGGAATATGGCAGTGAGTATGGCAGTGAGTATGATCCGGGAATATGGCAGTGAGTATGGCAATGAGTATGATCCGGGAGTATGGCAGTGAGTATGACAGTGAGTATAATCTGGGAGTATGGCAGCGAGTATGATTCAGGAATATGGCAGTAAGCATGATCCGGGAATATGGCAGTGAGTATGGCATTGAGTATGATCCAGGAATATGGCAGTGAGTATGGCGGTGAGTACGGCAGTGAGTATAATCCGGGAATATGAAATTGAGTATGATTCGGGAATATGGCAGTGAGTATGATCCGGGAAGATGGCAGTGAGTATGATCTGGGAGTATGGCAGAGAGTATGATTCAGGAATATGGCAGTGAGTAAGATCCGGGAATATGGCAGTGAGTAAAGCAGTGAGTATGATCCAGGAATATGGCAGTGAGTATGGCAGTGAGTATGATCCGGGTATATGGCAGAGAGTAAGGCAGTGAGTATGATCCGGGAAGATGGCAGTGAGTATGATCTGGGAGTATTGCAGAGAGTATGATTTGGGAATATGCCAGTGAGTATGATCCGGGAATATGGCAGTGAGTAAGGCAGTGAGTATGATCCAGGAATATGGCAGTGAGTATGATCCGGGGATATGGCAGTGAGTAAGGCAGTGAGTTTGATCCAGGAATATGGCAGTTAGTATGGCAGCGAGTATGATCCAGGAATATGGCAGTGAGTATGGCAGTGAGTATGATCCGGGAATATGGCAGTGAGTATGGCAATGAGTATGATCCAGGGATATGGCAGTGAGTATGGCAATGAGTATGAAACAGGAAAATGGCAGTGAGTATGGCATTGAGTATGATCCAGGAATATGGCAGTGAGTATAAACCGGGAGTATGGCAGTGAGTATGATCCGGGAGTATGGCAGTGAGTATGATCCGAGTATATGGCAGTGAGTATGATCGAGGAATATGGCAGTGAGTATGAACCAGAAATATGGCAGTGAGTATGAACCAGGAATATGGCAGTGAGAATGATCCAGGAATATGGCAGTGAGTATGGCAGTGAGTATGATCCAGGAATATGGCAATGAGTATGATCCAGGAATATGGCAGTTAGTATGGCATTGAGTATGATACAGGAATAGGGCAGTGAATATGGCAGTGAGTATTATCCAGGAATTTGGCAGTGAGTATGGCAGCGAGTATGATCTGGGAGTATGGCAGCGAGTATGATTCGGGAATATGGCAGTGAGTATGGCAGTGAGTATGATCCAGGAATATGGCAGTGAGTATGATCCGGGAATATGGCAGGGAGTATGGCATTGAGTATGATTCAGGAATAAGGCAGTGAGTATGGCAGTGAGTATGATCCAGGAATATGGCAGTGAGTATGGCAGTGAGTATGATCTGGAATATGGCAGTGAGTATGGCATTGAGTATGATCCAGGAATATGGCAGTGAGTATAACAGTGAGTATGATCCGGGAGTATGGCAGTGAGTATGATCCGGGAATATGGCAGTGAGTATGATCCAGGAATATGGCAGTGAGTATGGCAGTGAGTATGATCCAGGAATATGGCAGTGAGTATGATCCGGGAATATGGCAATGAGTATGATCCGGGAATATGGCAGTTAGTATGGCATTGAGTATGATACAGGAATAGGGCAGTGAGTATGATACAGGAATATGGCAGTGAGTATGGCAGTGAGTATAATGCGGGAATATGGCAGTGAGTATGACAGTGAGTATGATCCGGGAGTATGGCAGTGAGTATGACAGTGAGTATAATCTGGGAGTATGGCAGCGAGTATGATTCAGGAATATGGCAGTAAGTATGATCCGGGAATATGGCAGTGAGTATGGCATTGAGTATGATCCAGGAATATGGCAGTGAGTATGGCGGTGAGTACGGCAGTGAGTATAATCCGGGAATATGAAATTGAGTATGATTCGGGAATATGGCAGTGAGTATGATCCGGGAAGATGGCAGTGAGTATGATCTGGGAGTATGGCAGAGAGTATGATTCAGGAATATGGCAGTGAGTAAGATCCGGGAATATGGCAGTGAGTAAAGCAGTGAGTATGATCCAGGAATATGGCAGTGAGTTTGGCAGTGAGTATGATCCGGGTATATGGCAGAGAGTAAGGCAGTGAGTATGATCCGGGAAGATGGCAGTGAGTATGATCTGGGAGTATTGCAGAGAGTATGATTTGGGAATATGCCAGTGAGTATGATCCGGGAATATGGCAGTGAGTAAGGCAGTGAGTATGATCCAGGAATATGGCAGTGAGTATGATCCGGGGATATGGCAGTGAGTATGATCCGGGAAGATGGCAGTGAGTATGATCTGTGAGTATGGCAGAGAGTATGATTCAGGAATATGGCAGTGAGTAAGATCCGGGAATATGGCAGTGAGTAAAGCAGTGAGTATGATCCAGGAATATGGCAGTGAGTATGGCAGTGAGTATGATCCGGGTATATGGCAGAGAGTAAGGCAGTGAGTATGATCCGGGAAGATGGCAGTGAGTATGATCTGGGAGTATTGCAGAGAGTATGATTTGGGAATATGCCAGTGAGTATGATCCGGGAATATGGCAGTGAGTAAGGCAGTGAGTTTGATCCAGGAATATGGCAGTTAGTATGGCAGCGAGTATGATCCAGGAATATGGCAGTGAGTATGGCAGTGAGTATGATCCGGGAATATGGCAGTGAGTATGGCAATGAGTATGATCCAGGGATATGGCAGTGAGTATGGCAATGAGTATGAAACAGGAAAATGGCAGTGAGTATGGCATTGAGTATGATCCAGGAATATGGCAGTGAGTATAAACCGGGAGTATGGCAGTGAGTATGATCCGGGAGTATGGCAGTGAGTATGATCCGAGTATATGGCAGTGAGTATGATCGAGGAATATGGCAGTGAGTATGAACCAGGAATATGGCAGTGAGTATGAACCAGGAATATGGCAGTGAGAATGATCCAGGAATATGGCAGTGAGTATAGCAGTGAGTATGATCCGGGAATATGGCAATGAGTATGATCCAGGAATATGGCAGTTAGTATGGCATTGAGTATGATACAGGAATAGGGCAGTGAATATGGCAGTGAGTATTATCCAGGAATTTGGCAGTGAGTATGGCAGCGAGTATGATCTGGGAGTATGGCAGCGAGTATGATTCGGGAATATGGCAGTGAGTATGGCAGTGAGTATGATCCGGGAATATGGCAGGGAGTATGGCATTGAGTATGATTCAGGAATAAGGCAGTGAGTATGATCCAGGCATGTGGCATTGAGTATGATCCAGGAATATGGCAGGGAGTATGATCCGGGAATATGGCAGGGAGTATGGCAGTGAGTATGATCCAGGAATATCGCAGGGAGTATGGCATTGAGTATGATTCAGGAATAAGGCAGTGAGTATGGCAGTGAGTATGATCCAGGAATGTGGCATTGAGTATGATCCAGGAATATGGCAGTGAGTATGGCATTGAGTATGATCCAGGAATATGGCAGTGAGTATGGCATTGAGTATGATCCATGAATATGGGAGCGAATATGATCCAGGAATATGACAGTGAGTATGATCTGGGAATATGGCAGTGACTATGCCATTGAGTATGATTCAGGAATATGGCAGTGAGTATGGCAGTGAGTATGATCCGGGAAGATGACAGTGAGTATGATCTGGGAGTATGGCAGAGAGTATGATTCGGGAATATGGCAGTGAGTATGATCCGGGAATATGACAGTGAAAATGGCAGTGAGTATGAACCAGGATAATGGCAGTGAGTATGATCCAGGAATATGGCAGTGAGCATGGCATTGAGTATGATCCGGGAATATGGCAGTGAGTATGGCAGCGAGTATGATCTGGGAGTATGGCAGCGAGTATGATTCGGGAATATGGCAGTGAGTATGGCAGTGAGTATGATCCAGGAATATGGCAGTGAGTATGATCCGGGAATATGGAAGGGAGTATGGCATCGAGTATGATTCAGGAATAAGGCAGTGAGTATGGCAGTGAGTATGATCCAGGAATGTGGCATTGAGTATGATCCGGGAATATGGCAGTGACTATGCCATTGAGTATGATTCAGGAATATGGCAGTGAGTATGATCCGGGAAGATGACAGTGAGTATGATCTGGGAGTATGGCAGAGAGTATGATTTGGGAATATGGCAGTGAGTATGATCCGGGAATATGGCAGTGAAAATGGCAGTGAGTATGAACCAGGATAATGGCAGTGAGTATGATCAAGGAATATGGCAGTGAGCATGGCATTGAGTATGATCCGGGAATATGGCAGTGAGTATGGCAGCGAGTATGATCCAGGAGTATGGCAGTGAGTATGGCAGTGAGTATGATCCGGGAATATGGCAGTGAGTATGATCCGGGAATATGGCAATGAGTATGATACGGGAATATGGCAGTTAGTATGGCATTGAGTATTATACAGGAATAGGGCAGTGAGTATGGCAGTGAGTTTTGCAATGTGTATGATCTGGGAATATGGCAGCGAGTATGATTTGGGAATATGGCAGTGAGTATGATATGGGAATATGGCATTGAGTATGATCCAGGAATAGGGCAGTGAGTATGGCAGTGAATATGGCGATGAGTACGGCAGTAAGTATGATCCGGGAAGATGACAGTGAGTATGATCCAGGAATATGGCAGTGAGTATGATGTGAGAGAGTGGTAGAGAGTATGATTCGGGAATATGGCAGTGAGTATGATCCGGGAATATGGCAGTGAGTATGGCAGTGAGTATGATCCAGGAATATGGCAGTGAGCATGATCCGGGAATATGGCCATGAGTATGGCATTGAGTATGATCCAGGAATATGGCAGTGAGTATGATTCGGGAATATGGCAGTGGGTATAGATATGAGTATGATCTGGCAGTGCTTATGATCCGGGAAGATGGCAGTGAGTATGATCGGGGAATATGCCAGTGAATATGATCTGGGAGTATGGCAGTGAGTATGATCTGGAATATGGCAGTGATTATGGCATTGAGTATGATCCAGGAATATGGCAGTGAGTATGGCAGTGAGTATGATCTGGAATATGGCAGTGAGTATGGCAGTGAGTATGATTCGGGAATATGACAGTGAGTATGTCAATGAGTATGATCCGGGAATATGGCAGTGAGTATGATCCGGTAATATGGCAGTGAGTATGGCAGTGAGTATGATCCAGGAATATGGCAGTGAGTATGATCCAGGAATATGGCAGTGAGAATGATCCAGAAATATGGCAGTGAGTATAGCAGTAAGTATGATCCGGGAACATGGCAATGAGTATGATATAGGAATATGGCAGTTAGTATGGCATTGAGTATGATACAGGAATAGGGCAGTGAGTATGGCAGTGAGTATTATCCAGGAATATGGCAGTGAGTATGGCATTGAATAATGCAGTGATCCGGGAATATGGCAGTGAGTATAGCAGTGAGTATGGCAGTAAGTATGATCCGGGAATATGGCAATGTGTATGATCCGGTAATATGTCAGTGAGTATGGCATTGAGTATGATACAGGAATAAGGCAGTGAGTATGGCAGTGAGTACGATCCAGGAATAAGGCAGTAAGAATGGCAGTGAGAATGATCCAGGAATGTGGCATTGAGTATGATCCAGGAATATTGCAGTGAGTATGGCAGTGAGTATGATCTGGGAATATGGCAGTGAGTATGGCATTGAGTATGATCCAGGAATATGGCAGCGAGTATGATCCAGGAAAATGGCAGTGAGTATGATCCGGGAATATGGCAGTGAGTATGGCATTTAGTATGATCCAGGAATATGGCAGTGAGTATGGCAGCGAGTATGATCCGGGAATATGGCGGGGAGTATGGCATTGAGTATGATCCAGGAATATGGCAGTGAGTATGGCAGTGAGTAAGACCCGGGAAGATGGCAGTGAGTATGATCTGGGAGTATTGCAGAGAGTATGATTCGGGAATATGGCAGTGAGTATGATCCGGGAATATGGCAGTGAGTATGGCAGTGAGTATGAACCAGGATAATGGCAGTGAGTATGATCCAGGAATATGGCAGTGAGCATGGCATTGAGTATGATCCGGGAATATGGCAGTGAGTATGGCAGCGAGTATGATCCAGGAATATGGCAGTGAGTATGGCAGTGAGTATGATCCGGGAATATGGAAATGAGTATGATACGGGAATATGGCAAATAGTATGGCATTGAGTATGATACAGGAATAGGGCAGTGAGTATGGCAGTGAGTATGATCCAGGAGTATGGCAGTGAGAATTGCAATGAGTATGATCTGGGAGTATGGCAGCGAGTATGATTTGGGAATATGGCAGTGAGTATGATCCGGGAATATGGCATTGAGTATGATCCAGGAATAGGGCAGTGAGTATGGCAGTGAATATGGCGATGAGTACGGCAGTGAGTATGATCCGGGAAGATGACAGTGAGTATGATCCGGGAATATGGCAGTGAGTATGATCTGAGAGTGTGGCAGAGAGTATGATTCGGGAATATGGCAGTGAGTATGATCCGGGAATATGGCAGTGAGTATGGCAGTGAGTATGATCCAGGAATATGGCAGTGAGTATGATCCGGGAATATGGCTGTGAGTATGGCATTGAGTATGATCCAGGAATATGGCAGTGAGTATGATTCGGGAATATGGCAGTGAGTATAGAAATGAGTATGAGCCAGGAATATGGCAGTGAGTATGATTCGGGAAGATGGCAGTGAGTATAGAAATGAGTATGAGCCAGGAATATGGCAGTGAGTATGATCCGGGAATATGGCAGTGAGTATGGCAGTGAGTATGATCCAGGAATATGGCAGTGAGTATGATCCGGGAATATGGCTGTGAGTATGGCATTGAGTATGATCCAGGAATATGGCAGTGAGTATGATTCGGGAATATGGCAGTGAGTATAGAAATAAGTATGAGCCAGGAATATGGCAGTGAGTATGATTCGGGAAGATGGCAGTGAGTATAGAAATGAGTATGAGCCAGGAATATGGCAGTGAGTATGATCCGGGAATATGGCAGTGAGTATGATCTGGGAGTATGGCAGAGAGTATGATTCGGGAATATGGCAGTGAGTATGTCAATGAGTATGATCCGGGAATATGGCAGTGAGTATGGCAGCGAGTATGATCCAGGAATATGGCAGTGAGTATGGCATTGAGTATGATCCAGGAATATGGCAGTGAGTATGGCAGTGTGTATGATCCGGGAATATGGCAGTGAGTATGATCCAGGTATATGGCAGTTAGTATAGCAGTGAGTATGATCCGGGAGTATGGCAGTGTCTATGGCAGTGAGTATGATCCGGGAATATGGCAGTGAGTATGATCCGGGAATATGGCAGTGAGTATGGCAGTGAGTATGATCCAGGAATATAGCAGTGAGTGTGGCAGTGAGTATGATACAGGTATATGGCAGTGAGTATGGCAGTGAGTATGATCCGGGAATATGGCAGTGAGTATGGCAGTGAGTATGATCTGGGAATATGGCAGTGAGTATGGCATTGAGTATGATCCAGGAATATGGCAGTGAGTATGGCAGTGAGTATGATACAGGAATAAGGCAGTGAGTATGGCAGTGAGTACGATCCAGGAATAAGGCAGTAAGAATGGCAGTGAGAATGATCCAGGAATGTGGCATTGAGTATGATCCAGGAATATTGCAGTGAGTATGGCAGTGAGTATGATCTGGGAATATGGCAGTGAGTATACTCCGGGAATACGGCAGCGAGTATGATTCGGGAATATGGCAGTGAGTATGAACCGGGAATATGGCAGTGAGTATGGCATTGAGTATGATACAGGAATAAGGCAGTGAGTATGGCAGTGAGTACTATCCAGGAGTATGGCAGTGATTATGGAATTGAGTATGATCCAGGAATATGGTAGTGAGTATGATCCGGGAAGATGGCAGTGAGTATGATACGGGAATATGGCAATGAGTATGATCTGGGAGTATGGCAGAGAATATGATTCGGGAATATGGTAGTGAGTATGATCAGGGAATATGGCAGTGAGTATGATCCAGGAATATGGCAGTTAGTATGATCTGGGAATATGGCAGTTAGTATAGCATTGAGTAAGATACAGGAATATGGCAGTGAGTATGGCAGCGAGTATGATCCAGGAATATGGCAGTGAGTATTGCAGTGAGTATGATCCGGGAATATGGCAGTGAGTATGGCATTGAGTATAATCCAGGAATATGGCAGTGAGTATGATCTGGGAATATGGCAGTGAGTATGGCATTGAGTATGATCCAGGAATATGGCAGTGAGTATGACCCGGGAATATGGCAGTGAGTATGGCATTGAGTATTATCCAGGAATATGGCAGTGAGTATGGCAGTGAGTATGATCTGGGAATATGGCAGTGAGTATACTCCGGGAATATGGCAGTGAGTATGATCCAGGAATATGGCAGTGAGTATGGCAGTGAGTATTGCAGTGAGAATGATCCAGGAATATGGCAGTGAGTATGGCAGTGAGTATGATCCGGGAATATGGCAATGAGTATGATTCGGGAACATGGCAGTTAGCATGGCATTGAGTATGATACAGGAATAGGGCAGTGAGTATTCCAGTGAGTATTATCCAGGAATATGGCTCGGAGTATGGCAGTGAGTATGACAGTGAGTATGATCCAGGAGTATGGCAGTGAGTATGGCAGCGAGTATGATCCAGGAATATAGCAGTGAGTATGGCAGTGAGTATGATCCTGGAATATGGCAGTGAGTATGGCAGTGAGTATGATCCAGGAATATGGCAGTGAGTATGGCAGTGAGTATGATCCGGGAATATGGCAGTGAGTATGACATTGAGTATGATCCAGGAATATGGCAGTGAGTATGGCAGTGAGTATGACCCGGAAATATGGCAGTGAGTATGGCATTGAGTATGATCCAGGAATATGGCAGTAAGTATGGCAGTAAGTATGATCCGGGAGTATGGCAGTGAGTATGATCCGGGAATATGGCAGTGAGTATAAATATGGCAGTGAGTATGGCAGTGAGTATGATCTAGGAATATGGCAGTGAGTATGGCAGTGAGAATGATCCAGAAATATGGCAGTGAGTATGATCCGGGAATATTACAGTGAGTATAGCAGTAAGTATGGCAGTGAGAATGATCCGAGAATATGGCAATGAGTATGATTTGGGAATATGGCAGTTAGTATGGCATTGAGTATTATCCAGGAATATGGCAGTGAGTATGGCAGTGAGTATGATCCGGGAATATGGCAGTGAGTATGACAGTGAGTATTATCCAGGAATATGGCAGTGAGTATGGCAGTGAGTATGATCCGGGAATATGGCAGTAAGTATGACAGTGAGTATGATCTGGGAGTATGGCAGTGTGTATGATCTGGGAGTATGGCAGTGAATATGATACGGGAATATGGCAGTGATTTTGATCCAGGAATATGGCAGCGAGTATGATCCGGAATATGGCAGTGAGTATGGCAGTGAGTATTATCCAGGAATATGGCAGTGAGTATGGCAGTGAGTATGATCCGGGAATATGGCAGTGAGTATGACAGTGAGTATGATCTGGGAGTATGGCAGTGTGTATGATCTGGGAGTATGGCAGTGAATATGATACGGGAATATGGCAGTGAGTATGATCCAGGAATATGTCAGTGAGTATGACAGTGAGTATTATCCAGGAATATGGCAGTGAGTATGGCAGTGAGTATGATCCGGGAATATGGCAGTGAGTATGACAGTGAGTATGATCTGGGAGTATGGCAGTGTGTATGATCTGGGAGTATGGCAGTGAATATGATACGGGAATATGGCAGTGAGTATGATCCAGGAATATGTCAGTGATTATGATCCAGGAATATGGCAGCGAGTATGATCCGGAATATGGCAGTGAGTATGGCAGTGAGAATGATCCAGGAATATGGCAGTGAGTATGATCCGGGAATATTACAGTGAGTATAGCAGTAAGTATGGCAGTGAGAATGATCCGGGAATATGGCAGTGAGTATGGCTGTGAGTATGATCCGGGAATAGGGCAGTGAGTATGACATTAAGTATGATCCAGGAATATGGCAGTGAGTATGGCTGTGAGTATGATCCGGGAATAGGGCAGTGAGTATGACAGTGAGTATGATCCAGGAGTATGGCAGTGAGTATTGCAATGAGTATGATCTGGGAGTATGGCAGCGAGTATGATTCAGGAATATGGTAGTGAGTATGATCCGAGAATATTGCAGTGAGTATGGCATTGAGTGTGATCCAGGAATATGGCTGTGAGTATGGAATTGAGTATGATCCAGGAATATGGTAGTGAGTATGATCCGGGAAGATGGCAGTGAGTATGATACAGGAATATGGCAGTGAGTATGATCTGGGAGTATGGCAGAGAGTATGATTCGGGAATATGGTAGTGAGTATGATCCGGGAATATGGCAGTGAGTATGATCCATGAATATGGCAGTTAGTATGATCTGGGAATATGGCAGTTTGTATAGCATTGAGTAAGATACTGGAATATGGCAGTGAGTATTGCAGTGAGTATGATCCGGGAATATGGCATTGAGTATAATCCAGGAATATGGCAGTGAGTATGATCTGGGAATATGGCAGTGAGTATGATCCAGGAATATGGCAGTGAGTATGACCCGGGAATATGGCAGTGAGTATGGCATTGAGTATTATCCAGGAATATGGCAGTGAGTATGGCAGTGAGTATGATCTGGGAATATGGCAGTGAGTATACTCCGGGAATATGGCAGTGAGTATGGCAGTGAGTATTGCAGTGAGAATGATCCAGGAATATGGCAGTGAGTATGGCAGTGAGTATGTTTCGGGAGTATGGCAGTGAGTATGATCCGGGAATATGGCAGTGAGTATGATCCGGGAATATGGCAGTGACTATGGCATTAAGTATGATCCGGGAATATGGCAGTGAGTATTGCAGCGAGTATGATCCAGGAATATAGCAGTGAGTATGGCAGTGAGTATGATCCTGGAATATGGCAGTGAGTATGGCAGTGAGTATGATCCAGGAATATGGCAGTGAGTATGGCAGTGAGTATGATCCGGGAATATGGCAGTGAGTATGACATTGAGTATGATCCAGGAATATGGCAGTGAGTATGGCAGTGAGTATGACCCGGAAATATGACAGTGAGTATGGCATTGAGTATTATCCAGGAATATGGCAGTGAGTATGGCAGTAAGTATGATCCGGGAGTATGGCAGTGAGTATGATCCGGGAATATGGCAGTGAGTATAAATATGGCAGTGAGTATGGCAGTGAGTATGATCTAGGAATATGGCAGTGAGTATGGCAGTGAGAATGATCCAGGAATATGGCAGTGAGTATGATCCGGGAATATTACAGTGAGTATAGCAGTAAGTATGGCAGTGAGAATGATCCGGGAATATGGCAATGAGTATGATTTGGGAATATGGCAGTTAGTATGGCATTGAGTATTATCCAGGAATATGGCAGTGAGTATGGCAGTGAGTATGATCCGGGAATATGGCAGTGAGTATGACAGTGAGTATTATCCAGGAATATGGCAGTGAGTATGGCAGTGAGTATGATCCGGGAATATGGCAGTGAGTATGACAGTGAGTATGATCTGGGAGTATGGCAGTGTGTATGATCTGGGAGTATGGCAGTGAATATGATACGGGAATATGGCAGTGATTTTGATCCAGGAATATGGCAGTGAGTATGATCCGGAATATGGCAGTGAGTATGGCAGTTAGTATGGCATTGAGTATGATACAGGAATAGGGCAGTGAGTATGGCATTAAGTATGATCCAGGAATATGGCAGTGAGTATGGATGTGAGTACGATCCGGGAATAGGGCAGTGAGTATGACAGTGAGTATGATCCAGGAGTATGGCAGTGAGTATTGCAATGAGTATGATCTGGGAGTATGGCAGCGAGTATGATTCAGGAATATGGTAGTGAGTATGATCCGAGAATATTGCAGTTGATATGGCATTGAGTGTGATCCAGGAATATGGCAGTGAGTATGGCAGTGAGTATGATCCGGGAATATGGCAGTGAGTATGACAGTGAGTATTATCCAGGAATATGGCAGTGAGTATGGCAGTGAGTATGATCCGGGAATATGGCAGTGAGTATGACAGTGAGTATGATCTGGGAGTATGGCAGTGTGTATGATCTGGGAGTATGGCAGTGAATATGATACGGGAATATGGCAGTGAGTATGATCCAGGAATATGGCAGCGAGTATGATCCGGAATATGGCAGTGAGTATGGCAGTTAGTATGGCATTGAGTATGATACAGGAATAGGGCAGTGAGTATGGCTGTGAGTATGATCCGGGAATAGGGCAGTGAGTATGACAGTGAGTATGATCCAGGAGTATGGCAGTGAGTATTGCAATGAGTATGATCTGGGAGTATGGCAGCGAGTATGATTCAGGAATATGGTAGTGAGTATGATCCGAGAATATTGCAGTGAGTATGGCATTGAGTGTGATCCAGGAATATGGCAGTGAGTATGGAATTGAGTATGATCCAGGAATATGGTAGTGAGTATGATCCGGGAATATGGCAGTGAGTATGATACGGGAATATGGCAGTGAGTATGATCTGGGAGTATGGCAGAGAGTATGATTCGGGAATATGGTAGTGAGTATGATCCGGGAATATGGCAGTGAGTATGATCCATGAATATGGCAGTTAGTATGATCTGGGAATATGGCAGTTTGTATGGCATTGAGTAAGATACTGGAATATGGCAGTGAGTATGGCAGCGAGTATGATCCGGGAATATGGCAGTGAGTATGGCATTGAGTATAATCCACTAATATGGCAGTGAGTATGATCTGGGAATATGGCAGTGAGTATGATCCAGGAATATGGCAGTGAGTATGACCCGGGAATAAGGCAGTGAGTATGGCATTGAGTATGATCCAGGAATATGGCAGTGAGTATGGCAGTGAGTATGACCCGGAAATATGACAGTGAGTATGGCATTGAGTATGATCCAGGAATATGGCAGTGAGTATGGCAGTAAGTATGATCCGGGAGTATGGCAGTGAGTATGATCCGGGAATATGGCAGTGAGTATAAATATGGCAGTGAGTATGGCAGTGAGTATGATCTAGGAATATGGCAGTGAGTATGGCAGTGAGAATGATCCAGGAATATGGCAGTGAGTATGATCCGGGAATATTACAGTGAGTATAGCAGTAAGTATGGCAGTGAGAATGATCCGGGAATATGGCAATGAGTATGATTTGGGAATATGGCAGTTAGTATGGCATTGAGTATTATCCAGGAATATGGCAGTGAGTATGGCAGTGAGTATGATCCGGGAATATGGCAGTGAGTATGACAGTGAGTATTATCCAGGAATATGGCAGTGAGTATGGCAGTGAGTATGATCCGGGAATATGGCAGTGAGTATGACAGTGAGTATGATCTGGGAGTATGGCAGTGTGTATGATCTGGGAGTATGGCAGTGAATATGATACGGGAATATGGCAGTGATTTTGATCCAGGAATATGGCAGCGAGTATGATCCGGAATATGGCAGTGAGTATGGCAGTTAGTATGGCATTGAGTATGATACAGGAATAGGGCAGTGAGTATGGCATTAAGTATGATCCAGGAATATGGCAGTGAGTATGGATGTGAGTACGATCCGGGAATAGGGCAGTGAGTATGACAGTGAGTATGATCCAGGAGTATGGCAGTGAGTATTGCAATGAGTATGATCTGGGAGTATGGCAGCGAGTATGATTCAGGAATATGGTAGTGAGTATGATCCGAGAATATTGCAGTTGATATGGCATTGAGTGTGATCCAGGAATATGGCAGTGAGTATGGCAGTGAGTATGATCCGGGAATATGGCAGTGAGTATGGCATTGAGTATGATCCAGGAATATGGCAGTGAGTATGGCAGTGAGTATGATCCGGGAATATGGCAGTGAGTATGACAGTGAGTATGATCTGGGAGTATGGCAGTGTGTATGATCTGGGAGTATGGCAGTGAATATGATACGGGAATATGGCAGTGAGTATGATCCAGGAATATGGCAGCGAGTATGATCCGGAATATGGCAGTGAGTATGGCAGTTAGTATGGCATTGAGTATGATACAGGAATAGGGCAGTGAGTATGGCTGTGAGTATGATCCGGGAATAGGGCAGTGAGTATGACAGTGAGTATGATCCAGGAGTATGGCAGTGAGTATTGCAATGAGTATGATCTGGGAGTATGGCAGCGAGTATGATTCAGGAATATGGTAGTGAGTATGATCCGAGAATATTGCAGTGAGTATGGCATTGAGTGTGATCCAGGAATATGGCAGTGAGTATGGAATTGAGTATGATCCAGGAATATGGTAGTGAGTATGATCCGGGAATATGGCAGTGAGTATGATACGGGAATATGGCAGTGAGTATGATCTGGGAGTATGGCAGAGAGTATGATTCGGGAATATGGTAGTGAGTATGATCCGGGAATATGGCAGTAAATATGATCCATGAATATGGCAGTTAGTATGATCTGGGAATATGGCAGTTTGTATGGCATTGAGTAAGATACTGGAATATGGCAGTGAGTATGGCAGCGAGTATGATCCGGGAATATGGCAGTGAGTATGGCATTGAGTATAATCCACTAATATGGCAGTGAGTATGATCTGGGAATATGGCAGTGAGTATGATCCAGGAATATGGCAGTGAGTATGACCCGGGAATAAGGCAGTGAGTATGGCATTGAGTATGATCCAGGAATATGGCAGTGAGTATGGCAGTGAGTATTGCAGTGAGAATGATCCAGGAATATGGCAGTGAGTATGGCAGTGAGTATTGCAGTGAGTATGATCCGGGAATATGGCAGTGAGTATAGCAGTAAGTGTGGCAGTGAGTATGATCCGGGAATATGGCAATGATTATGATTCGGGAATATGGCAATGAGTATGATCCGGGAATATGGCAATGAGTATGATTCGGGAATATGGCAGTTAGTATGGCATTGAGTATGATACAGGAATAGGGCAGTGAGTATTCCAGTGAGTATTATCCAGGAATATGACACGGAGTATGGCAGTGAGTATAATCCACTAATATGGCAGTGAGTATGATCTGGGAATATGGCAATGAGTATGATTTGGGAATATGGCAGTGAGTATGATCCAGGAATATGGCAGTGAGTATGACCCGGGAATAAGGCAGTGAGTATGGCATTGAGTATGATCCAGGAATATGGCAGTGAGTATGGCAGTGAGTATGACCCGGAAATATGACAGTGAGTATGGCATTGAGTATGATCCAGGAATATGGCAGTGAGTATGGCAGTAAGTATGATCCGGGAGTATGGCAGTGAGTATGATCCGGGAATATGGCAGTGAGTATAAATATGGCAGTGAGTATGGCAGTGAGTATGATCTAGGAATATGGTAGTGAGTATGGCAGTGAGAATGATCCAGGAATATGGCAGTGAGTATGATCCGGGAATATTACAGTGAGTATAGCAGTAAGTATGGCAGTGAGAATGATCCGGGAATATGGCAATGAGTATGATTTGGGAATATGGCAGTTAGTATGGCATTGAGTATTATCCAGGAATATGGCAGTGAGTATGGCAGTGAGTATGATCCGGGAATATGGCAGTGAGTATGACAGTGAGTATTATCCAGGAATATGGCAGTGAGTATGGCAGTGAGTATGATCCGGGAATATGGCAGTGAGTATGACAGTGAGTATGATCTGGGAGTATGGCAGTGTGTATGATCTGGGAGTATGGCAGTGAATATGATACGGGAATATGGCAGTGATTTTGATCCAGGAATATGGCAGCGAGTATGATCCGGAATATGGCAGTGAGTATGGCAGTTAGTATGGCATTGAGTATGATACAGGAATAGGGCAGTGAGTATGGCATTAAGTATGATCCAGGAATATGGCAGTGAGTATGGATGTGAGTACGATCCGGGAATAGGGCAGTGAGTATGACAGTGAGTATGATCCAGGAGTATGGCAGTGAGTATTGCAATGAGTATGATCTGGGAGTATGGCAGCGAGTATGATTCAGGAATATGGTAGTGAGTATGATCCGAGAATATTGCAGTTGATATGGCATTGAGTGTGATCCAGGAATATGGCAGTGAGTATGGCAGTGAGTATGATCCGGGAATATGGCAGTGAGTATGACAGTGAGTATTATCCAGGAATATGGCAGTGAGTATGGCAGTGAGTATGATCCGGGAATATGGCAGTGAGTATGACAGTGAGTATGATCTGGGAGTATGGCAGTGTGTATGATCTGGGAGTATGGCAGTGAATATGATACGGGAATATGGCAGTGAGTATGATCCAGGAATATGGCAGCGAGTATGATCCGGAATATGGCAGTGAGTATGGCAGTTAGTATGGCATTGAGTATGATACAGGAATAGGGCAGTGAGTATGGCTGTGAGTATGATCCGGGAATAGGGCAGTGAGTATGACAGTGAGTATGATCCAGGAGTATGGCAGTGAGTATTGCAATGAGTATGATCTGGAAATATGGCAGCGAGTATGATTCAGGAATATGGTAGTGAGTATGATCCGAGAATATTGCAGTGAGTATGGCATTGAGTGTGATCCAGGAATATGGCAGTGAGTATGGAATTGAGTATGATCCAGGAATATGGTAGTGAGTATGATCCGGGAATATGGCAGTGAGTATGATACGGGAATATGGCAGTGAGTATGATCTGGGAGTATGGCAGAGAGTATGATTCGGGAATATGGTAGTGAGTATGATCCGGGAATATGGCAGTAAATATGATCCATGAATATGGCAGTTAGTATGATCTGGGAATATGGCAGTTTGTATGGCATTGAGTAAGATACTGGAATATGGCAGTGAGTATGGCAGCGAGTATGATCCGGGAATATGGCAGTGAGTATGGCATTGAGTATAATCCACTAATATGGCAGTGAGTATGATCTGGGAATATGGCAGTCAGTATGATCCAGGAATATGGCAGTGAGTATGACCCGGGAATAAGGCAGTGAGTATGGCATTGAGTATGATCCAGGAATATGGCAGTGAGTATGGCAGTGAGTATTGCAGTGAGAATGATCCAGGAATATGGCAGTGAGTATGGCAGTGAGTATTGCAGTGAGTATGATCCGGGAATATGGCAGTGAGTATAGCAGTAAGTGTGGCAGTGAGTATGATCCGGGAATATGGCAATGAGTATGATTCGGGAATATGGCAATGAGTATGATCCGGGAATATGGCAATGAGTATGATTCGGGAATATGGCAGTTAGTATGGCATTGAGTATGATACAGGAATAGGGCAGTGAGTATTCCAGTGAGTATTATCCAGGAATATGACACGGAGTATGGCAGTGAGTATGACAGTGAGTATGATCCAGGAGTATGGCAGTGAGTATGGCAGTGAGTATGATCTGGGAGTATGGCAGCGTATATGATTCGGGAATATGGCAGTGAGTATGATCCGGGAATATGGCAGTGAGTATGATCCAGGAATATGGCAGTGAGTATGGCAGCGAGTATGATCCGGAATATGGCAGTAAGTGTGGCATTGAGTATGATCCAGGAATATGGCAGTGAGTATGATCCGGGAATATGGCAGTGATTATGGCAGTGAGTATGTTCCGGGAGTATGGCAGTGAGTATGATCCGGGAATATGGCAGTGAGTATGATCCGGGAATATGGCAGTGACTATGGCATTGAGTATGATCCGGGAATATGGCAGTGAGTATGATCCTGGAATATGGCAGTGAGTATGACACTGAGTATGATCCAGGAATATGGCAGTGAGTATGGCAGTGAGTATGACCCGGAAATATGGCAGTGAGTATGGCATTGAGTATGATCCAGGAATATGGCAGTGAGTATGGCAGTAAGTATGATCCGGGAGTATGGCAGTAAGTATGATCCGGGAATATGGCAGTGAGTATGAATATGGCAGTTTGTATGGCAGTGAGTATGATCCAGGAATATGGCAGTGAGTATGGCAGTGAGAATGATCCAGGAATTTGGCAGTGAGTATGGCAGTGAGTATGATCCGGGAATATGGCAGTGAGTATGGCATTGAGTATGATCCAGGAATATGGCAGTAAGTATGGCAGTGAGTATGATCTGGGAATATGGCAGGGAGTATGGCATTGAGTATGATCCAGGAATATGGCAGTGAGTATGGAATTGAGTATGATCCAGGAATATGGTAGTGAGTATGATCCGGGAAGATGGCAGTGAGTATGATACAGGAATATGGCAGTGAGTATGATCTGGGAGTATGGCAGTGAGTATGGCAGTGAGTATGATCCGGGAATATGGCAGTGAGTATGATCCAGGAATAAGGCAGTTAGTATGATCCGGGAATATGGCAGTTAGTATAGCATTGAGTATGATACAGGAATATGGCAGTGAGTATGGAAGCGAGTATGATCCAGGAATATGGCAGTGAGTATTGCAGTGAGTATGATCCGGGAATATGGCATTGAGTATGATCCAGGAATATGGCAGTGAGTATGATCAGGGAATATGGCATTGAGTATGATCCAGGAATATGGCAGTGAGTATGACCCGGAAATATGGCAGTGAGTATGGCTTTGAGTATGATCCAGGAATATGGCAGTGAGTATGGCAGTGAGTATACTCCGGGAATATGGCAGTGAGTATAATCCATGAATATGGCAGTGAGTATGATTCGGGAATATGGCAGTTAGCATGGCATTGAGTATGATACAGGAATAGGGCAGTGAGTATTCCAGTGAGTATTATCCAGGAATATGGCACGGAGTATGGCAGTGAGTATGATCCAGGAGTATGGCAGTGAGTATGATCTGGGAGTATGGCAGCGAATATGATTCAGGAATATGGCAGTGAGTTTGATCCGGGAATATGGCATTGAGTATGATCCAGGAATATGGCAGTGAGTATGGCAGCGAGTATGATCCGGAATATGGCAGTGAGTGTGGCATTGAGTATGATCCAGGAATATGGCAGTGAGTATGATCCGGGAATATGGCAGTGATTATGGCAGTGAGTATGTTCCGGGAGTATGGCAGTGAGTATGATCCGGGAATATGGCAGTGACTATGGCATTGAGTATGATCCGGGAATATGGCAGTGAGTACGGCAGCAAGTATGATCCAGGAATATGGCAGTGAGTATGGCAGTGAGTATGATCCTGGAATATGGCAGTGAGTATGACATTGAGTATGATCCAGGAATATGGCAGTGAGTATGGCAGTGAGTATGAACCGGAAATATGGCAGTGAGTATGGCATTGAGTATGATCCAGGAATATGGCAGTGAGTATGGCAGTAAGTATGATCCGGGAGTATGGCAGTAAGTATGATCCGGGAATATGGCAGTGAGTATGAATATGGCAGTGAATATGGCAGTGAGAATGATCCAGGAATTTGGCAGTGAGTATGATCCGGGAATATGGCAGTGAGTATGGCATTGAGTATGATCCAGGAATATGGCAGTAAGTATGGCAGTGAGTATGATCCGGGAATATGGCAGTGAGTATGGCATTGAGTATGATCCAGGAATATGGCAGTGAGTATGGAACTGAGTATGATCCAGGAATATGGTAGTGAGTATGATCCGGGAAGATGGCAGTGAGTATGATACGGGAATATGGCAGTGAGTATGATCTGGGAGTATGGCAGAGAATATGATTCGGGAATATGGTAGTGAGTATGATCCGGGAATACGGCAGTGAGTATGATCCAGGAATATGGCAGTTAGTATGATTCGGGAATATGGTAGTGAGTATGATCCGGGAATACGGCAGTGAGTATGATCCAGGAATATGGCAGTTAGTATGATCCGGGAATATGGCAGTTAGTATAGCATTGAGTATGATACAGGAATATGGCAGTGAGTATGGCAGAGACTATGATCCAGGAATATGGCAGTGAGTATTGCAGTGAGTATGATCCGGGAATATGGCAGTGAGTATGGCATTGAGTATGATCCAGGAATATGGCAGTGAGTATGGCAGTGAGTATGATCAGGGAATATGGCAGTGAGTATGGCATTGAGTATGATCCAGGAATATGGCAGTGAGTATGACCCGGGAATATGGCAGTGAGTATGGCATTGAGTATGATCCAGGAATATGGCAGTGAGTATGGCAGTGAGTATGATCCAGGAATATGGTAGTGAGTATGATCCGGGAAGATGGCAGTGAGTATGATACGGGAATATGGCAGTGAGTATGATCTGGGAGTATGGCAGAGAATATGATTCGGGAATATGGTAGTGAGTATGATCAGGGAATATGGCAGTGAGTATGATCCAGGAATATGGCAGTTAGTATGATCTGGGAATATGGCAGTTAGTATAGCATTGAGTAAGATACAGGAATATGGCAGTGAGTATGGCAGCGAGTATGATCCAGGAATATGGCAGTGAGTATTGCAGTGAGTATGATCCGGGAATATGGCAGTGAGTATGGCATTGAGTATAATCCAGGAATATGGCAGTGAGTATGATCTGGGAATATGGCAGTGAGTATGACCCGGGAATATGGCAGTTAGTATGGCATTGAGTATTATCCAGGAATATGGCAGTGAGTATTGCAGTGAGTATGATCCGGGAATATGGCATTGAGTATGATCCAGGAATATGGCAGTGAGTATGGCAGTGAGTATGATCAGGGAATATGGCATTGAGTATGATCCAGGAATATGGCAGTGAGTATGACCCGGAAATATGGCAGTGAGTATGGCTTTGAGTATGATCCAGGAATATGGCAGTGAGTATGGCAGTGAGTATACTCCGGGAATATGGCAGTGAGTATAATCCAGGAATATGGCAGTGAGTATGATTCGGGAATATGGCAGTTAGCATGGCATTGAGTATGATACAGGAATAGGGCAGTGAGTATGGCAGTGAGTATGATCTGGGAATACGGCAGTGAGTATACTCCGGGAATATGGCAGTGAGTATGATCCAGGAATATGACAGTGAGTATGGCAGTGAGTATTGCAGTGAGAATGATCCAGGAATATGGCAGTGAGTATGGCAGTGAGTATGATCCGGGAATATGGCAATGAGTATGATTCGGTAACATGGCAGTTAGCATGGCATTGAGTATGATACAGGAATAGGGCAGTGAGTATTCCAGTGAGTATTATCCAGGAATATGGCATGGAGTATGGCAGTGAGTATGACAGTGAGTATGATCCAGGAGTATGGCAGTGAGTATGGCAGTGAGTATGATCTGGGAGTATGGCAGCGAATATGATTCGGGAATATGGCAGTGAGTATGATCCGGGAATATGGCAGTGAGTATGATCCAGGAATATGGCAGTGAGTATGATTCGGGAACATGGCAGTTAGCATGGCATTGAGTATGATACAGGAATAGGGCAGTGAGTATTCCAGTGAGTATTATCCAGGAATATGGCACGGAGTATGGCAGTGAGTATGACAGTGAGTATGATCCAGGAGTATGGCAGTGAGTATGATCTGGGAGTATGGCAGCGAATATGATTCGGGAATATGGCAGTGAGTATGATCCGGGAATATGGCAGTGAGTATGATCCAGGAATATGGCAGTGAGTATGGCAGCGAGTATGATCCGGAATATGGCAGTGAGTGTGGCATTGAGTATGATCCAGGAATATGGCAGTGAGTATGATCCGGGAATATGGCAGTGATTATGGCAGTGAGTATTTTCCGGGAGTATGGCAGTGAGTATGATCCGAGAATATGGCAGTGAGTATGATCCGGGAATATGGCAGTGACTATGGCATTGAGTATGATCCGGGAATATGGCAGTGAGTATGGCAGCGAGTATGATCCAGGAATATGGCAGTGAGTATGGCAGTGAGTATGATCCTGGAATATGGCAGTGAGTATGACATTGAGTATGATCCAGGAATATGGCAGTGAGTATGACCCGGAAATATGGCAGTGAGTATGGCATTGAGTATGATCCAGGAATATGGCAGTGAGTATGGCAGTAAGTATGATCCGGGAGTATGGCAGTAAGTATGATCCGGGAATATGGCAGTGAGTATGAATATGGCAGTGAGTATGGCAGTGAGTATGATCCAGGAATATGGCAGTGAGTATGGCAGTGAGAATGATCCAGGAATTTGGCAGTGAGTATGGCAGTGAGTATGATCCGGGAATATGGCAGTGAGTATGGCATTAAATATGATCCAGGAATATGGCAGTAAGTATGGCAGTGAGTATGATCCAGGAATATGGCAATGAGTATGGAATTGAATATGATCCAGGTATATTGTAGTGAGTATGATCCGGGAAGATGGCAGTGAGTATGATACGGGAATATGGCAGTGAGTATGATCTGGGAGTATGGCAGAGAGTATGATTCGGGAATATGGTAGTGAGTATGATCCGGGAATATGCAAGTGAGTATGGCATTGAGTATGATCCAGGAATATGGCAGTGAGTATGGTTCGGGAATATGGCAGTGAGTATGGAAATGAGTATGATCTGGAAGTGTGGCAGAGAGTATGATTCAGGAATATGGCAATGAGTATGTCAGTGAGTATGATCCGGGAATATAGTAGTGGGTATGATCCGGGAACATGGCATTGAGTATGGCAGTGAGTATGATCCAGGAATATAGCAGTGAGTATAACAGTGAGTATGATCCGGGAATATGGCAATGAGTATGATCCGGGAATATGGCAGTTAGTATGGCATTGAGTATGATACAGGAATAGGGTAGTGAGTTTGATCCAGGAATATGGCCGTGAGTATGGCAGTGAGTATGATCCAGGAATATGGCAGTGAGTATGACAGTGAGTATGATCCGGGAGTATGGCAGTGAGTATGGCATTGAGTATGATCCAGGAATATGGCAGTGAGTATGGCGTTGAGTACGGCAGTGAGTATGATCCGGGAATATGGAATTGAGTATGATTTGGGAATATGGCAGTTAGTATGGCATTGAGTATAATCCAGGAATATGGCAGTGAGTATAATCCAGGAATATGGCAGTGAGCATGATCCGGGAAGATGGCAGTGAATATGATCTGGGAGTATGGCAGAGAGTATGATTCAGGAATATGGCAGTGAGTATGGCATTGAGTATAATCCAGGAATATGGCAGTGAGTATGATTCGGGAATATGGCAGTGAGTATGGAAATGAGTATGATCCTGGAATATGGCAGTGAGTATGGCAGTGAGTATGATTCAGGAATATGGCAGTGAGTATGATCCAGGAATATGGCAGTGAGTATAACAGTGAGTATGATCTGGAAGTGTGGCAGAGAGTATGATTCGGGAATATGGCAGTGAGTATGTCAGTGAGTATGATCCGGGAATATAGCAGTGAGTATGATCCGGGAATATGGCAGTAAGTATGGCATTGAGTATGATCCAGGAATATGGCAGTGAGTATGATCCGGGAATATGGCAGGGAGTATGGCATTGAGTATGATCCAGGAATACGGCAGTGAGTATAATTCAGGAATATGCAGTGAGTATGGAATTGAGTATGATCCAGGAATATGGCAGTGAGTATGGCAGTGAGTATGATTCGGGAATATGGCAGTGAGTATGATTCGGGGATATGGCAGGGAGTATGGCAATGAGTATGATCCAGGGAGTATGGCAATGAGTATGATCCAGGAATATGGCAGTGAGTATGATCCAGGAAGATGGCAGTGAGTATGATCTGGGAGTATGGCAGAGAGTATGATCCGGGAATATGGCAGTGAGTAAGATCCAGGAATATGGCAGTGAGTATGATCCAGGAAAATGGCAGTGAGTATGGCATTGAGTATGATCCGGGAATATGGCAGTGAGTATGGCAGTAAGTATGATCCAGGAATCTGCAGTGAGTATGACAGCGACTATGATCCAGGAATATGGCAGTGAGTATGGCAGTGAGTATGATCCAGGAATATGGCAGTGAGTATGATCCGGGAATATGGCAGTGATTATGGCATTCAGTATAATCCAGGAATATAGCAGTGAGTATGGTTCGGGAATATGGCAGTGAGTATGAAAATGAGTATGATCCAGGAATATGGCATTGAGTATGGCAGTGAGTATGATCCTGGTAGATGGCAGTGAGTATGATCCCGGAATATGGCAGTGAATATGATCTGGAAGTGTGGCAGAGAGTATGATTCGGGAATATGGCAGTTAGTATGTCAGTGAGTATGATCCAGGAATATAGCAGTGAGTATGATCCGGGAATATAGCAGTGAGTATGGCAGTGAGTATGATCCTGGTAGATGGCAGTGAGTATGATCCGGGAATATGGCAGTGAGTATGATCTGGAAGTGTGGCAGAGAGTATGATTCGGGAATATGGCAGTGAGTATGTCAGTGAGTATGATCCAGGAATATAGCAGTGAGTATGATCCGGGAATATGGCAGTGAGTATGGCAGTGAGTATGATCCAGGAATATGGCAGTAAATATGGCAGTGAGTATTATCCGGGAATATGGCAGTGAGTATGGCATTGAGTATGATCCAGGAATATGGCAGTGAGTATGGCAGTGAGTATGATCTGGAATATGGCAGTGAGTATGGCATTGAGTATGATCCAGGAATATGGCAGTGAGTATGATCCGGTAAAATGGCAGTGAGTATGATCCAGGAATATGGCAGTGAGTATAACAGTGAGTATGATCCGGGAGTATGGCAGTGAGTATGATCCGGGAATATGGCAGTGAGTATGATCCAGGAATATGGCAGTGAGTATGGCAGTGAGTATGATCCAGGAATATGGCAGTGAGTATGATCCAGGAATATGGCAGTGAGTATGGCAGTGAGTATGATCCGGGAATATGGCAGTGAGTATGATCCGGGAATATGGCAGTTAGTATGGCATTGAGTATGATACAGGAATAGGGCAGTGAGTATGATACAGGAATATGGCAGTGAGTATGGCAGTGAGTATAATCCGGGAATATGGCAGTGAGTATGACAGTGAGTATGATCCGGGAGTATGGCAGTGAGTATGACAGTGAGTATAATCTGGGAGTATGGCAGCGAGTATGATTCGGGAATATGGCAGTAAGTATGATCCGGGAATATGGCAGTGAGTATGGCATTGAGTATGATCCAGGAATATGGCAGTGAGTATGGCGGTGAGTACGGCAGTGAGTATAATCCGGGAATATGAAATTGAGTATGATTCGGGAATATGGCAGTGAGTATGATCCGGGAAGATGGCAGTGAGTATGATCTGGGAGTATGGCAGAGAGTATGATTCGGGAATATGGCAGTGAGTAAGATCCGGGAATATGGCAGTAAGTAAAGCAGTGAGTATGATCCAGGAATATGGCAGTGAGTATGGCAGTGAGTATGATCCGGGTATATGGCAGAGAGTAAGGCAGTGAGTATGATCCGGGAAGATGGCAGTGAGTATGATCTGGGAGTATTGCAGAGAGTATGATTCGGGAATATGCCAGCGAGTATGATTCGGGAATATGGCAGTGAGTAAGGCAGTGAGTATGATCCAGGAATATGGCAGTGAGTATGATCCGGGGATATGGCAGTGAGTAAGGCAGTGAGTTTGATCCAGGAATATGGCAGTTAGTATGGCAGCGAGTATGATCCAGGAATATGGCAGTGAGTATGGCAGTGAGTATGATCCGGGAATATGGCAGTGAGTATGGCAATGAGTATGATCCAGGGATATGGCAGTGAGTATGGCAATGAGTATGAAACAGAAAAATGGCAGTGAGTATGGCATTGAGTATGATCCAGGAATATGGCAGTGAGTATGATCCGGGAGTATGGCAGTGAGTATGATCCGGGAGTATGGCAGTGAGTATGATCCGAGTATATGGCAGTGAGTATGATCGAGGAATATGGCAGTGAGTATGAACCAGGAATATGGCAGTGAGTATGGCAGTAAGAATGATCCAGAATTATGGCAGTGAGTATGGCAGTGAGTATGATCCAGGAATATGGCAGTGAGTATGGCAGTGAGTATGATCCAGGAATATGGCAGTGAGTATGGCAGTGAGTATGAACCAGGAATATGGCAGTGAGTATGGCAGTGAGTATGATCCAGGAATATGGCAGTGAGTATAGCAGTGAGTATGATCCGGGAATATGGCAATGAGTATGATCCAGGAATATGGCAGTTAGTATGGCAGTGAGTATTATCCAGGAATTTGGCAGTGAGTATGGCAGCGAGTATGATCTGGGAGTATGGCAGCGAGTATGATTCGGGAATATGGCAGTGGGTATGATCCGGCAATATGGCAGTGAGTATGGCAGTGAGTATGATCCAGGAATATGGCAGTGAGTATGATCCGGCAATATGGCAGGGAGTATGGCATTGAGTATGATTCAGGAATATGGCAGTGAGTATGATTCGGGAATATGGCAGTGAGTATGGAAATGAGTATGATCCAGGAATATGGCAGTGAGTATGGCAGTGAGTATGATCCGGGAATATGGCAGTGAGTATGATTCAGGAATATGGCAGTGAGTATGATCCAGGAATATGGCAGTGAGTATAACAGTGAGTATGATCTGGAAGTGTGGCAGAGAGTATGATTCGGGAATATGGCAGTGAGTATGTCAGTGAGTATGATCCGGGAATATAGCAGTGAGTATGATCCGGGAATATGGCAGTAAGTATGGCATTGAGTATGATCCAGGAATATGGCAGTGAGTATGATCCGGGAATATGGCAGGGAGTATGGCATTGAGTATGATCCAGGACAACGGCAGTGAGTATAATTCAGGAATATGCAGTGAGTATGGAATTGAGTATAATCCAGGAATATGGCAGTGAGTATGGCAGTGAGTATGATTCGGGAATATGGCAGTGAGTATGATTCGGGAATATGGCAGTGAGTATGGCAATGAGTATGATCCAGGAATATGGCAGTGAGTATGATCCAGAAGGATGGCAGTGAGTATGATCTGGGAGTATGGCAGAGAGTATAATCCGGGAATATATCAGTGAGTATGATCCAGGAATATGGCAGTGAGTATGATCCAGGAATATGGCAGTGAGTATAGCAGTGAGTATGATCCGGGAATATGGCAGTGAGTATGGCATTGAGTATGATCCAGGAATATGGCAGTGAGTATGGCAGTAAGTATGATCCAGGAATCTGCAGTGAGTATGACAGCGACTATGATCCAGGAATATGTCAGTGAGTATGGCAGTGAGTATGATCCAGGAATATGGCAGTGAGTATGGCAGTGAGTATGATCCAGGACAACGGCAGTGAGTATAATTCAGGAATATGCAGTGAGTATGGAATTGAGTATGATCCAGGAATATGGCAGTGAGTATGGCAGTGAGTATGATTCGGGAATATGGCAGTGAGTATGATTCGGGAATATGGCAGTGAGTATGGCAATGAGTATGATCCAGGAATATGGCAGTGAGTATGATCCAGAAGGATGGCAGTGAGTATGATCTGAGAGTATGGCAGAGAGTATAATCCGGGAATATGGCAGTGAGTATGATCCAGGAATATGGCAGTGAGTATGATCCAGGAATATGGCAGTGAGTATAGCAGTGAGTATGATCCGGGAATATGGCAGTGAGTATGGCATTGAGTATGATCCAGGAATATGGCAGTGAGTATGGCAGTAAGTATGATCCAGGAATCTGCAGTGAGTATGACAGCGACTATGATCCAGGAATATGGCAGTGAGTATGGCAGTGAGTATGATCCAGGAATATGGCAGTGAGTATGATCCGGGAATATGGCAGTGATTATGGCATTCAGTATAATCCAGGAATATAGCAGTGAGTATGGTTCGGGAATATGGCAGTGAGTATGAAAATGAGTATGATCCAGGAATATGGCAGTGAGTATGGCAGTGAGTATGATCCTGGTAGATGGCAGTGAGTATGATCCCGGAATATGGCAGTGAGTATGATCTGGAAGTGTGGCAGAGAGTATGATTCGGGAATATGGCAGTTAGTATGTCAGTGAGTATGATCCAGGAATATAGCAGTGAGTATGATCCGGGAATATGGCAGTGAGTATGGCAGTGAGTATGATCCTGGTAGATGGCAGTGAGTATGATCTGGAAGTGTGGCAGAGAGTATGATTCGGGAATATGGCAGTTAGTATGTCAGTGAGTATGATCCAGGAATATAGCAGTGAGTATGATCCGGGAATATGGCAGTGAGTATGGCAGTGTGTATGATCCTGGTAGATGGCAGTGAGTATGATCCGGGAATATGGCAGTGAGTATGATCTGGAAGTGTGGCAGAGAGTATGATTTGGGAATATGGCAGTGAGTATGTCAGTGAGTATGATCCAGGAATATAGCAGTGAGTATGATCCGGGAATATGGCAGTGAGTATGATCCAGGAATATGGCAGTAAATATGGCAGTGAGTATTATCCGGGAATATGGCAGTGAGTATGGCAGTGAGTATGATCCAGGAATATGGCAGTAAGTATGGCAGTGAGTATGATCTGGAATATGGCAGTGAGTATGGCATTGAGTATGATCCAGGAATATGGCAGTGAGTATGGCAGTGAGTATGATCCGGTAAAATGGCAGTGAGTATGATCCAGGAATATGGCAGTGAGTATAACAGTGAGTATGATCCGGGAGTATGGCAGTGAGTATGATCCGGGAATATGGCAGTGAGTATGATCCAGGAATATGGCAGTGAGTATGGCAGTGAGTATGATCCAGGAATATGGCAGTGAGTATGATCCAGGAATATGGCAGTGAGTATGATCCGGGAATATGGCAATGAGTATGATCCGGGAATATGGCAGTTAGTATGGCATTGAGTATGATACAGGAATAGGGCAGTGAGTATGATACAGGAATATGGCAGTGAGTATGGCAGTGAGTATAATGTGGGAATATGGCAGTGAGTATGACAGTGAGTATGATCCGGGAGTATGGCAGTGAGTATGACAGTGAGTATGATCCAGGAATATGGCAGTAAGTATGATCCGGGAATATGGCAGTGAGTATGGCATTGAGTATGATCCAGGAATATGGCAGTGAGTATGGCGGTGAGTACGGCAGTGAGTATAATCCGGGAATATGAAATTGAGTATGATTCGGGAATATGGCAGTGAGTATGATCCGGGAAGATGGCAGTGAGTATGATCTGGGAGTATGGCAGAGAGTATGATTCGGGATTATGGCAGTGAGTAAGATCCGGGAATATGGCAGTGAGTAAAGCAGTGAGTATGATCCAGGAATATGGCAGTGAGTATGGCAGTGAGTATGATCCGGGTATATGGCAGAGAGTAAGGCAGTGAGTATGATCCGGGAAGATGGCAGTGAGTATGATCTGGGAGTATTGCAGAGAGTATGATTCGGGAATATGCCAGTGAGTATGATCCGGGAATATGGCAGTGAGTAAGGCAGTGAGTATGATCCAGGAATATGGCAGTGAGTATGATCCGGGGATATTGGCAGTGAGTAAGGCAGTGAGTTTGATCCAGGAATATGGCAGTGAGTATGGCAGTGAGTATGATCCGGGAATATGGCAGTGAGTATGGCAATGAGTATGATCCAGGGATATGGCAGTGAGTATGGCAATGAGTATGAAACAGGAAAATGGCAGTGAGTATGGCATTGAGTATGATCCAGGAATATGGCAGTGAGTATGAACCGGGAGTATGGCAGTGAGTATGATCCGGGAGTATGGCAGTGAGTATGATCCGAGTATATGGCAGTGAGTATGATCGAGGAATATGGCAGTGAGTATGAACCAGGAATATGGCAGTGAGAATGATCCAGGAATATGGCAGTGAGTATGGCAGTGAGTATGATCCAGGAATATGGCAGTGAGTATAGCAGTGAGTATGATCCGGGAATATGGCAATGAGTATGATCCAGGAATATGGCAGTTAGTATGGCATTGAGTATGATACAGGAATAGGGCAGTGAGTATGGCAGTGAGTATTATCCAGGAATTTGGCAGTGAGTATGGCAGCGAGTATGATCTGGGAGTATGGCAGCGAGTATGATTCGGGAATATGGCAGTGAGTATGGCAGTGAGTATGATCCAGGAATATGGCAGTGAGTATGATCCGGAAATATGGCAGGGAGTATGGCATTGAGTATGATTCAGGAATAAGGCAGTGAGTATGGCAGTGAGTATGATCCAGGCATGTGGCATTGAGTATGATCCAGGAATATGGCAGGGAGTATGATCCGGGAATATGGCAGGGAGTATGGCAGTGAGTATGATCCAGGAATATGGCAGTGAGTATGATCCGGGAATATGGCAGGGAGTATGGCATTGAGTATGATTCAGGAATAAGGCAGTGAGTATGGCAGTGAGTATGATCCAGGAATGTGGCATTGAGTATGATCCAGGAATATGGCAGTGAGTATGGCATTGAGTATGATCCAGGAATATGGCAGTGAGTATGGCATTGAGTATGATCCATGAATATGGGAGCGAATATGATCCAGGAATATGACAGTGAGTATGATCCGGGAATATGGCAGTGACTATGCCATTGAGTATGATTCAGGAATATGGCAGTGAGTATGGCAGTGAGTATGATCCGGGAAGATGACAGTGAGTATGATCTGGGAGTATGGCAGAGAGTATGATTCGGGAATATGGCAGTGAGTATGATCCGGGAATATGGCAGTGAAAATGGCAGTGAGTATGAACCAGGATAATGGCAGTGAGTATGATCCAGGAATATGGCAGTGAGCATGGCATTGAGTATGATCCGGGAATATGGCAGTGAGTATGGCAGCGAGTATGATCTGGGAGTATGGCAGCGAGTATGATTCGGGAATATGGCAGTGAGTATGGCAGTGAGTATGATCCAGGAATATGGCAGTGAGTATGATCCGGGAATATGGCAGGGAGTATGGCATTGAGTATGATTCAGCAATAAGGCAGTGAGTATGGTAGTGAGTATGATCCAGGAATGTGGCATTGAGTATGATCCGGGAATATGGCAGTGACTATGCCATTGAGTATGATTCAGGAATATGGCAGTGAGTATGGCAGTGAGTATGATCCGGGAAGATGACAGTGAGTATGATCTGGGAGTATGGCAGAGAGTATTATTTGGGAATATGGCAGTGAGTATGATCCGGGAATATGGCAGTGAAAATGGCAGTGAGTATGAACCAGGATAATGGCAGTGAGTATGATCCAGGAATATGGCAGTGAGCATGGCATTGAGTATGATCCGGGAATATGGCAGTGAGTATGATCCAGGAGTATGGCAGTGAGTATGGCAGTGAGTATGATCCGGGAATATGGCAGTGAGTATGGCAGTGAGAATGATCCAGGAATTTGGCAGTGAGTATGGCAGTGAGTATGATCCGGGAATATGGCAGTGAGTATGGCATTAAATATGATCCAGGAATATGGCAGTAAGTATGGCAGTGAGTATGATCCGGGAATATGGCAGTGAGTATGGCATTGAGTATTATACAGGAATAGGGCAGTGAGTATGATCTGGGAATATGGCAGCGAGTATGATTTGGGAATATGGCAGTGAGTATGATATGGGAATATGGCATTGAGTATGATCCAGGAATAGGGCAGTGAGTATGGCAGTGAATATGGCGATGAGTACGGCAGTGAGTATGATCCAGGAAGATGACAGTGAGTATGATCCAGGAATATGGCAGTGAGTATGATGTGAGAGAGTGGTAGAGAGTATGATTCGGGAATATGGCAGTGAGTATGATCCGGGAATATGGCAGTGAGTATGGCAGTGAGTATGATCCAGGAATATGGCAGTGAGCATGATCCGGGAATATGGCCATGAGTATGGCATTGAGTATGATCCAGGAATATGGCAGTGAGTATGATTCGGGAATATGGCAGTGGGTATAGAAATGAGTATGATCTGGCAGTGCTTATGATCCGGGAAGATGGCAGTGAGTATGATCAGGGAATATGCCAGTGAATATGATCTGGGAGTATGGCAGTGAGTATGATCTGGAATATGGCAGTGAGTATGGCATTGAGTATGATCCAGGAATATGGCAGTGAGTATGATTCGGGAATATGACAGTGAGTATGTCAATGAGTATGATCCGGGAATATGGCAGTGAGTATGATCCGGTAATATGGCAGTGAGTATGGCAGTGAGTATGATCCAGGAATATGGCAGTGAGTATGATCCAGGAATATGGCAGTGAGAATGATCCAGAAATATGGCAGTGAGTATAGCAGTGAGTATGATCCGGGAACATGGCAATGAGTATGATATAGGAATATGGCAGTTAGTATGGCATTGAGTATGATACAGGAATAGGGCAGTGAGTATGGCAGTGATTATTATCCAGGAATATGGCAGTGAGTATGGCATTGAATAATGCAGTGATCCGGGAATATGGCAGTGAGTATAGCAGTGAGTATGGCAGTAAGTATGATCCGGGAATATGGCAATGTGTATGATCCGGGAATATGTCAGTGAGTATGGCATTGAGTATGATACAGGAATAAGGCAGTGAGTATGGCAGTGAGTACGATCCAGGAATAAGGCAGTAAGAATGGCAGTGAGAATGATCCAGGAATGTGGCATTGAGTATGATCCAGGAATATTGCAGTGAGTATGGCAGTGAGTATGATCTGGGAATATGGCAGTGAATATGGCATTGAGTATGATCCAGGAATATGGCAGCGAGTATGATCCAGGAAAATGGCAGTGAGTATGATCCGGGAATATGGCAGTGAGTATGGCATTGAGTATGATCCAGGAATATGGCAGTGAGTATGGCAGCGAGTATGATCCGGGAATATGGCGGGGAGTATGGCATTGAGTATGATCCAGGAATATGGCAGTGAGTATGGCAGTGAGTATGATCCGGGAAGATGGCAGTGAGTATGATCTGGGAGTATGGCAGAGAGTATGATTCGGGAATATGGCAGTGAGTATGATCCGGGAATATGGCAGTGAGTATGGCAGTGAGTATGAACCAGGATAATGGCAGTGAGTATGATCCAGGAATATGGCAGTGAGCATGGCATTGAGTATGATCCGGGAATATGGCAGTGAGTATGGCAGCGAGTATGATCCAGGAATATGGCAGTGAGTATGGCAGTGAGTATGATCCGGGAATATGGAAATGAGTATGATACGGGAATATGGCAGTGACTATGGCATTGAGTATGATACAGGAATAGGGTAGTGAGTATGGCAGTGAGTATGATCCAGGAGTATGGCAGTGAGTATTGCAATGAGTATGATCTGGGAGTATGGCAGCGAGTATGATTTGGGAATATGGCAGTGAGTATGATCCGGGAATATGGCATTGAGTATGATCCAGGAATAGGGCAGTGAGTATGGCAGTGAATATGGCGATGAGTACGGCAGTGAGTATGATCCGGGAAGATGACAGTGAGTATGATCCGGGAATATGGCAGTGAGTATGATCTGAGAGTGTGGCAGAGAGTATGATTCGGGAATATGGCAGTGAGTATGATCCGGGAATATGGCAGTGAGTATGGCAGTGAGTATGGCGATGAGTACGGCAGTGAGTATGATCCGGGAAGATGACAGTGAGTATGATCCGGGAATATGGCAGTGAGTATGATCTGAGAGTGTGGCAGAGAGTATGATTCGGGAATATGGCAGTGAGTATGACACGGGAATATGGCAGTGAGTATGGCAGTGAGTATGATCCAGGAATATGGCAGTGAGTATGATCCGGGAATATGGCTGTGAGTATGGCATTGAGTATGATCCAGGAATATGGCAGTGAGTATGATTCGGGAATATGAGAGTGAGTATAGAAATGAGTATGAGCCAGGAATATGGCAGTGAGTATGATTCGGGAAGATGGCAGTGAGTATAGAAATGAGTATGAGCCAGGAATATGGCAGTGAGTATGATCCGGGAATATGGCAGTGAATATGGCAGTGAGTATGATCCAGGAATATGGCAGTGAGTATGATCCGGGAATATGGCTGTGAGTATGGCATTGAGTATGATCCAGGAATATGGCAGTGAGTATGATTCGGGAATATGGCAGTGAGTATAGAAATGAGTATGAGCCAGGAATATGGCAGTGAGTATGATTCGGGAAGATGGCAGTGAGTATAGAAATGAGTATGAGCCAGGAATATGGCAGTGAGTATGATCCGGGAATATGGCAGTGAGTATGATCTGGGAGTATGGCAGAGGGTATGATTCGGGAATATGGCAGTGAGTATGTCAATGAGTATGATCCGGGAATATGGCAGTGAGTATGGCAGCGAGTATGATCCAGGAATATGGCAGTGAGTATGGCATTGAGTATGATCCAGGAATATGGCAGTGAGTATGGCAGTGTGTATGATCCGGGAATATGGCAGTGAGTATGATCCAGGTATATGGCAGTTAGTATAGCAGTGAGTATGATCCGGGAGTATGGCAGTGTCTATGGCAGTGAGTATGATCCGGGAATATGGCAGTGAGTATGATCCGGGAATATGGCAGTGAGTATGGCAGTGAGTATGATCCAGGAATATGGCAGTGAGTGTGGCAGTGAGTATGATACAGGTATATGGCAGTGAGTATGATCCGGGAATATGGCAGTGAGTATGGCAGTGAGTATGATCTGGGAATATGGCAGTGAGTATGGCATTGAGTATGATCCAGGAATATGGCAGTGAGTATGGCAGTGAGTATGATACAGGAATAAGGCAGTGAGTATGGCAGTGAGTACGATCCAGGAATAAGGCAGTAAGAATGGCAGTGAGAATGATCCAGGAATGTGGCATTGAGTATGATCCAGGAATATTGCAGTGAGTATGGCAGTGAGTATGATCTGGGAATATGGCAGTGAGTATACTCCGGGAATACGGCAGCGAGTATGATTCGGGAATATGGCAGTGAGTATGAACCGGGAATATGGCAGTGAGTATGGCATTGAGTATGATACAGGAATAAGGCAGTGAGTATGGCAGTGAGTACGATCCAGGAGTATGGCAGTGATTATGGAATTGAGTATGATCCAGGAATATGGTAGTGAGTATGATCCGGGAAGATGGCAGTGAGTATGATACGGGAATATGGCAATGAGTATGATCTGGGAGTATGGCAGAGAATATGATTCGGGAATATGGTAGTGAGTATGATCAGGGAATATGGCAGTGAGTATGATCCAGGAATATGGCAGTTAGTATGATCTGGGAATATGGCAGTTAGTATAGCATTGAGTAAGATACAGGAATATGGCAGTGAGTATGGCAGCGAGTATGATCCAGGAATATGGCAGTGAGTATTGCAGTGAGTATGATCCGGGAATATGGCAGTGAGTATGGCATTGAGTATAATCCAGGAATATGGCAGTGAGTATGATCTGGGAATATGGCAGTGAGTATGGCATTGAGTATGATCCAGGAATATGGCAGTGAGTATGACCCGGGAATATGGCAGTGAGTATGGCATTGAGTATTATCCAGGAATATGGCAGTGAGTATGGCAGTGAGTATGATCTGGGAATATGGCAGTGAGTATACTCCGGGAATATGGCAGTGAGTATGATCCAGGAATATGGCAGTGAGTATGGCAGTGAGTATTGCAGTGAGAATGATCCAGGAATATGGCAGTGAGTATGGCAGTGAGTATGATCCGGGAATATGGCAATGAGTATGATTCGGGAACATGGCAGTTAGCATGGCATTGAGTATGATACAGGAATAGGGCAGTGAGTATTCCAGTGAGTATTATCCAGGAATATGGCTCGGAGTATGGCAGTGAGTATGACAGTGAGTATGATCCAGGAGTATGGCAGTGAGTATGGCAGCGAGTATGATCCAGGAATATAGCAGTGAGTATGGCAGTGAGTATGATCCTGGAATATGGCAGTGAGTATGGCAGTGAGTATGATCCAGGAATATGGCAGTGAATATGGCAGTGAGTATGATCCGGGAATATGGCAGTGAGTATGACATTGAGTATGATCCAGGAATATGGCAGTGAGTATGGCAGTGAGTATGACCCGGAAATATGGCAGTGAGTATGGCATTGAGTATGATCCAGGAATATGGCAGTGAGTATGGCAGTAAGTATGATCCGGGAGTATGGCAGTGAGTATGATCCGGGAATATGGCAGTGAGTATAAATATGGCAGTGAGTATGATCTAGGAATATGGCAGTGAGTATGGCAGTGAGAATGATCCAGGAATATGGCAGTGAGTATGATCCGGGAATATTACAGTGAGTATAGCAGTAAGTATGGCAGTGAGAATGATCCGGGAATATGGCAATGAGTATGATTTGGGAATATGGCAGTTAGTATGGCATTGAGTATTATCCAGGAATATGGCAGTGAGTATGGCAGTGAGTATGATCCGGGAATATGGCAGTGAGTATGACAGTGAGTATTATCCAGGAATATGGCAGTGAGTATGGCAGTGAGTATGATCCGGGAATATGGCAGTAAGTATGACAGTGAGTATGATCTGAGAGTATGGCAGTGTGTATGATCTGGGAGTATGGCAGTGAATATGATACGGGAATATGGCAGTGATTTTGATCCAGGAATATGGCAGCGAGTATGATCCGGAATATGGCAGTGAGTATGGCAGTGAGTATTATCCAGGAATATGGCAGTGAGTATGGCAGTGAGTATGATCCGGGAATATGGCAGTGAGTATGACAGTGAGTATGATCTGGGAGTATGGCAGTGTGTATGATCTGGGAGTATGGCAGTGAATATGATACGGGAATATGGCAGTGAGTATGATCCAGGAATATGTCAGTGAGTATGACAGTGAGTATTATCCAGGAATATGGCAGTGAGTATGGCAGTGAGTATGATCCGGGAATATGGCAGTGAGTATGACAGTGAGTATGATCTGGGAGTATGGCAGTGTGTAATATTCTGGGAGTATGGCAGTGAATATGATACGGGAATATGGCAGTGAGTATGATCCAGGAATATGTCAGTGATTATGATCCAGGAATATGGCAGCGAGTATGATCCGGAATATGGCAGTGAGTATGGCAGTGAGAATGATCCAGGAATATGGCAGTGAGTATGATCCGGGAATATTACAGTGAGTATAGCAGTAAGTATGGCAGTGAGAATGATCTGGGAATATGGCAGTGAGTATGGCTGTGAGTATGATCCGGGAATAGGGCAGTGAGTATGACATTAAGTATGATCCAGGAATATGGCAGTGAGTATGGCTGTGAGTATGATCCGGGAATAGGGCAGTGAGTATGACAGTGAGTATGATCCAGGAGTATGGCAGTGAGTATTGCAATGAGTATGATCTGGGAGTATGGCATTGAGTGTGATCCAGGAATATGGCTGTGAGTATGGAATTGAGTATGATCCAGGAATATGGTAGTGAGTATGATCCGGGAAGATGGCAGTGAGTATGATACAGGAATATGGCAGTGAGTATGATCTGGGAGTATGGCAGAGAGTATGATTCGGGAATATGGTAGTGAGTATGATCCGGGAATATGGCAGTGAGTATGATCCATGAATATGGCAGTTAGTATGATCTGGGAATATGGCAGTTTGTATAGCATTGAGTAAGATACTGGAATATGGCAGTGAGTATGGCAGCGAGTATGATCCAAGAATATGGCAGTGAGTATTGCAGTGAGTATGATCCGGGAATATGGCATTGAGTATAATCCAGGAATATGGCAGTGAGTATGATCTGGGAATATGGCAGTGAGTATGATCCAGGAATATGGCAGTGAGTATGACCCGGGAATATGGCAGTGAGTATGGCATTGAGTATTATCCAGGAATATGGCAGTGAGTATGGCAGTGAGTATGATCTGGGAATATGGCAGTGAGTATACTCCGGGAATATGGCAGTGAGTATGGCAGTGAGTATTGCAGTGAGAATGATCCAGGAATATGGCAGTGAGTATGGCAGTGAGTATGTTTCGGGAGTATGGCAGTGAGTATGATCCGGGAATATGGCAGTGAGTATGATCCGGGAATATGGCAGTGACTATGGCATTAAGTATGATCCGGGAATATGGCAGTGAGTATGGCAGCGAGTATGATCCAGGAATATAGCAGTGAGTATGGCAGTGAGTATGATCCTGGAATATGGCAGTGAGTATGGCAGTGAGTATGATCCAGGAATATGGCAGTGAGTATGGCAGTGAGTATGATCCGGGAATATGGCAGTGAGTATGACATTGAGTATGATCCAGGAATATGGCAGTGAGTATGGCAGTGAGTATGACCCGGAAATATGACAGTGAGTATGGCATTGAGTATGATCCAGGAATATGGCAGTGAGTATGGCAGTAAGTATGATCCGGGAGTATGGCAGTGAGTATGATCCGGGAATATGGCAGTGAGTATAAATATGGCAGTGAGTATGGCAGTGAGTATGATCTAGGAATATGGCAGTGAGTATGGCAGTGAGAATGATCCAGGAATATGGCAGTGAGTATGATCCGGGAATATTACAGTGAGTATAGCAGTAAGTATGGCAGTGAGAATGATCCGGGAATATGGCAATGAGTATGATTTGGGAATATGGCAGTTAGTATGGCATTGAGTATTATCCAGGAATATGGCAGTGAGTATGGCAGTGAGTATGATCCGGGAATATGGCAGTGAGTATGACAGTGAGTATTATCCAGGAATATGGCAGTGAGTATGGCAGTGAGTATGATCCGGGAATATGGCAGTGAGTATGACAGTGAGTATGATCTGGGAGTATGGCAGTGTGTATGATCTGGGAGTATGGCTGTGAATATGATACGGGAATATGGCAGTGATTTTGATCCAGGAATATGGCAGCGAGTATGATCCGGAATATGGCAGTGAGTATGGCAGTTAGTATGGCATTGAGTATGATACAGGAATAGGGCAGTGAGTATGGCATTAAGTATGATCCAGGAATATGGCAGTGAGTATGGATGTGAGTACGATCCGGGAATAGGGCAGTGAGTATGACAGTGAGTATGATCCAGGAGTATGGCAGTGAGTATTGCAATGAGTATGATCTGGGAGTATGGCAGCGAGTATGATTCAGGAATATGGTAGTGAGTATGATCCGAGAATATTGCAGTTGATATGGCATTGAGTGTGATCCAGGAATATGGCAGTGAGTATGGCAGTGAGTATGATCCGGGAATATGGCAGTGAGTATGACAGTGAGTATTATCCAGGAATATGGCAGTGAGTATGGCAGTGAGTATGATCCGGGAATATGGCAGTGAGTATGACAGTGAGTATGATCTGGGAGTATGGCAGTGTGTATGATCTGGGAGTATGGCAGTGAATATGATACGGGAATATGGCAGTGAGTATGATCCAGGAATATGGCAGCGAGTATGATCCGGAATAGGGCAGTGAGTATGGCAGTGAATATGGCGATGAGTACGGCAGTGAGTATGATCCGGGAAGATGACAGTGAGTATGATCCGGGAATATGGCAGTGAGTATGATCTGAGAGTGTGGCAGAGAGTATGATTCGGAAATATGGCAGTGAGTATGATCCGGGAATATGGCAGTGAGTATGGCAGTGAGTATGGCGATGAGTACGGCAGTGAGTATGATCCGGGAAGATGACAGTGAGTATGATCCGGGAATATGGCAGTGAGTATGATCTGAGAGTGTGGCAGAGAGTATGATTCGGGAATATGGCAGTGAGTATGACACGGGAATATGGCAGTGAGTATGGCAGTGAGTATGATCCAGGAATATGGCAGTGAGTATGATCCGGGAATATGGCTGTGAGTATGGCATTGAGTATGATCCAGGAATATGGCAGTGAGTATGATTCGGGAATATGGCAGTGAGTATAGAAATGAGTATGAGCCAGGAATATGGCAGTGAGTATGATTCGGGAAGATGGCAGTGAGTATAGAAATGAGTATGAGCCAGGAATATGGCAGTGAGTATGATCCGGGAATATGGCAGTGAATATGGCAGTGAGTATGATCCAGGAATATGGCAGTGAGTATGATCCGGGAATATGGCTGTGAGTATGGCATTGAGTATGATCCAGGAATATGGCAGTGAGTATGATTCGGGAATATGGCAGTGAGTATAGAAATGAGTATGAGCCAGGAATATGGCAGTGAGTATGATTCGGGAAGATGGCAGTGAGTATAGAAATGAGTATGAGCCAGGAATATGGCAGTGAGTATGATCCGGGAATATGGCAGTGAGTATGATCTGGGAGTATGGCAGAGAGTATGATTCGGGAATATGGCAGTGAGTATGTCAATGAGTATGATCCGGGAATATGGCAGTGAGTATGGCAGCGAGTATGATCCAGGAATATGGCAGTGAGTATGGCATTGAGTATGATCCAGGAATATGGCAGTGAGTATGGCAGTGTGTATGATCCGGGAATATGGCAGTGAGTATGATCCAGGTATATGGCAGTTAGTATAGCAGTGAGTATGATCCGGGAGTATGGCAGTGTCTATGGCAGTGAGTATGATCCGGGAATATGGCAGTGAGTATGATCCGGGAATATGGCAGTGAGTATGGCAGTGAGTATGATCCAGGAATATGGCAGTGAGTGTGGCAGTGAGTATGATACAGGTATATGGCAGTGAGTATGGCAGTGAGTATGATCCGGGAATATGGCAGTGAGTATGGCAGTGAGTATGATCTGGGAATATGGCAGTGAGTATGGCATTGAGTATGATCCAGGAATATGGCAGTGAGTATGGCAGTGAGTATGATACAGGAATAAGGCAGTGAGTATGGCAGTGAGTACGATCCAGGAATAAGGCAGTAAGAATGGCAGTGAGAATGATCCAGGAATGTGGCATTGAGTATGATCCAGGAATATTGCAGTGAGTTTGGCAGTGAGTATGATCTGGGAATATGGCAGTGAGTATACTCCGGGAATACGGCAGCGAGTATGATTCGGGAATATGGCAGTGAGTATGAACCGGGAATATGGCAGTGAGTATGGCATTGAGTATGATACAGGAATAAGGCAGTGAGTATGGCAGTGAGTACGATCCAGGAGTATGGCAGTGATTATGGAATTGAGTATGATCCAGGAATATGGTAGTGAGTATGATCCGGGAAGATGGCAGTGAGTATGATACGGGAATATGGCAATGAGTATGATCTGGGAGTATGGCAGAGAATATGATTCGGGAATATGGTAGTGAGTATGATCAGGGAATATGGCAGTGAGTATGATCCAGGAATATGGCAGTTAGTATGATCTGGGAATATGGCAGTTAGTATAGCATTGAGTAAGATACAGGAATATGGCAGTGAGTATGGCAGCGAGTATGATCCAGGAATATGGCAGTGAGTATTGCAGTGAGTATGATCCGGGAATATGGCAGTGAGTATGGCATTGAGTATGATCCAGGAATATGGCAGTGAGTATGATCCGGGAATATGGCAGTGAGTATGGCATTGAGTATGATCCAGGAATATGGCAGTGAGTATGACCCGGGAATATGGCAGTGAGTATGGCATTGAGTATTATCCAGGAATATGGCAGTGAGTATGGCAGTGAGTATGATCTGGGAATATGGCAGTGAGTATACTCCGGGAATATGGCAGTGAGTATGATCCAGGAATATGGCAGTGAGTATGGCAGTGAGTATTGCAGTGAGAATGATCCAGGAATATGGCAGTGAGTATGGCAGTGAGTATGATCCGGGAATATGGCAATGAGTATGATTCGGGAACATGGCAGTTAGCATGGCATTGAGTATGATACAGGAATAGGGCAGTGAGTATTCCAGTGAGTATTATCCAGGAATATGGCTCGGAGTATGGCAGTGAGTATGACAGTGAGTATGATCCAGGAGTATGGCAGTGAGTATGGCAGCGAGTATGATCCAGGAATATAGCAGTGAGTATGGCAGTGAGTATGATCCTGGAATATGGCAGTGAGTATGGCAGTGAGTATGATCCAGGAATATGGCAGTGAGTATGGCAGTGAGTATGATCCGGGAATATGGCAGTGAGTATGACATTGAGTATGATCCAGGAATATGGCAGTGAGTATGGCAGTGAGTATGACCCGGAAATATGGCAGTGAGTATGGCATTGAGTATGATCCAGGAATATGGCAGTGAGTATGGCAGTAAGTATGATCCGGGAGTATGGCAGTGAGTATGATCCGGGAATATGGCAGTGAGTATAAATATGGCAGTGAGTATGATCTAGGAATATGGCAGTGAGTATGGCAGTGAGAATGATCCAGGAATATGGCAGTGAGTATGATCCGGGAATATTACAGTGAGTATAGCAGTAAGTATGGCAGTGAGAATGATCCGGGAATATGGCAATGAGTATGATTTGGGAATATGGCAGTTAGTATGGCATTGAGTATTATCCAGGAATATGGCAGTGAGTATGGCAGTGAGTATGATCCGGGAATATGGCAGTGAGTATGACAGTGAGTATTATCCAGGAATATGGCAGTGAGTATGGCAGTGAGTATGATCCGGGAATATGGCAGTAAGTATGACAGTGAGTATGATCTGGGAGTATGGCAGTGTGTATGATCTGGGAGTATGGCAGTGAATATGATACGGGAATATGGCAGTGATTTTGATCCAGGAATATGGCAGCGAGTATGATCCGGAATATGGCAGTGAGTATGGCAGTGAGTATGATCCAGGAATATGGCAGTGAGTATGGCAGTGAGTATGATCCGGGAATATGGCAGTGAGTATGACAGTGAGTATGATCTGGGAGTATGGCAGTGTGTATGATCTGGGAGTATGGCAGTGAATATGATACGGGAATATGGCAGTGAGTATGATCCAGGAATATGTCAGTGAGTATGACAGTGAGTATTATCCAGGAATATGGCAGTGAGTATGGCAGTGAGTATGATCCGGGAATATGGCAGTGAGTATGACAGTGAGTATGATCTGGGAGTATGGCAGTGTGTAATATTCTGGGAGTATGGCAGTGAATATGATACGGGAATATGGCAGTGAGTATGATCCAGGAATATGTCAGTGATTATGATCCAGGAATATGGCAGCGAGTATGATCCGGAATATGGCAGTGAGTATGGCAGTGAGAATGATCCAGGAATATGGCAGTGAGTATGATCCGGGAATATTACAGTGAGTATAGCAGTAAGTATGGCAGTGAGAATGATCCGGGAATATGGCAGTGAGTATGGCTGTGAGTATGATCCGGGAATAGGGCAGTGAGTATGACATTAAGTATGATCCAGGAATATGGCAGTGAGTATGGCTGTGAGTATGATCCGGGAATAGGGCAGTGAGTATGACAGTGAGTATGATCCAGGAGTATGGCAGTGAGTATTGCAATGAGTATGATCTGGGAGTATGGCAGCGAGTATGATTCAGGAATATGGTAGTGAGTATGATCCGAGAATATTGCAGTGAGTATGGCATTGAGTGTGATCCAGGAATATGGCTGTGAGTATGGAATTGAGTATGATCCAGGAATATGGTAGTGAGTATGATCCGGGAAGATGGCAGTGAGTATGATACAGGAATATGGCAGTGAGTATGATCTGGGAGTATGGCAGAGAGTATGATTCGGGAATATGGTAGTGAGTATGATCCGGGAATATGGCAGTGAGTATGATCCATGAATATGGCAGTTAGTATGATCTGGGAATATGGCAGTTTGTATAGCATTGAGTAAGATACTGGAATATGGCAGTGAGTATGGCAGCGAGTATGATCCAAGAATATGGCAGTGAGTATTGCAGTGAGTATGATCCGGGAATATGGCATTGAGTATAATCCAGGAATATGGCAGTGAGTATGATCTGGGAATATGGCAGTGAGTATGATCCAGGAATATGGCAGTGAGTATGACCCGGGAATATGGCAGTGAGTATGGCATTGAGTATTATTCAGGAATATGGCAGTGAGTATGGCAGTGAGTATGATCTGGGAATATGGCAGTGAGTATACTCCGGGAATATGGCAGTGAGTATGGCAGTGAGTATTGCAGTGAGAATGATCCAGGAATATGGCAGTGAGTATGGCAGTGAGTATGTTTTGGGAGTATGGCAGTGAGTATGATCCGGGAATATGGCAGTGAGTATGATCCGGGAATATGGCAGTGACTATGGCATTAAGTATGATCCGGGAATATGGCAGTGAGTATGGCAGCGAGTATGATCCAGGAATATAGCAGTGAGTATGGCAGTGAGTATGATCCTGGAATATGGCAGTGAGTATGGCAGTGAGTATGATCCAGGAATATGGCAGTGAGTATGGCAGTGAGTATGATCCGGGAATATGGCAGTGAGTATGACATTGAGTATGATCCAGGAATATGGCAGTGAGTATGGCAGTGAGTATGACCCGGAAATATGACAGTGAGTATGGCATTGAGTATGATCCAGGAATATGGCAGTGAGTATGGCAGTAAGTATGATCCGGGAGTATGGCAGTGAGTATGATCCGGGAATATGGCAGTGAGTATAAATATGGCAGTGAGTATGGCAGTGAGTATGATCTAGGAATATGGCAGTGAGTATGGCAGTGAGAATGATCCAGGAATATGGCAGTGAGTATGATCCGGGAATATTACAGTGAGTATAGCAGTAAGTATGGCAGTGAGTATGATCCGGGAATATGGCAGTGAGTATGATTTGGGAATATGGCAGTTAGTATGGCATTGAGTATTATCCAGGAATATGGCAGTGAGTATGGCAGTGAGTATGATCCGGGAATATGGCAGTGAGTATGACAGTGAGTATTATCCAGGAATATGGCAGTGAGTATGGCAGTGAGTATGATCCGGGAATATGGCAGTGAGTATGACAGTGAGTATGATCTGGGAGTATGGCAGTGTGTATGATCTGGGAGTATGGCAGTGAATATGATACGGGAATATGGCAGTGATTTTGATCCAGGAATATGGCAGCGAGTATGATCCGGAATATGGCAGTGAGTATGGCAGTTAGTATGGCATTGAGTATGATACAGGAATAGGGCAGTGAGTATGGCATTAAGTATGATCCAGGAATATGGCAGTGAGTATGGATGTGAGTACGATCCGGGAATAGGGCAGTGAGTATGACAGTGAGTATGATCCAGGAGTATGGCAGTGAGTATTGCAATGAGTATGATCTGGGAGTATGGCAGCGAGTATGATTCAGGAATATGGTAGTGAGTATGATCCGAGAATATTGCAGTTGATATGGCATTGAGTATGATCCAGGAATATGGCAGTGAGTATGGCAGTGAGTATGATCCGGGAATATGGCAGTGAGTATGACAGTGAGTATGATCCAGGAATATGGCAGTGAGTATGGCAGTGAGTATGATCCGGGAATATGGCAGTGAGTATGACAGTGAGTATGATCTGGGAGTATGGCAGTGTGTATGATCTGGGAGTATGGCAGTGAATATGATACGGGAATATGGCAGTGAGTATGATCCAGGAATATGGCAGCGAGTATGATCCGGAATATGGCAGTGAGTATGGCAGTTAGTATGGCATTGAGTATGATACAGGAATAGGGCAGTGAGTATGGCTGTGAGTATGATCCGGGAATAGGGCAGTGAGTATGACAGTGAGTATGATCCAGGAGTATGGCAGTGAGTATTGCAATGAGTATGATCTGGGAGTATGGCAGCGAGTATGATTCAGGAATATGGTAGTGAGTATGATCCGAGAATATTGCAGTGAGTATGGCATTGAGTGTGATCCAGGAATATGGCAGTGAGTATGGAATTGAGTATGATCCAGGAATATGGTAGTGAGTATGATCCGGGAATATGGCAGTGAGTATGATACGGGAATATGGCAGTGAGTATGATCTGGGAGTATGGCAGAGAGTATGATTCGGGAATATGGTAGTGAGTATGATCCGGGAATATGGCAGTGAGTATGATCCATGAATATGGCAGTTAGTATGATCTGGGAATATGGCAGTTTGTATGGCATTGAGTAAGATACTGGAATATGGCAGTGAGTATGGCAGCGAGTATGATCCGGGAATATGGCAGTGAGTATGGCATTGAGTATAATCCACTAATATGGCAGTGAGTATGATCTGGGAATATGGCAGTGAGTATGATCCAGGAATATGGCAGTGAGTATGACCCGGGAATAAGGCAGTGAGTATGGCATTGAGTATGATCCAGGAATATGGCAGTGAGTATGGCAGTGAGTATTGCAGTGAGAATGATCCAGGAATATGGCAGTGAGTATGGCAGTGAGTATTGCAGTGAGTATGATCCGGGAATATGGCAGTGAGTATAGCAGTAAGTGTGGCAGTGAGTATGATCCGGGAATATGGCAATGAGTATGATTCGGGAATATGGCAATGAGTATGATCCGGGAATATGGCAATGAGTATGATTCGGGAATATGGCAGTTAGTATGGCATTGAGTATGATACAGGAATAGGGCAGTGAGTATTCCAGTGAGTATTATCCAGGAATATGACACGGAGTATGGCAGTGAGTATGACAGTGAGTATGATCCAGGAGTATGGCAGTGAGTATGGCAGTGAGTATGATCTGGGAGTATGGCAGCGTATATGATTCGGGAATATGGCAGTGAGTATGATCCGGGAATATGGCAGTGAGTATGATCCAGGAATATGGCAGTGAGTATGGCAGCGAGTATGATCCGGAATATGGCAGTAAGTGTGGCATTGAGTATGATCCAGGAATATGGCAGTGAGTATGATCCGGGAATATGGCAGTGATTATGGCAGTGAGTATGTTCCGGGAGTATGGCAGTGAGTATGATCCGGGAATATGGCAGTGAGTATGATCCGGGAATATGGCAGTGACTATGGCATTGAGTATGATCCGGGAATATGGCAGTGAGTATGATCCTGGAATATGGCAGTGAGTATGACACTGAGTATGATCCAGGAATATGGCAGTGAGTATGGCAGTGAGTATGACCCGGAAATATGGCAGTGAGTATGGCATTGAGTATGATCCAGGAATATGGCAGTGAGTATGGCAGTAAGTATGATCCGGGAGTATGGCAGTAAGTATGATCCGGGAATATGGCAGTGAGTATGAATATGGCAGTTTGTATGGCAGTGAGTATGATCCAGGAATATGGCAGTGAGTATGGCAGTGAGAATGATCCAGGAATTTGGCAGTGAGTATGGCAGTGAGTATGATCCGGGAATATGGCAGTGAGTATGGCATTGAGTATGATCCAGGAATATGGCAGTAAGTATGGCAGTGAGTATGATCTGGGAATATGGCAGTGAGTATGGCATTGAGTATGATCCAGGAATATGGCAGTGAGTATGGAATTGAGTATGATCCAGGAATATGGTAGTGAGTATGATCCGGGAAGATGGCAGTGAGTATGATACGGGAATATGGCAGTGAGTATGATCTGGGAGTATGGCAGTGAGTATGGCAGTGAGTATGATCCGGGAATATGGCAGTGAGTATGATCCAGGAATAAGGCAGTTAGTATGATCCGGGAATATGGCAGTTAGTATAGCATTGAGTATGATACAGGAATATGGCAGTGAGTATGGCAGCGAGTATGATCCAGGAATATGGCAGTGAGTATTGCAGTGAGTATGATCCGGGAATATGGCATTGAGTATGATCCAGGAATATGGCAGTGAGTATGGCAGTGAGTATGATCAGGGAATATGGCATTGAGTATGATCCAGGAATATGGCAGTGAGTATGACCCGGAAAGATGGCAGTGAGTATGGCTTTGAGTATGATCCAGGAATATGGCAGTGAGTATGGCAGTGAGTATACTCCGGGAATATGGCAGTGAGTATAATCCAGGAATATGGCAGTGAGTATGATTCGGGAATATGGCAGTTAGCATGGCATTGAGTATGATACAGGAATAGGGCAGTAAGTATTCCAGTGAGTATTATCCAGGAATATGGCACGGAGTATGGCAGTGAGTATGACAGTGAGTATGATCCAGGAGTATGGCAGTGAGTATGATCTGGGAGTATGGCAGCGAATATGATTCAGGAATATGGCAGTGAGTTTGATCCGGGAATATGGCAGTGAGTATGATCCAGGAATATGGCAGTGAGTATGGCAGCGAGTATGATCCGGAATATGGCAGTGAGTGTGGCATTGAGTATGATCCAGGAATATGGCAGTGAGTATGATCCGGGAATATGGCAGTGATTATGGCAGTGAGTATGTTCCGGGAGTATGGCAGTGAGTATGATCCGGGAATATGGCAGTGACTATGGCATTGAGTATGATCCGGGAATATGGCAGTGAGTACGGCAGCAAGTATGATCCAGGAATATGGCAGTGAGTATGGCAGTGAGTATGATCCTGGAATATGGCAGTGAGTATGACATTGAGTATGATCCAGGAATATGGCAGTGAGTATGGCAGTGAGTATGAACCGGAAATATGGCAGTGAGTATGGCATTGAGTATGATCCAGGAATATGGCAGTGAGTATGGCAGTAAGTATGATCCGGGAGTATGGCAGTAAGTATGATCCGGGAATATGGCAGTGAGTATGAATATGGCAGTGAATATGGCAGTGAGAATGATCCAGGAATTTGGCAGTGAGTATGATCCGGGAATATGGCAGTGAGTATGGCATTGAGTATGATCCAGGAATATGGCAGTGAGTATGGCAGTGAGTATGATCCGGGAATATGGCAGTGAGTATGGCATTGAGTATGATCCAGGAATATGGCAGTGAGTATGGAACTGAGTATGATCCAGGAATATGGTAGTGAGTATGATCCGGGAAGATGGCAGTGAGTATGATACGGGAATATGGCAGTGAGTATGATCTGGGAGTATGGCAGAGAGTATGATTCGGGAATATGGTAGTGAGTATGATCCGGGAATACGGCAGTGAGTATGATCCAGGAATATGGCAGTTAGTATGATCCGGGAATATGGCAGTTAGTATAGCATTGAGTATGATACAGGAATATGGCAGTGAGTATGGCAGAGAGTATGATCCAGGAATATGGCAGTGAGTATGATCCGGGAATATGGCAGTGAGTATGGCATTGAGTATGATCCAGGAATATGGCAGTGAGTATGGCAGTGAGTATGATCAGGGAATATGGCAGTGAGTATGGCATTGAGTATGATCCAGGAATATGGCAGTGAGTATGACCCGGGAATATGGCAGTGAGTATGGCATTGAGTATGATCCAGGAATATGGCAGTGAGTATGGCAGTGAGTATGATCCAGGAATATGGTAGTGAGTATGATCCGGAAAGATGGCAGTGAGTATGATACGGGAATATGGCAGTGAGTATGATCTGGGAGTATGGCAGAGAATATGATTCGGGAATATGGTAGTGAGTATGATCAGGGAATATGGCAGTGAGTATGATCCAGGAATATGGCAGTTAGTATGATCTGGGAATATGGCAGTTAGTATAGCATTGAGTAAGATACAGGAATATGGCAGTGAGTATGGCAGCGAGTATGATCCAGGAATATGGCAGTGAGTATTGCAGTGAGTATGATCCGGGAATATGGCAGTGAGTATGGCATTGAGTATAATCCAGGAATATGGCAGTGAGTATGATCTGGGAATATGGCAGTGAGTATGACCCGGGAATATGGCAGTTAGTATGGCATTGAGTATTATCCAGGAATATGGCAGTGAGTATTGCAGTGAGTATGATCCGGGAATATGGCATTGAGTATGATCCAGGAATATGGCAGTGAGTATGGCAGTGAGTATGATCAGGGAATATGGCATTGAGTATGATCCAGGAATATGGCAGTGAGTATGACCCGGAAATATGGCAGTGAGTATGGCTTTGAGTATGATCCAGGAATATGGCAGTGAGTATGGCAGTGAGTATACTCCGGGAATATGGCAGTGAGTATAATCCAGGAATATGGCAGTGAGTATGATTCGGGAATATGGCAGTTAGCATGGCATTGAGTATGATACAGGAATAGGGCAGTGAGTATGGCAGTGAGTATGATCTGGGAATATGGCAGTGAGTATACTCCGGGAATATGGCAGTGAGTATGATCCAGGAATATGACAGTGAGTATGGCAGTGAGTATTGCAGTGAGAATGATCCAGGAATATGGCAGTGAGTATGGCAGTGAGTATGATCCGGGAATATGGCAATGAGTATGATTCGGTAACATGGCAGTTAGCATGGCATTGAGTATGATACAGGAATAGGGCAGTGAGTATTCCAGTGAGTATTATCCAGGAATATGGCATGGAGTATGGCAGTGAGTATGACAGTGAGTATGATCCAGGAGTATGGCAGTGAGTATGGCAGCGAGTATGATCCGGAATATGGCAGTGAGTGTGGCATTGAGTATGATCCAGGAATATGGCAGTGAGTATGATCCGGGAATATGGCAGTGATTATGGCAGTGAGTATGTTCCGGGAGTATGGCAGTGAGTATGATCCGGGAATATGGCAGTGACTATGGCATTGAGTATGATCCGGGAATATGGCAGTGAGTACGGCAGCAAGTATGATCCAGGAATATGGCAGTGAGTATGGCAGTGAGTATGATCCTGGAATATGGCAGTGAGTATGACATTGAGTATGATCCAGGAATATGGCAGTGAGTATGGCAGTGAGTATGAACCGGAAATATGGCAGTGAGTATGGCATTGAGTATGATCCAGGAATATGGCAGTGAGTATGGCAGTAAGTATGATCCGGGAGTATGGCAGTAAGTATGATCCGGGAATATGGCAGTGAGTATGAATATGGCAGTGAATATGGCAGTGAGAATGATCCAGGAATTTGGCAGTGAGTATGATCCGGGAATATGGCAGTGAGTATGGCATTGAGTATGATCCAGGAATATGGCAGTAAGTATGGCAGTGAGTATGATCCGGGAATATGGCAGTGAGTATGGCATTGAGTATGATCCAGGAATATGGCAGTGAGTATGGAACTGAGTATGATCCAGGAATATGGTAGTGAGTATGATCCGGGAAGATGGCAGTGAGTATGATACGGGAATATGGCAGTGAGTATGATCCGGGAATACGGCAGTGAGTATGATCCAGGAATATGGCAGTTAGTATGATCCGGGAATATGGCAGTTAGTATAGCATTGAGTATGATACAGGAATATGGCAGTGAGTATGGCAGAGAGTATGATCCAGGAATATGGCAGTGAGTATTGCAGTGAGTATGATCCGGGAATATGGCAGTGAGTATGGCATTGAGTATGATCCAGGAATATGGCAGTGAGTATGATCAGGGAATATGGCAGTGAGTATGGCATTGAGTATGATCCAGGAATATGGCAGTGAGTATGACCCGGGAATATGGCAGTTAGTATGGCATTGAGTATTATCCAGGAATATGGCAGTGAGTATTGCAGTGAGTATGATCCGGGAATATGGCATTGAGTATGATCCAGGAATATGGCAGTGAGTATGGCAGTGAGTATGATCAGGGAATATGGCATTGAGTATGATCCAGGAATATGGCAGTGAGTATGACCCGGAAATATGGCAGTGAGTATGGCTTTGAGTATGATCCAGGAATATGGCAGTGAGTATGGCAGTGAGTATACTCCGGGAATATGGCAGTGAGTATAATCCAGGAATATGGCAGTGAGTATGATTCGGGAATATGGCAGTTAGCATGGCATTGAGTATGATACAGGAATAGGGCAGTGAGTATGGCAGTGAGTATGATCTGGGAATATGGCAGTGAGTATACTCCGGGAATATGGCAGTGAGTATGATCCAGGAATATGACAGTGAGTATGGCAGTGAGTATTGCAGTGAGAATGATCCAGGAATATGGCAGTGAGTATGGCAGTGAGTATGATCCGGGAATATGGCAATGAGTATGATTCGGTAACATGGCAGTTAGCATGGCATTGAGTATGATACAGGAATAGGGCAGTGAGTATTCCAGTGAGTATTATCCAGGAATATGGCATGGAGTATGGCAGTGAGTATGACAGTGAGTATGATCCAGGAGTATGGCAGTGAGTATGGCAGTGAGTATGATCTGGGAGTATGGCAGCGAATATGATTCGGGAATATGGCAGTGAGTATGATCCGGGAATATGGCAGTGAGTATGATCCAGGAATATGGCAGTGAGTATGATTCGGGAACATGGCAGTTAGCATGGCATTGAGTATGATACAGGAATAGGGCAGTGAGTATTCCAGTGAGTATTATCCAGGAATATGGCACGGAGTATGGCAGTGAGTATGACAGTGAGTATGATCCAGGAGTATGGCAGTGAGTATGGCAGTGAGTATGATCTGGGAGTATGGCAGCGAATATGATTCGGGAATATGGCAGTGAGTATGATCCGGGAATATGGCAGTGAGTATGATCCAGGAATATGGCAGTGAGTATGGCAGCGAGTATGATCCGGAATATGGCAGTGAGTGTGGCATTGAGTATGATCCAGGAATATGGCAGTGAGTATGATCCGGGAATATGGCAGTGATTATGGCAGTGAGTATTTTCCGGGAGTATGGCAGTGAGTATGATCCGAGAATATGGCAGTGAGTATGATCCGGGAATATGGCAGTGACTATGGCATTGAGTATGATCCGGGAATATGGCAGTGAGTATGGCAGCGAGTATGATCCAGGAATATGGCAGTGAGTATGGCAGTGAGTATGATCCTGGAATATGGCAGTGAGTATGACATTGAGTATGATCCAGGAATATGGCAGTTAGTATGACCCGGAAATATGGCAGTGAGTATGGCATTGAGTATGATCCAGGAATATGGCAGTGAGTATGGCAGTAAGTATGATCCGGGAGTATGGCAGTAAGTATGATCCGGGAATATGGCAGTGAATATGAATATGGCAGTGAGTATGGCAGTGAGTATGATCCAGGAATATGGCAGTGAGTATGGCAGTGAGTATGATCCGGGAATATGGCAGTGAGTATGGCATTAAATATGATCCAGGAATATGGCAGTAAGTATGGCAGTGAGTATGATCCAGGAATATGGCAATGAGTATGGAATTGAATATGATCCAGGTATATTGTAGTGAGTATGATCCGGGAAGATGGCAGTGAGTATGATACGGGAATATGGCAGTGAGTATGATCTGGGAGTATGGCAGAGAGTATGATTCGGGAATATGGTAGTGAGTATGATCCGGGAATATGCAAGTGAGTATGGCATTGAGTATGATCCAGGAATATGGCAGTGAGTATGGTTCGGGAATATGGCAGTGAGTATGGAAATGAGTATGATCTGGAAGTGTGGCAGAGAGTATGATTCAGGAATATGGCAATGAGTATGTCAGTGAGTATGATCCGGGAATATAGTAGTGGGTATGATCCGGGAACATGGCATTGAGTATGGCAGTGAGTATGATCCAGGAATATAGCAGTGAGTATAACAGTGAGTATGATCCGGGAATATGGCAATGAGTATGATCCGGGAATAAGGCAGTTAGTATGGCATTGAGTATGATACAGGAATAGGGTAGTGAGTTTGATCCAGGAATATGGCCGTGAGTATGGCAGTGAGTATGATCCAGGAATATGGCAGTGAGTATGACAGTGAGTATGATCCGGGAGTATGGCAGTGAGTATGGCATTGAGTATGATCCAGGAATATGGCAGTGAGTATGGCGGTGAGTACGGCAGTGAGTATGATCCGGGAATATGGAATTGAGTATGATTTGGGAATATGGCAGTTAGTATGGCATTGAGTATAATCCAGGAATATGGCAGTGAGTATGATCCAGGAATATGGCAGTGAGCATGATCCGGGAAGATGGCAGTGAATATGATCTGGGAGTATGGCAGAGAGTATGATTCAGGAATATGGCAGTGAGTATGGCATTGAGTATAATCCAGGAATATGGCAGTGAGTATGATTCGGGAATATGGCAGTGAGTATGGAAATGAGTATGATCCTGGAATATGGCAGTGAGTATGGCAGTGAGTATGATTCAGGAATATGGCAGTGAGTATGATCCAGGAATATGGCAGTGAGTATAACAGTGAGTATGATCTGGAAGTGTGGCAGAGAGTATGATTCGGGAATATGGCAGTGAGTATGTCAGTGAGTATGATCCGGGAATATAGCAGTGAGTATGATCCGGGAATATGGCAGTAAGTATGGCATTGAGTATGATCCAGGAATATGGCAGTGAGTATGATCCGGGAATATGGCAGGGAGTATGGCATTGAGTATGATCCAGGAATACGGCAGTGAGTATAATTCAGGAATATGCAGTGAGTATGGAATTGAGTATGATCCAGGAATATGGCAGTGAGTATGGCAGCGAGTATGATCCGGAATATGGCAGTGAGTGTGGCATTGAGTATGATCCAGGAATATGGCAGTGAGTATGATCCGGGAATATGGCAGTGATTATGGCAGTGAGTATGTTCCGGGAGTATGGCAGTGAGTATGATCCGGGAATATGGCAGTGACTATGGCATTGAGTATGATCCGGGAATATGGCAGTGAGTACGGCAGCAAGTATGATCCAGGAATATGGCAGTGAGTATGGCAGTGAGTATGATCCTGGAATATGGCAGTGAGTATGACATTGAGTATGATCCAGGAATATGGCAGTGAGTATGGCAGTGAGTATGAACCGGAAATATGGCAGTGAGTATGGCATTGAGTATGATCCAGGAATATGGCAGTGAGTATGGCAGTAAGTATGATCCGGGAGTATGGCAGTAAGTATGATCCGGGAATATGGCAGTGAGTATGAATATGGCAGTGAATATGGCAGTGAGAATGATCCAGGAATTTGGCAGTGAGTATGATCCGGGAATATGGCAGTGAGTATGGCATTGAGTATGATCCAGGAATATGGCAGTGAGTATGGCAGTGAGTATGATCCGGGAATATGGCAGTGAGTATGGCATTGAGTATGATCCAGGAATATGGCAGTGAGTATGGAACTGAGTATGATCCAGGAATATGGTAGTGAGTATGATCCGGGAAGATGGCAGTGAGTATGATACGGGAATATGGCAGTGAGTATGATCCGGGAATACGGCAGTGAGTATGATCCAGGAATATGGCAGTTAGTATGATCCGGGAATATGGCAGTTAGTATAGCATTGAGTATGATACAGGAATATGGCAGTGAGTATGGCAGAGAGTATGATCCAGGAATATGGCAGTGAGTATTGCAGTGAGTATGATCCGGGAATATGGCAGTGAGTATGGCATTGAGTATGATCCAGGAATATGGCAGTGAGTATGGCAGTGAGTATGATCAGGGAATATGGCAGTGAGTATGGCATTGAGTATGATCCAGGAATATGGCAGTGAGTATGACCCGGGAATATGGCAGTTAGTATGGCATTGAGTATTATCCAGGAATATGGCAGTGAGTATTGCAGTGAGTATGATCCGGGAATATGGCATTGAGTATGATCCAGGAATATGGCAGTGAGTATGGCAGTGAGTATGATCAGGGAATATGGCATTGAGTATGATCCAGGAATATGGCAGTGAGTATGACCCGGAAATATGGCAGTGAGTATGGCTTTGAGTATGATCCAGGAATATGGCAGTGAGTATGGCAGTGAGTATACTCCGGGAATATGGCAGTGAGTATAATCCAGGAATATGGCAGTGAGTATGATTCGGGAATATGGCAGTTAGCATGGCATTGAGTATGATACAGGAATAGGGCAGTGAGTATGGCAGTGAGTATGATCTGGGAATATGGCAGTGAGTATACTCCGGGAATATGGCAGTGAGTATGATCCAGGAATATGACAGTGAGTATGGCAGTGAGTATTGCAGTGAGAATGATCCAGGAATATGGCAGTGAGTATGGCAGTGAGTATGATCCGGGAATATGGCAATGAGTATGATTCGGTAACATGGCAGTTAGCATGGCATTGAGTATGATACAGGAATAGGGCAGTGAGTATTCCAGTGAGTATTATCCAGGAATATGGCATGGAGTATGGCAGTGAGTATGACAGTGAGTATGATCCAGGAGTATGGCAGTGAGTATGGCAGTGAGTATGATCTGGGAGTATGGCAGCGAATATGATTCGGGAATATGGCAGTGAGTATGATCCGGGAATATGGCAGTGAGTATGATCCAGGAATATGGCAGTGAGTATGATTCGGGAACATGGCAGTTAGCATGGCATTGAGTATGATACAGGAATAGGGCAGTGAGTATTCCAGTGAGTATTATCCAGGAATATGGCACGGAGTATGGCAGTGAGTATGACAGTGAGTATGATCCAGGAGTATGGCAGTGAGTATGGCAGTGAGTATGATCTGGGAGTATGGCAGCGAATATGATTCGGGAATATGGCAGTGAGTATGATCCGGGAATATGGCAGTGAGTATGATCCAGGAATATGGCAGTGAGTATGGCAGCGAGTATGATCCGGAATATGGCAGTGAGTGTGGCATTGAGTATGATCCAGGAATATGGCAGTGAGTATGATCCGGGAATATGGCAGTGATTATGGCAGTGAGTATTTTCCGGGAGTATGGCAGTGAGTATGATCCGAGAATATGGCAGTGAGTATGATCCGGGAATATGGCAGTGACTATGGCATTGAGTATGATCCGGGAATATGGCAGTGAGTATGGCAGCGAGTATGATCCAGGAATATGGCAGTGAGTATGGCAGTGAGTATGATCCTGGAATATGGCAGTGAGTATGACATTGAGTATGATCCAGGAATATGGCAGTGAGTATGACCCGGAAATATGGCAGTGAGTATGGCATTGAGTATGATCCAGGAATATGGCAGTGAGTATGGCAGTAAGTATGATCCGGGAGTATGGCAGTAAGTATGATCCGGGAATATGGCAGTGAGTATGAATATGGCAGTGAGTATGGCAGTGAGTATGATCCAGGAATATGGCAGTGAGTATGGCAGTGAGAATGATCCAGGAATTTGGCAGTGAGTATGGCAGTGAGTATGATCCGGGAATATGGCAGTGAGTATGGCATTAAATATGATCCAGGAATATGGCAGTAAGTATGGCAGTGAGTATGATCCAGGAATATGGCAATGAGTATGGAATTGAATATGATCCAGGTATATTGTAGTGAGTATGATCCGGGAAGATGGCAGTGAGTATGATACGGGAATATGGCAGTGAGTATGATCTGGGAGTATGGCAGAGAGTATGATTCGGGAATATGGTAGTGAGTATGATCCGGGAATATGCAAGTGAGTATGGCATTGAGTATGATCCAGGAATATGGCAGTGAGTATGGTTCGGGAATATGGCAGTGAGTATGGAAATGAGTATGATCTGGAAGTGTGGCAGAGAGTATGATTCAGGAATATGGCAATGAGTATGTCAGTGAGTATGATCCGGGAATATAGTAGTGGGTATGATCCGGGAACATGGCATTGAGTATGGCAGTGAGTATGATCCAGGAATATAGCAGTGAGTATAACAGTGAGTATGATCCGGGAATATGGCAATGAGTATGATCCGGGAATAAGGCAGTTAGTATGGCATTGAGTATGATACAGGAATAGGGTAGTGAGTTTGATCCAGGAATATGGCCGTGAGTATGGCAGTGAGTATGATCCAGGAATATGGCAGTGAGTATGACAGTGAGTATGATCCGGGAGTATGGCAGTGAGTATGGCATTGAGTATGATCCAGGAATATGGCAGTGAGTATGGCGGTGAGTACGGCAGTGAGTATGATCCGGGAATATGGAATTGAGTATGATTTGGGAATATGGCAGTTAGTATGGCATTGAGTATAATCCAGGAATATGGCAGTGAGTATGATCCAGGAATATGGCAGTGAGCATGATCCGGGAAGATGGCAGTGAATATGATCTGGGAGTATGGCAGAGAGTATGATTCAGGAATATGGCAGTGAGTATGGCATTGAGTATAATCCAGGAATATGGCAGTGAGTATGATTCGGGAATATGGCAGTGAGTATGGAAATGAGTATGATCCTGGAATATGGCAGTGAGTATGGCAGTGAGTATGATTCAGGAATATGGCAGTGAGTATGATCCAGGAATATGGCAGTGAGTATAACAGTGAGTATGATCTGGAAGTGTGGCAGAGAGTATGATTCGGGAATATGGCAGTGAGTATGTCAGTGAGTATGATCCGGGAATATAGCAGTGAGTATGATCCGGGAATATGGCAGTAAGTATGGCATTGAGTATGATCCAGGAATATGGCAGTGAGTATGATCCGGGAATATGGCAGGGAGTATGGCATTGAGTATGATCCAGGAATACGGCAGTGAGTATAATTCAGGAATATGCAGTGAATATGGAATTGAGTATGATCCAGGAATATGGCAGTGAGTATGGCAGTGAGTATGATTCGGGAATATGGCAGTGAGTATGATTCGGGGATATGGCAGGGAGTATGGCAATGAGTATGATCCAGGGATATGGCAGTGAGTATGATCTAGGAAGATGGCAATGAGTATGATCCAGGAATATGGCAGTGAGTATGATCTAGGAAGATGGCAGTGAGTATGATCTGGGAGTATGGCAGAGAGTATGATCCGGGAATATGGCAGTGAGTATGATCCAGGAATATGGCAGTGAGTATGATCCAGGAAAATGGCAGTGAGTATGGCATTGAGTATGATCCGGGAATATGGCAGTGAGTATGGCAGTAAGTATGATCCAGGAATCTGCAGTGAGTATGACAGCGACTATGATCCAGGAATATGGCAGTGAGTATGGCAGTGAGTATGATCCAGGAATATGGCAGTGAGTATGATCCGGGAATATGGCAGTGATTATGGCATTCAGTATAATCCAAGAATATAGCAGTGAGTATGGTTCGGGAATATGGCAGTGAGTATGAAAATGAGTATGATCCAGGAATATGGCATTGAGTATGGCAGTGAGTATGATCCTGGTAGATGGCAGTGAGTATGATCCCGGAATATGGCAGTGAGTATGATCTGGAAGTGTGGCAGAGAGTATGATTCGGGAATATGGCAGTTAGTATGTCAGTGAGTATGATCCAGGAATATAGCAGTGAGTATGATCCGGGAATATAGCAGTGAGTATGGCAGTGAGTATGATCCTGGTAGATGGCAGTGAGTATGATCCGGGAATATGGCAGTGAGTATGATCTGGAAGTGTGGCAGAGAGTATGATTCGGGAATATGGCAGTGAGTATGTCAGTGAGTATGATCCAGGAATATAGCAGTGAGTATGATCCGGGAATATGGCAGTGAGTATGGCAGTGAGTATGATCCAGGAATATGGCAGTAAATATGGCAGTGAGTATTATCCGGGAATATGGCAGTGAGTATGGCATTGAGTATGATCCAGGAATATGGCAGTGAGTATGGCAGTGAGTATGATCTGGAATATGGCAGTGAGTATGGCATTGAGTATGATCCAGGAATATGGCAGTGAGTATGATCCGGTAAAATGGCAGTGAGTATGATCCAGGAATATGGCAGTGAGTATAACAGTGAGTATGATCCGGGAGTATGGCAGTGAGTATGATCCGGGAATATGGCAGTGAGTATGATCCAGGAATATGGCAGTGAGTATGGCAGTGAGTATGATCCAGGAATATGGCAGTGAGTATGATCCAGGAATATGGCAGTGAGTATGGCAGTGAGTATGATCCGGGAATATGGCAATGAGTATGATCCGGGAATATGGCAGTTAGTATGGCATTGAGTATGATACAGGAATAGGGCAGTGAGTATGATACAGGAATATGGCAGTGAGTATGGCAGTGAGTATAATCCGGGAATATGGCAGTGAGTATGACAGTGAGTATGATCCGGGAGTATGGCAGTGAGTATGACAGTGAGTATAATCTGGGAGTATGGCAGCGAGTATGATTCGGGACTATGGCAGTAAGTATGATCCGGGAATATGGCAGTGAGTATGGCATTGAGTATGATCCAGGAATATGGCAGTGAGTATGGCGGTGAGTACGGCAGTGAGTATAATCCGGGAATATGAAATTGAGTATGATTCGGGAATATGGCAGTGAGTATGATCCGGGAAGATGGCAGTGAGTATGATCTGGGAGTATGGCAGAGAGTATGATTCGGGAATATGGCAGTGAGTAAGATCCGGGAATATGGCAGTAAGTAAAGCAGTGAGTATGATCCAGGAATATGGCAGTGAGTATGGCAGTGAGTATGATCCGGGTATATGGCAGAGAGTAAGGCAGTGAGTATGATCTGGGAGTATTGCAGAGAGTATGATTCGGGAATATGCCAGCGAGTATGATTCGGGAATATGGCAGTGAGTAAGGCAGTGAGTATGATCCAGGAATATGGCAGTGAGTATGATCCGGGGATATGGCAGTGAGTAAGGCAGTGAGTTTGATCCAGGAATATGGCAGTTAGTATGGCAGCGAGTATGATCCAGGAATATGGCAGTGAGTATGGCAGTGAGTATGATCCGGGAATATGGCAGTGAGTATGGCAATGAGTATGATCCAGGGATATGGCAGTGAGTATGGCAATGAGTATGAAACAGGAACATGGCAGTGAGTATGGCATTGAGTATGATCCAGGAATATGGCAGTGAGTATGATCCGGGAGTATGGCAGTGAGTATGATCCGGGAGTATGGCAGTGAGTATGATCCGAGTATATGGCAGTGAGTATGATCGAGGAATATGGCAGTGAGTATTAACCAGGAATATGGCAGTGAGTATGGCAATGAGTATGAAACAGGAACATGGCAGTGAGTATGGCATTGAGTATGATCCAGGAATATGGCAGTGAGTATGATCCGGGAGTATGGCAGTGAGTATGATCCGGGAGTATGGCACTGAGTATGATCCGAGTATATGGCAGTGAGTATGATCGAGGAATATGGCAGTGAGTATGAACCAGGAATATGGCAGTGAGTATGGCAGTAAGAATGATCCAGGAATATGGCAGTGAGTATGGCAGTGAGTATGATCCAGGAATATGGCAGTGAGTATGGCAGTGAGTATGATCCAGGAATATGGCAGTGAGTATGGCAGTGAGTATGAACCAGGAATATGGCAGTGAGTATGGCAGTGAGTATGATCCAGGAATATGGCAGTGAGTATAGCAGTGAGTATGATCCGGGAATATGGCAATGAGTATGATCCAGGAATATGGCAGTTAGTATGGCATTGAGTATGATACAGGAATAGGGCAATGAGTATGGCAGTGAGTATTATCCAGGAATTTGGCAGTGAGTATGGCAGCGAGTATGATCTGGGAGTATGGCAGCGAGTATGATTCGGGAATATGGCAGTGGGTATGATCCGGCAATATGGCAGTGAGTATGGCAGTGAGTATGATCCAGGAATATGGCAGTGAGTATGATCCGGCAATATGGCAGGGAGTATGGCATTGAGTATGATTCAGGAATATGGCAGTGAGTATGATTCGGGAATATGGCAGTGAGTATGGAAATGAGTATGATCCAGGAATATGGCAGTGAGTATGGCAGTGAGTATGATCCGGGAATATGGCAGTGAGTATGATTCAGGAATATGGCAGTGAGTATGATCCAGGAATATGGCAGTGAGTATAACAGTGAGTATGATCTGGAAGTGTGGCAGAGAGTATGATTCGGGAATATGGCAGTGAGTATGTCAGTGAGTATGATCCGGGAATATAGCAGTGAGTATGATCCAGGAATATGGCAGTAAGTATGGCATTGAGTATGATCCAGGAATATGGCAGTGAGTATGATCCGGGAATATGGCAGGGAGTATGGCATTGAGTATGATCCAGGACAACGGCAGTGAGTATAATTCAGGAATATGCAGTGAGTATGGAATTGAGTATGATCCAGGAATATGGCAGTGAGTATGGCAGTGAGTATGATTCTGGAATATGGCAGTGAGTATGATTCGGGAATATGGCAGTGAGTATGGCAATGAGTATGATCCAGGAATATGGCAGTGAGTATGATCCAGAAGGATGGCAGTGAGTATGATCTGGGAGTATGGCAGAGAGTATAATCCGGGAATATATCAGTGAGTATGATCCAGGAATATGGCAGTGAGTATGATCCAGGAATATGGCAGTGAGTATAGCAGTGAGTATGATCCGGGAATATGGCAGTGAGTATGGCATTGAGTATGATCCAGGAATATGGCAGTGAGTATGGCAGTAAGTATGATCCAGGAATCTGCAGTGAGTATGACAGCGACTATGATCCAGGAATATGTCAGTGAGTATGGCAGTGAGTATGATCCAGGAATATGGCAGTGAGTATGGCAGTGAGTATGATCCGGGAATATGGCAGTGATTATGGCATTCAGTATAATCCAGGAATATAGCAGTGAGTATGGTTCGGGAATATGGCAGTGAGTATGAAAATGAGTATGATCCAGGAATATGGCATTGAGTATGGCAGTGAGTATGATCCTGGTAGATGGCAGTGAGTATGATCCCGGAATATGGCAGTGAGTATGATCTGGAAGTGTGGCAGAGAGTATGATTCGGGAATATGGCAGTTAGTATGTCAGTGAGTATGATCCAGGAATATAGCAGTGAGTATGATCCGGGAATATGGCAGTGAGTATGGCAGTGAGTATGATCCTGGTAGATGGCAGTGAGTATGATCTGGAATTGTGGCAGAGAGTATGATTCGGGAATATGGCAGTTAGTATGTCAGTGAGTATGATCCAGGAATATAGCAGTGAGTATGATCCGGGAATATGGCAGTGAGTATGGCAGTGAGTATGATCCTGGTAGATGGCAGTGAGTATGATCCGGGAATATGGCAGTGAGTATGATCTGGAAGTGTGGCAGAGAGTATGATTTGGGAATATGGCAGTGAGTATGTCAGTGAGTATGATCCAGGAATATAGCAGTGAGTATGATCCGGGAATATGGCAGTGAGTATGATCCAGGAATATGGCAGTAAATATGGCAGTGAGTATTATCCGGGAATATGGCAGTGAGTATGGCATTGAGTATGATCCAGGAATATGGCAGTGAGTATGGCAGTGAGTATGATCTGGAATATGGCAGTGAGTATGGCATTGAGTATGATCCAGGAATATGGCAGTGAGTATGGCAGTGAGTATGATCCGGTAAAATGGCAGTGAGTATGATCCAGGAATATGGCAGTGAGTATAACAGTGAGTATGATCCGGGAGTATGGCAGTGAGTATGATCCGGGAATATGGCAGTGAGTATGATCCAGGAATATGGCAGTGAGTATGGCAGTGAGTATGATCCAGGAATATGGCAGTGAGTATGATCCAGGAATATGGCAGTGAGTATGATCCGGGAATATGGCAATGAGTATGATCCGGGAATATGGCAGTTAGTATGGCATTGAGTATGATACAGGAATAGGGCAGTGAGTATAATGCGGGAATATGGCAGTGAGTATGACAGTGAGTATGATCCGGGAGTATGGCAGTGAGTATGACAGTGAGTATAATCTGGGAGTATGGCAGCGAGTATGATTCAGGAATATGGCAGTAAGTATGATCCGGGAATATGGCAGTGAGTATGGCATTGAGTATGATCCAGGAATATGGCAGTGAGTATGGCGGTGAGTACGGCAGTGAGTATAATCCGGGAATATGAAATTGAGTATGATTCGGGAATATGGCAGTGAGTATGATCCGGGAAGATGGCAGTGAGTATGATCTGGGAGTATGGCAGAGAGTATGATTCGGGAATATGGCAGTGAGTAAGATCCGGGAATATGGCAGTGAGTAAAGCAGTGAGTATGATCCAGGAATATGGCAGTGAGTATGGCAGTGAGTATGATCCGGGTATATGGCAGAGAGTAAGGCAGTGAGTATGATCCGGGAAGATGGCAGTGAGTATGATCTGGGAGTATTGCAGAGAGTATGATTCGGGAATATGCCAGTGAGTATGATCCGGGAATATGGCAGTGAGTAAGGCAGTGAGTATGATCCAGGAATATGGCAGTGAGTATGATCCGGGGATATGGCAGTGAGTAAGGCAGTGAGTTTGATCCAGGAATATGGCAGTGAGTATGGCAGTGAGTATGATCCGGGAATATGGCAGTGAGTATGGCAATGAGTATGATCCAGGGATATGGCAGTGAGTATGGCAATGAGTATGAAACAGGAAAATGGCAGTGAGTATGGCATTGAGTATGATCCAGGAATATGGCAGTGAGTATGAACCGGGAGTATGGCAGTGAGTATGATCCGGGAGTATGGCAGTGAGTATGATCCGAGTATATGGCAGTGAGTATGATCGAGGAATATGGCAGTGAGTATGAACCAGGAATATGGCAGTGAGAATGATCCAGGAATATGGCAGTGAGTATGGCAGTGAGTATGATCCAGGAATATGGCAGTGAGTATAGCAGTGAGTATGATCCGGGAATATGGCAATGAGTATGATCCAGGAATATGGCAGTTAGTATGGCATTGAGTATGATACAGGAATAGGGCAGTGAGTATGGCAGTGAGTATTATCCAGGAATTTGGCAGTGAGTATGGCAGCGAGTATGATCTGGGAGTATGGCAGCGAGTATGATTCGGGAATATGGCAGTGAGTATGGCAGTGAGTATGATCCAGGAATATGGCAGTGAGTATGATCCGGGAATATGGCAGGGAGTATGGCATTGAGTATGATTCAGGAATAAGGCAGTGAGTATGGCAGTGAGTATGATCCAGGCATGTGGCATTGAGTATGATCCAGGAATATGGCAGGGAGTATGATCCGGGAATATGGCAGGGAGTATGGCAGTGAGTATGATCCAGGAATATGGCAGTGAGTATGATCCGGGAATATGGCAGGGAGTATGGCATTGAGTATGATTCAGGAATAAGGCAGTGAGTATGGCAGTGAGTATGATCCAGGAATGTGGCATTGAGTATGATCCAGGAATATGGCAGTGAGTATGGCATTGAGTATGATCCAGGAATATGGCAGTGAGTATGGCATTGAGTATGATCCATGAATATGGGAGCGAATATGACAGTGAGTATGATCCGGGAATATGGCAGTGACTATGCCATTGAGTATGATTCAGGAATATGGCAGTGAGTATGGCAGTGAGTATGATCCGGGAAGATGACAGTGAGTATGATCTGGGAGTATGGCAGAGAGTATGATTCGGGAATATGGCAGTGAGTATGATCCGGGAATATGGCAGTGAAAATGGCAGTGAGTATGAACCAGGATAATGGCAGTGAGTATGATCCAGGAATATGGCAGTGAGCATGGCATTGAGTATGATCCGGGAATATGGCAGTGAGTATGGCAGCGAGTATGATCTGGGAGTATGGCAGCGAGTATGATTCGGGAATATGGCAGTGAGTATGGCAGTGAGTATGATCCAGGAATATGGCAGTGAGTATGATCCGGGAATATGGCAGGGAGTATGGCATTGAGTATGATTCAGCAATAAGGCAGTGAGTATGGTAGTGAGTATGATCCAGGAATGTGGCATTGAGTATGATCCGGGAATATGGCAGTGACTATGCCATTGAGTATGATTCAGGAATATGGCAGTGAGTATGGCAGTGAGTATGATCCGGGAAGATGACAGTGAGTATGATCTGGGAGTATGGCAGAGAGTATGATTTGGGAATATGGCAGTGAGTATGATCCGGGAATATGGCAGTGAAAATGGCAGTGAGTATGAACCAGGATAATGGCAGTGAGTATGATCCAGGAATATGGCAGTGAGCATGGCATTGAGTATGATCCGGGAATATGGCAGTGAGTATGATCCAGGAGTATGGCAGTGAGTATGGCAGTGAGTATGATCCGGGAATATGGCAGTGAGTATGGCAGTGAGAATGATCCAGGAATTTGGCAGTGAGTATGGCAGTGAGTATGATCCGGGAATATGGCAGTGAGTATGGCATTAAATATGATCCAGGAATATGGCAGTAAGTATGGCAGTGAGTATGATCCGGGAATATGGCAGTGAGTATGGCATTGAGTATTATACAGGAATAGGGCAGTGAGTATGATCTGGGAATATGGCAGCGAGTATGATTTGGGAATATGGCAGTGAGTATGATATGGGAATATGGCATTGAGTATGATCCAGGAATAGGGCAGTGAGTATGGCAGTGAATATGGCGATGAGTACGGCAGTGAGTATGATCCAGGAAGATGACAGTGAGTATGATCCAGGAATATGGCAGTGAGTATGATGTGAGAGAGTGGTAGAGAGTATGATTCGGGAATATGGCAGTGAGTATGATCCGGGAATATGGCAGTGAGTATGGCAGTGAGTATGATCCAGGAATATGGCAGTGAGCATGATCCGGGAATATGGCCATGAGTATGGCATTGAGTATGATCCAGGAATATGGCAGTGAGTATGATTCAGGAATATGGCAGTGGGTATAGAAATGAGTATGATCTGGCAGTGCTTATGATCCGGGAAGATGGCAGTGAGTATGATCAGGGAATATGCCAGTGAATATGATCTGGGAGTATGGCAGTGAGTATGATCTGGAATATGGCAGTGAGTATGGCATTGAGTATGATCCAGGAATATGGCAGTGAGTATGATTCGGGAATATGACAGTGAGTATGTCAATGAGTATGATCCGGGAATATGGCAGTGAGTATGATCCGGTAATATGGCAGTGAGTATGGCAGTGAGTATGATCCAGGAATATGGCAGTGAGTATGATCCAGGAATATGGCAGTGAGAATGATCCAGAAATATGGCAGTGAGTATAGCAGTGAGTATGATCCGGGAACATGGCAATGAGTATGATATAGGAATATGGCAGTTAGTATGGCATTGAGTATGATACAGGAATAGGGCAGTGAGTATGGCAGTGATTATTATCCAGGAATATGGCAGTGAGTATGGCATTGAATAATGCAGTGATCCGGGAATATGGCAGTGAGTATAGCAGTGAGTATGGCAGTAAGTATGATCCGGGAATATGGCAATGTGTATGATCCGGGAATATGTCAGTGAGTATGGCATTGAGTATGATACAGGAATAAGGCAGTGAGTATGGCAGTGAGTACGATCCAGGAATAAGGCAGTAAGAATGGCAGTGAGAATGATCCAGGAATGTGGCATTGAGTATGATCCAGGAATATTGCAGTGAGTATGGCAGTGAGTATGATCTGGGAATATGGCAGTGAATATGGCATTGAGTATGATCCAGGAATATGGCAGCGAGTATGATCCAGGAAAATGGCAGTGAGTATGATCCGGGAATATGGCAGTGAGTATGGCATTGAGTATGATCCAGGAATATGGCAGTGAGTATGGCAGCGAGTATGATCCGGGAATATGGCGGGGAGTATGGCATTGAGTATGATCCAGGAATATGGCAGTGAGTATGGCAGTGAGTATGATCCGGGAAGATGGCAGTGAGTATGATCTGGGAGTATGGCAGAGAGTATAATTCGGGAATATGGCAGTGAGTATGATCCGGGAATATGGCAGTGAGTATGGCAGTGAGTATGAACCAGGATAATGGCAGTGAGTATGATCCAGGAATATGGCAGTGAGCATGGCATTGAGTATGATCCGGGAATATGGCAGTGAGTATGGCAGCGAGTATGATCCAGGAATATGGCAGTGAGTATGGCAGTGAGTATGATCCGGGAATATGGAAATGAGTATGATACGGGAATATGGCAGTGACTATGGCATTGAGTATGATACAGGAATAGGGCAGTGAGTATGGCAGTGAGTATGATCCAGGAGTATGGCAGTGAGTATTGCAATGAGTATGATCTGGGAGTATGGCAGCGAGTATGATTTGGGAATATGGCAGTGAGTATGATCCGGGAATATGGCATTGAGTATAATCCAGGAATAGGGCAGTGAGTATGGCAGTGAATATGGCGATGAGTACGGCAGTGAGTATGATCCGGGAAGATGACAGTGAGTATGATCCGGGAATATGGCAGTGAGTATGATCTGAGAGTGTGGCAGAGAGTATGATTCGGGAATATGGCAGTGAGTATGACACGGGAATATGGCAGTGAGTATGATCCAGGAATATGGCAGTGAGTATGATCCGGGAATATGGCTGTGAGTATGGCATTGAGTATGATCCAGGAATATGGCAGTGAGTATGATTCGGGAATATGGCAGTGAGTATAGAAATGAGTATGAGCCAGGAATATGGCAGTGAGTATGATTCGGGAAGATGGCAGTGAGTATAGAAATGAGTATGAGCCAGGAATATGGCAGTGAGTATGATCCGGGAATATGGCAGTGAATATGGCAGTGAGTATGATCCAGGAATATGGCAGTGAGTATGATCCGGGAATATGGCTGTGAGTATGGCATTGAGTATGATCCAGGAATATGGCAGTGAGTATGATTCGGGAATATGGCAGTGAGTATAGAAATGAGTATGAGCCAGGAATATGGCAGTGAGTATGATTCGGGAAGATGGCAGTGAGTATAGAAATGAGTATGAGCCAGGAATATGGCAGTGAGTATGATCCGGGAATATGGCAGTGAGTATGATCTGGGAGTATGGCAGAGAGTATGATTCGGGAATATGGCAGTGAGTATGTCAATGAGTATGATCCGTGAATATGTCAGTTAGTATGGCAGCGAGTATGATCCAGGAATATGGCAGTGAGTATGGCATTGAGTATGATCCAGGAATATGGCAGTGAGTATGGCAGTGTGTATGATCCGGGAATATGGCAGTGAGTATGATCCAGGTATATGGCAGTTAGTATAGCAGTGAGTATGATCCGGGAGTATGGCAGTGTCTATGGCAGTGAGTATGATCCGGGAATATGGCAGTGAGTATGATCCGGGAATATGGCAGTGAGTATGGCAGTGAGTATGATCCAGGAATATGGCAGTGAGTGTGGCAGTGAGTATGATACAGGTATATGGCAGTGAGTATGGCAGTGAGTATGATCCGGGAATATGGCAGTGAGTATGGCAGTGAGTATGATCTGGGAATATGGCAGTGAGTATGGCATTGAGTATGATCCAGGAATATGGCAGTGAGTATGGCAGTGAGTATGATACAGGAATAAGGCAGTGAGTATGGCAGTGAGTACGATCCAGGAATAAGGCAGTAAGAATGGCAGTGAGAATGATCCAGGAATGTGGCATTGAGTATGATCCAGGAATATTGCAGTGAGTATGGCAGTGAGTATGATCTGGGAATATGGCAGTGAGTATACTCCGGGAATACGGCAGCGAGTATGATTCGGGAATATGGCAGTGAGTAAGAACCGGGAATATGGCAGTGAGTATGGCATTGAGTATGATACAGGAATAAGGCAGTGAGTATGGCAGTGAGTACGATCCAGGAGTATGGCAGTGATTATGGAATTGAGTATGATCCAGGAATATGGTAGTGAGTATGATCCGGGAAGATGGCAGTGAGTATGATACGGGAATATGGCAGTGAGTATGATCTGGGAGTATGGCAGAGAATATGATTCGGGAATATGGTAGTGAGTATGATCAGGGAATATGGCAGTGAGTATGATCCAGGAATATGGCAGTTAGTATGATCTGGGAATATGGCAGTGAGTAAGATACAGGAATATGGCAGTGAGTATGGCAGCGAGTATGATCCAGGAATATGGCAGTGAGTATTGCAGTGAGTATGATCCGGGAATATGGCAGTGAGTATGGCATTGAGTATAATCCAGGAATATGGCAGTGAGTATGATCTGGGAATATGGCAGTGAGTATGGCATTGAGTATGATCCAGGAATATGGCAGTGAGTATGACCCGGGAATATGGCAGTGAGTATGGCATTGAGTATTATCCAGGAATATGGCAGTGAGTATGGCAGTGAGTATGATCTGGGAATATGGCAGTGAGTATACTCCGGGAATATGGCAGTGAGTATGATCCAGGAATATGGCAGTGAGTATGGCAGTGAGTATTGCAGTAAAAATGATCCAGGAATATGGCAGTGAGTATGGCAGTGAGTATGATCCGGGAATATGGCAGTGAGTATAGCAGTAAGTGTGGCTGCGAGTATGATCCGGGAATATGGCAATGAGTATGATTCGGGAACATGGCAGTTAGCATGGCATTGAGTATGATACAGGAATAGGGCAGTGAGTATTCCAGTGAGTATTATCCAGGAATATGGCACGGAGTATGGCAGTGAGTATGACGGTGAGTATGATCCAGGAGTATGGCAGTGAGTATGGCAGTGAGTATGATCTGGGAGTATGGCAGCGAATATGATTCGGGAATATGGCAGTGAGTATGATCCGGGAATATGGCAGTGAGTATGATCCAGGAATATGGCAGTGAGTATGGCAGCGAGTATGATCCGGAATATGGCAGTGAGTGTGGCATTGAGTATGATCCAGGAATATGGCAGTGAGTATGATCCGGGAATATGGCAGTGATTATGGCAGTGAGTATGTTCCGGGAGTATGGCAGTGAGTATGATCCGGGAATATGGCAGTGAGTATGATCCGGGAATATGGCAGTGACTATGGCATTGAGTATGATCCGGGAATATGGCAGTGAGTATGGCAGCGAGTATGATCCAGGAATATGGCAGTGAGTATGGCAGTGAGTATGATCCTGGAATATGGCAGTGAGTATGACATTGAGTATGATCCAGGATAATGGCAGTGAGTATGACCCGGAAATATGGCAGTGAGTATGGCATTGAGTATGATCCAGGAATATGGCAGTGAGTATGGAAGTAAGTATGATCCGGGAGTATGGCAGTAAGTATGATCCGGGAATATGGCAGTGAGTATGAATATGGCAGTGAGTATGGCAGTGAGTATGATCCCGGAATATGGCAGTGAGTATGGCAGTGAGAATGATCCAGGAATTTGGCAGTGAGTATGGCAGTGAGTATGATCCGGGAATATGGCAGTGAGTATGGCATTAAATATGATCCAGGAATATGGCAGTAAGTATGGCAGTGAGTATGATCCGGGAATATGCCAGTGAGTATGGCATTGAGTATGATCTAGGAATATGGCAATGAGTATGGAATTGAATATGATCCAGGTATATTGTAGTGAGTATGATACGGGAATATGGCAGTGAGTATGATTTGGGAGTATGGCATTGAGTATGATACAGGAATATGGCAGTGAGTATGGCAGCGAGTATGATCCAGGAATATGGCAGTGAGTATTGCAGTGAATATGATCCGGGAATATGGCAGTGAGTATGGCATTGAGTATGATCCAGGAATATGGCAGTGAGTATGGCATTGAGTATGATCCAGGAATATGGCAGTGAGTATGACCCGGGAATATGGCAGTGAGTATGGCATTGAGTATGATCAGGGAATATGGCAGTGAGTATGGCATTGAGTATGATCCAGGAATATGGCAGTGAGTATGGCAGTGAGTATTGCAGTGAGAATGATCCAGGAATATGGCAGTGAGTATGGCAGTGAGTATGATCCGGGAATATTGCAGTGAGTATAGCAGTAAGTATGGCAGTGAGTATGATCCGGGAATATGGCAATGAGTATGATTCAGGAATTTGGCAGTTAGCATGGCATTGAGTTAATACAGGAATAGGGCAGTGAGTATTCCAGTGAGTGTTATCCAGGAATATGGCACGGAGTATGGCAGTGAGTATGACAGTGAGTATGATCCAGGAGTATGGCAGTGAGTATGGCAGTGAGTATGATCTGGGAGTATGGCAGTGAATATGATTCGTGAATATGGCAGTGAGTATGATCTGGGAACATGGCAGTGAGTATGATCCAGGAATATGGCAGTGAGTATGGCAGCGAGTATGATCCGGAATATGGCAGTGAGTGTGGCATTGAGTATGATCCAGGAATATGGCAGTGAGTATGATCCGGGAATATGGCAGTGATTATTTTTCGGGAGTATGGCAATGAGTATGATCCGGGAATATGGCAGTGAGTATGATCCGGGAATATGGCAGTGACTATGGCATTGAGTATGATCCGGGAATATGGCAGTGAGTATGGCAGCGAGTATGATCCAGGAATATAGCAGTGAGTATGGCAGTGAGTATGATCCAGGAATATGGCAGTTAGTATGGCAGTGAGTATGATCCGGGAATATGGCAGTGAGTATGACATTGAGTATGATCCAGGAATATGGCAGTGAGTATGGCAGTGAGTATGACCCGGAAATATGGCAGTGAGTATGGCATTGAGTATGATCCAGGAATATGGCAGTGAGTATGGCAGTAAGTATGATCCGGGAGTATGGCAGTGAGTATGATCCGGGAATATGGCAGTGAGTATGAATATGGCAGTGAGTATGGCAGTGAGTATGATCTAGGAATATGGCAGTGAGTATGGCAGTGAGAATGATCCAGGAATATGGCAGTGAGTATGATCCGGGAATATTACAGTGAGTATAGCAGTAAGTATGGCAGTGAGAATGATCCGGGAATATGGCAATGAGTATGATTTGGGAATATGGCAGTTAGTATGGCATTGAGTATTATCCAGGAATATGGCAGTGAGTATGATCCGGGAATATGGCAGTGAGTATGACAGTGAGTATTATCCAGGAATATGGCAGTGAGTATGGCAGTGAGTATGATCCGGGAATATGGCAGTGAGTATGACAGTGAGTATGATCTGGGAGTATGGCAGTGTGTATGATCTGGGAGTATGGCAGTGAATATGATACGGGAATATGGCAGTGAGTATGATCCAGGAATATGTCAGTGATTATGATCCAGGAATATGGCAGCGAGTATGATCCGGAATATGGCAGTGAGTATGGCAGTGAGAATGATCCAGGAATATGGCAGTGAGTATGATCCGGGAATATTACAGTGAGTATAGCAGTAAGTATGGCAGTGAGAATGATCCGGGAATATGGCAGTGAGTATGGCTGTGAGTATGATCCGGGAATAGGGCAGTGAGTATGACATTAAGTATGATCCAGGAATATGGCAGTGAGTATGGCTGTGAGTATGATCCGGGAATAGGGCAGTGAGTATGACAGTGAGTATGATCCAGGAGTATGGCAGTGAGTATTGCAATGAGTATGATCTGGGATTATGGCAGCGAGTATGATTCAGGAATATGGTAGTGAGTATGATTCGAGAATATTGCCGTGAGTATGGCATTGAGTGCGATCCAGGAATATGGCAGTGAGTATGGAATTGAGTATGATCCAGGAATATGGTAGTGAGTATGATCCGGGAAGATGGCAGTGAGTATGATACAGGAATATGGCAGTGAGTATGATCTGGGAGTATGGCAGAGAGTATGATTCGGGAATATGGTAGTGAGTATGATCCGGGAATATGGCAGTGAGTATGATCCATGAATATGGCAGTTAGTATGATCTGGGAATATGGCAGTTTGTATAGCATTGAGTAAGATACTGGAATATGGCAGTGAGTATGGCAGCGAGTATGATCCAAGAATATGGCAGTGAGTATTGCAGTGAATATGATCCGGGAATATGGCATTGAGTATAATCCAGGAATATGGCAGTGAGTATGATCTGGGAATATGGCAGTGAGTATGATCCAGGAATATGGCAGTGAGTATAACCCGGGAATATGGCAGTGAGTATGGCATTGAGTATTATCCAGGAATATGGCAGTGAGTATGGCAGTGAGTATGACCTGGGAATATGGCAGTGAGTATACTCCGGGAATATGGCAGTGAGTATGGCAGTGAGTATTGCAGTGAGAATGATCCAGGAATATGGCAGTGAGTATGGCAGTGAGTATGTTTCGGGAGTATGGCAGTGAGTATGATCCGGGAATATGGCAGTGAGTATGATCCGGGAATATGGCAGTGACTATGGCATTAAGTATGATCCGGGAATATGGCAGTGAGTATGGCAGCGAGTATGATCCAGGAATATAGCAGTGAGTATGGCAGTGAGTATGATCCTGGAATATGGCAGTGAGTATGGCAGTGAGTATGATCCAGGAATATGGCAGTGAGTATGGCAGTGAGTATGATCCGGGAATATGGCAGTGAGTATGACATTGAGTATGATCCAGGAATATGGCAGTGAGTATGGCAGTGAGTATGACCCGGAAATATGGCAGTGAGTATGGCATTGAGTATGATCCAGGAATATGGCAGTGAGTATGGCAGTAAGTATGATCCGGGAGTATGGCAGTGAGTATGATCCGGGAATATGGCAGTGAGTATGAATATGGCAGTGAGTATGGCAGTGAGTATGATCTAGGAATATGGCAGTGAGTATGGCAGTGAGAATGATCCAGGAATATGGCAGTGAGTATGATCCGGGAATATTACAGTGAGTATAGCAGTAAGTATGGCAGTGAGAATGATCCGGGAATATGGCAATGAGTATGATTTGGGAATATGGCAGTTAGTATGGCATTGAGTATTATCCAGGAATATGGCAGTGAGTATGGCAGTGAGTATGATCCGGGAATATGGCAGTGAGTATGACAGTGAGTATTATCCAGGAATATGGCAGTGAGTATGGCAGTGAGTATGATCCGGGAATATGGCAGTGAGTATGACAGTGAGTATGATCTGGGAGTATGGCAGTGTGTATGATCTGGGAGTATGGCAGTGAATATGATACGGGAATATGGCAGTGATTTTGATCCAGGAATATGGCAGCGAGTATGATCCGGAATATGGCAGTGAGTATGGCAGTTAGTATGGCATTGAGTATGATACAGGAATAGGGCAGTGAGTATGGCATTAAGTATGATCCAGGAATATGGCAGTGAGTATGGCTGTGAGTACGATCCGGGAATAGGGCAGTGAGTATGACAGTGAGTATGATCCAGGAGTATGGCAGTGAGTATTGCAATGAGTATGATCTGGGAGTATGGCAGCGAGTATGATTCAGGAATATGGTAGTGAGTATGATCCGAGAATATTGCAGTGAGTATGGCATTGAATGTGATCCAGGAATATGGCAGTGAGTATGAATATGGCAGTGAGTATGGCAGTGAGTATGATCTAGGAATATGGCAGTGAGTATGGCAGTGAGAATGATCCAGGAATATGGCAGTGAGTATGATCCGGGAATATTACAGTGAGTATAGCAGTAAGTATGGCAGTGAGAATGATCCGGGAATATGGCAATGAGTATGATTTGGGAATATGGCAGTTAGTATGGCATTGAGTATTATCCAGGAATATGGCAGTGAGTATGGCAGTGAGTATGATCCGGGAATATGGCAGTGAGTATGACAGTGAGTATTATCCAGGAATATGGCAGTGAGTATGGCAGTGAGTATGATCCGGGAATATGGCAGTGAGTATGACAGTGAGTATGATCTGGGAGTATGGCAGTGTGTATGATCTGGGAGTATGGCAGTGAATATGATACGGGAATATGGCAGTGAGTATGATCCAGGAATATGTCAGTGATTATGATCCAGGAATATGGCAGCGAGTATGATCCGGAATATGGCAGTGAGTATGGCAGTGAGAATGATCCAGGAATATGGCAGTGAGTATGATCCGGGAATATTACAGTGAGTATTGCAGTAAGTATGGCAGTGAGAATGATCCGGGAATATGGCAGTGAGTATGGCTGTGAGTATGATCCGGGAATAGGGCAGTGAGTATGACATTAAGTATGATCCAGGAATATGGCAGTGAGTATGGCTGTGAGTATGATCCGGGAATAGGGCAGTGAGTATGACAGTGAATATGATCCAGGAGTATGGCAGTGAGTATTGCAATGAGTATGATCTGGGAGTATGGCAGCGAGTATGATTCAGGAATATGGTAGTGAGTATGATCCGAGAATATTGCAGTTGATATGGCATTGAGTGTGATCCAGGAATATGGCAGTGAGTATGGCAGTGAGTATGATCCGGGAATATGGCAGTGAGTATGACAGTGAGTATGATCTGGGAGTATGGCAGTGTGTATGATCTGGGAGTATGGCAGTGAATATGATACGGGAATATGGCAGTGAGTATGATCCAGGAATATGGCAGCGAGTATGATCCGGAATATGGCAGTGAGTATGGCAGTTAGTATGGCATTGAGTATGATACAGGAATAGGGCAGTGAGTATGGCTGTGAGTATGATCCGGGAATAGGGCAGTGAGTATGACAGTGAGTATGATCCAGGAGTATGGCAGTGAGTATTGCAATGAGTATGATCTGGGAGTATGGCAGCGAGTATGATTCAGGAATATGGTAGTGAGTATGATCCGAGAATATTGCAGTGAGTATGGCATTGAGTGTGATCCAGGAATATGGCAGTGAGTATGGAATTGAGTATGATCCAGGAATATGGTAGTGAGTATGATCCGGGAATATGGCAGTGAGTATGATACGGGAATATGGCAGTGAGTATGATCTGGGAGTATGGCAGAGAGTATGATTCGGGAATATGGTAGTGAGTATGATCCGGGAATATGGCAGTGAGTATGATCCATGAATATGGCAGTTAGTATGATCTGGGAATATGGCAGTTTGTATGGCATTGAGTAAGATACTGGAATATGGCAGTGAGTATGGCAGCGAGTATGATCCGGGAATATGGCAGTGAGTATGGCATTGAGTATAATCCAGGAATATGGCAGTGAGTATGATCTGGGAATATGGCAGTGAGTATGATCCAGGAATATGGCAGTGAGTATGACCCGGGAATAAGGCAGTGAGTATGGCATTGAGTATGATCCAGGAATATGGCAGTGAGTATGGCAGTGAGTATTGCAGTGAGAATGATCCAGGAATATGGCAGTGAGTATGGCAGTGAGTATTGCAGTGAGTATGATCCGGGAATATGGCAGTGAGTATAGCAGTAAGTGTGGCAGTGAGTATGATCCGGGAATATGGCAATGAGTATGATTCGGGAATATGGCAATGAGTATGATCCGGGAATATGGCAATGAGTATGATTCGGGAATATGGCAGTTAGTATGGCATTGAGTATGATACAGGAATAGGGCAGTGAGTATTCCAGTGAGAATTATCCAGGAATATGACACGGAGTATGGCAGTGAGTATGACAGTGAGTATGATCCAGGAGTATGGCACTGAGTATGGCAGTGAGTATGATCTGGGAGTATGGCAGCGTATATGATTCGGGAATATGGCAGTGAGTATGATCCGGGAATATGGCAGTGAGTATGATCCAGGAATATGGCAGTGAGTATGGCAGCGAGTATGATCCGGAATATGGCAGTAAGTGTGGCATTGAGTATGATCCAGGAATATGGCAGTGAGTATGATCCGGGAATATGGCAGTGATTATGGCAGTGAGTATGTTCCGGGAGTATGGCAGTGAGTATGATCCGGGAATATGGCAGTGAGTATGATCCGGGAATATGGCAGTGACTATGGCATTGAGTATGATCCGGGAATATGGCATTGAGTATGATCCTGGAATATGGCAGTGAGTATGGCAGTGAGTATGACCCGGAAATATGGCAGTGAGTATGGCATTGAGTATGATCCAGGAATATGGCAGTGAGTATGGCAGTAAGTATGATCCGGGAGTATGGCAGTAAGTATGATCCGGGAATATGGCAGTGAGTATGAATATGGCAGTTTGTATGGCAGTGAGTATGATCCAGGAATATGGCAGTGAGTATGGCAGTGAGAATGATCCAGGAATTTGGCAGTGAGTATGGCAGTGAGTATGATCCGGGAATATGGCAGTGAGTATGGCATTGAGTATGATCCAGGAATATGGCAGTAAGTATGGCAGTGAGTATGATCTGGGAATATGGCAGTGAGTATGGCATTGAGTATGATCCAGGAATATGGCAGTGAGTATGGAATTGAGTATGATCCAGGAATATGGTAGTGAGTATGATCCGGGAAGATGGCAGTGAGTATGATACGGGAATATGGCAGTGAGTATGATCTGGGAGTATGGCAGTGAGTATGGCAGTGAGTATGATCCGGGAATATGGCAGTGAGTATGATCCAGGAATAAGGCAGTTAGTATGATCCGGGAATATGGCAGTTAGTATAGCATTGAGTATGATACAGGAATATGGCAGTGAGTATGGCAGCGAGTATGATCCAGGAATATGGCAGTGAGTATTGCAGTGAGTATGATCCGGGAATATGGCATTGAGTATGATCCAGGAATATGGCAGTGAGTATGGCAGTGAGTATGATCAGGGAATATGGCATTGAGTATGATCCAGGAATATGGCAGTGAGTATGACCCGGAAATATGGCAGTGAGTATGGCTTTGAGTATGATCCAGGAATATGGCAGTGAGTATGGCAGTGAGTATACTCCGGGAATATGGCAGTGAGTATAATCCGGGAATATGGCAGTGAGTATGATTCGGGAATATGGCAGTTAGCATGGCATTGAGTATGATACAGGAATAGGGCAGTGAGTATTCCAGTGAGTATTATCCGGGAATATGGCACGGAGTATGGCAGTGAGTATGACAGTGAGTATGATCCAGGAGTATGGCAGTGAGTATGATCTGGGAGTATGGCAGCGAATATGATTCGTGGATATGGCAGTGAGTATGATCCGGGAAGATGGCAGTGAGTATGATCCAGAAATATGGCAGTGAGTATGGCAGCGAGTATGATCCGGAATATGGCAGTGAGTGTGGCATTGAGTATGATCCAGGAATATGGCAGTGAGTATGATCCGGGAATATGGCAGTGATTATGGCAGTGAGTATGTTCCGGGAGTATGGCAGTGAGTATGATCCGGGAATATGGCAGTGAGTATGATCCGGGAATATGGCAGTGACTATGGCATTGAGTATGATCCGGGAATATGGCAGTGAATATGGCAGCGAGTATGATCCAGGAATATGGCAGTGAGTATGGCAGTAAATATGATCCTGGAATATGGTAGTGAGTATGGCAGTGAGTATGATCCAGGAATATGGCAGTGAGTATGGCAGTGAGTATGATCCGGGAATATGGCAGTGAGTATGACATTGAGTATGATCCAGGAATATGGCAGTGAGTATGGCAGTGAGTATGATCCTGGAATATGGTAGTGATTATGGCATTGAGTATGATCCAGGAATATGGCAGTGAGTATGGCAGTAAGTATGATCCGGGAGAATGGCAGTGAGTATGATCCGGGAATATGGCAGTGAGTATAAATATGGCAGTGAGTATGGCGGTGAGTATGATCTAGGAATATGGCAGTGAGTATGGCAGTGAGAATGATCCAGGAATATGGCAGTGAGTATGGCAGTGAGTATGATCCGGGAATATTACAGTGAGTATAGCAGTAAGTATGGCAGTGAGAATGATCCGGGAAAATGGCAATGAGTATGATTTGGGAATATGGCAGTTAGTATGGCATTGAGTATTATCCAGGAATATGGCAGTTAGTATGGCAGTGAGTATGATCCGGGATATGGCAGTGAGTATGACAGTGAGTATTATCCAGGAATATGGCAGTGAGTATGGCAGTGAGTATGATCCGGGAATATGGCAGTGAGTATGATCTGTGAGTATGGCAGTGTGTATGATCTGGGAGTATGGCAGTGAATATGATACGGGAATATGGCAGTGAGTATGATCCAGGAATATGTCAGTGAGTATGATCCAGGAATATGGCAGCGAGTATGATCCGGAATATGGCAGTGAGTATGGCAGTGAGTATGACAGTGAGTATGATCTGGGAGTATGGCAGTGTGTATGATCTGGGAGTATGGCAGTGAATATGATACGGGAATATGGCAGTGAGTATGATCCAGGAATATGTCAGTGAGTATGATCCAGGAATATGGCAGCGAGTATGATCCAGGAATATGGCAGTGAGTATTGCAATGAGTATGATCTGGGAGTATGGCAGCGAGTATGATTCGGGAATATGGTAGTGAGTATGATCCGAGAATATGGCAGTGAGTATGGCATTGAGTGTGATCCAGGAATATGGCAGTGAGTATGGAATTGAGTATGATCCAGGAATATGGTAGTGAGTATGATCCGGGAAGATGGCAGTGAGTATGATACGGGAATATGGCAGTGAGTATGATCTGGGAGTATGGCAAAGAGTATGATTCGGGAATATGGTAGTGAGTATGATCCGGGAATATGGCAGTGAGTATGATCCAGGAATATGGCAGTTAGTATGATCTGGGAATATGGCAGTTAGTATAGCATTGAGTAAGATACAGGAATATGGTAGTGAGTATGGCAGCGAGTATGATCCAGGAATATGGCAGTGAGTACGGCATTGAGTATAATCCAGGAATATGGCAGTGAGTATGATCTGGGAATATGACAGTGAGTATGGCATTGAGTATGATCCAGGAATATGGCAGTGAGTATGACCCGTGAATATGGCAGTGAGTATGGCAGTGAGTATGATCTGGGAATATGGCAGTGAGTATACTCCGGGAATATGGGAGTGAGTATGATCCAGGAATATGGCAGTGAGTATGGCAGTGAGTATTGCAGTGAGAATGATCCAGGAATATGGCAGTGAGTATGGCAGTGAGTATGATCCAGGAATATGGCAGTGAGTATGGCAGTGAGTATGATCCGGGAATATGGCATTGAGTATGATACAGGAATAGGGCAGTGAGTATTCCAGTGAGTATTATCCAGGAATATGGCACGGAGTATGGCAGTGAGTATGATCCAGGAGTATGGCAGTGAGTATGATCTGGGAGTATGGCAGCGAATATGATTCGGGAATATGGCAGTGAGTATGATCCGGGAATATGGCAGTGAGTATGATCCAGGAATATGGCAGTGAGTTTGGCATTGAGTATGATCCGGGAATATGGCAGTGAGTATGGCAGCGAGTATGATCCAGGAATATGGCAGTGTGTATGATCCTGGAATATGGCAGTGAGTATGACATTGAGTATGATCCAGGAATATGGCAGTGAGTATGACCCAGAAATATGGCAGTGAGTATGGCATTGAGTATGATCCAGGAATATGGCAGTGAGTAAGACCCGTGAATATGGCAGTGAGTATGGCAGTGAGTATGATCTGGGAATATGGCAGTGAGTATGATCCGGGAATATGGCAGTGAGTATGGCATTGAGTATGATCCAGGAATATGGCAGTGAGTAAGACCCGTGAATATGGCAGTGAGTATGGCAGTGAGTATGATCCAGGAGTATGGCAGTGAGTATGATCTGGGAGTATGGCAGCGAATATGATTCGGGAATATGGCAGTGAGTATGATCCGGGAATATGGCAGTGAGTATGATCCAGGAATATGGCAGTGAGTTTGGCATTGAGTATGATCCGGGAATATGGCAGTGAGTATGGCAGCGAGTATGATCCAGGAATATGGCAGTGAGTATGGCAGTGTGTATGATCCTGGAATATGGCAGTGAGTATGACATTGAGTATGATCCAGGAATATGGCAGTGAGTATGACCCAGAAATATGGCAGTGAGTATGGCATTGAGTATGATCCAGGAATATGGCAGTGAGTATGGCAGTAAGTATGATCCGGGAGTATGGCAGTAAGTATGATCCGGGAATATGGCAGTGAGTATGAATATGGCAGTGAGTATGGCAGTGAGTATGATCCAGGAATATGGCAGTGAGTATTGCAGTGAGTATGATCCGGGAATATGGCAGTGAGTATGGCATTGAGTATGATCCAGGAATATGGCAGTAAGTATGGCAGTGAGTATGATCCGGGAATATGGCAGTGAGTATGGCATTGAATATGATCCAGGAATATGGCAGTGAGTATGGAATGGAGTATGATCCATGAATATGGTAGTGAGTATGATCCGGGAAGATGGCAGTGAGTATGATACGGAAATATGGCAGTGAGTATGATCTGGGAGTATGGCAGAGAGTATGATTCGGGAATATGGTAGTGAGTATGATCCAGGAATATGGCAGTTAGTATGATCCGGGAATATGGCAGTTAGTATAGTATTAGTATGATACAGGAATATGGCAGTGAGTATGGCAGCGAGTATGATCCAGGAATATGGCAGTGAGTATTGCAGTGAGTATGATCCGGGAATATGGCAGTGAGTATGGCATTGAGTATGATCCAGGAATATGGCAGTGAGTATGGCAGTGAGTATGATCAGGGAATATGGCAGTGAGTATGTCATTGAGTATAATCCAGGAATATGGCAGTGAGTATGACAGTGAGTATGATCCGGGATTATGGCGGTGAGTATGGCAGTGAGTATGATCTGGCAGTATGGCAGCGAGTATGATTCGGGAATATGGCAGTGAGTATGATCCGGGAATATGGCAGTGAGTATGGCAGTGAGTATGATCCAGGATTATGGCAGTGAGTATGGCAGCGAGTATGATCCGGAATATGGCAGTGAGTATGGCATTGAGTATGATCCAGGAATATTTCAGTGAGTATGATCCAGGAATATGGCAGTGAGTATGATCCAGGAGTATGGCAGTGAGTATGATCTGGGAATATGGCAGTGAGTATGATCCGGGAATATGGCAGTTAGTATGGCATCGAGTATGATACAGGAATAGGGCAGTGAGTATGGCAGTGAGTACCGTATTATCCAGGAATATGACAGTGAGTATGATCCGGGATTATGGCGGTGAGTATGGCAGTGAGTATGATCTGGGAGTATGGCAGCGAGTATGATTCGGGAATATGGCAGTGAGTATGATTCGGGAATATGGCAGTGAGTATGGCAGTGAGTATGATCCAGGAATATGGCAGTGAGTATGGCAGCAAGTATGATCCGGGAATATGGCAGTGAGTATGATCCGGGAATATGGCAGTGAGTATGATCCAGGAGTATGGCAGTGAGTATGATCTGGGAATATGGCAGTTTGTATGGCATTGAGTATGATACAGGAATATGGCAGTGAGTATGGCAGTGAGTATGATCCAGGAATATGGCAGTGAGTATGATACCGGAGTATGGCAGTGAGTATGATCCGGGAATATGGCAGTGAGTATGATCCTGGAATATGGCAGTGAGTATGGCATTGAGTATGATCCAGGAATATGGCATTGAGTATGATCCAGGAAGATGATAGTGAGTATGGCAGTGAGTATGATCAGGGAATATAGCAGTAAGTATGATCAAGGAATATGGCAGTGAGTATGGCATTGAGTATGATACATGAATAGGGCTTTGAGTATGGCAGTGAGTATGATCTAGGAATATGGCAGTGAGTATGGCAGTGAGTATGGCAATGAGTATAATCCAGGAATATGTCAGTGAGTATGGCAGTGAGTATGATCCGGGAATATGGCAGTGAGTATGCTCCAGGAGTATGGCAGTGAGAATGATCTGGAATATGGCAGTGAGTATGGCATTGAGTATGATCCTGGAATATGGCAGTGAGTATGGAATTGAGTATGATCCAGGAATATGGCAGTGAGTATGATCCGTGAATATGGCAGTGAGTATGATCCGAGAGTATGGCAGTGAGTATGATCCGAGAATATGGCAGTGAGTATGATCCGAGAATATGGCAGTGAGTATGATCCGTGAATATGGCAGTGAGTATGATCCGGGAGTATGGCAGTGAGTATGATCCGAGAATATGGCAGTGAGTATGGCAGTGAGTATGATCCTGGAATATGGCAGTGAGTATGGAATTGAGTATGATCCAGGAATATGGCAGTGAGTATGATCCGTGAATATGGCAGTGAGTATGATCCGAGAGTATGGCAGTGAGTATGATCCGAGAATATGGCAGTGAGTATGATCCGAGAATATGGCAGTGAGTATGATCTGGAATATGGCAGTGAGTATGGCATTGAGTATGATCCAGGAATATGGCAGTGAGTATGATCCGTGAATATGGCAGTGAGTATGATCCGAGAGTATGGCAGTGAGTATGATCCGAGAATATGGCAGTGAGTATGGCATTGAGTATGATACAGGAATATGGCAGTGAGTATGGCAGTGAGTACGTCAGTGAGTATGATCCAGGAATATGGCAGTGATTATGATCCGGGAGTATGGCAGTGAGTATGATCCGAGAATATGGCAGTGAGTATGGCAGTGAGTATGATCCAGGAATATGGCAGTGAGTATGGCATTGAGTATGATACAGCAATATGGCAGTGAGTATGATCCAGGAATATATATGGCAGTGAGCATGACAGTGAGTATGATCCGGGAGTATGGCAGTGAGTATGATCCGGGAATATGGCAGTGAGTATGACCCAGGAATATGGCAGTGAGTATGATCCGGGAGTATGGAAGGGAGTATAGCAGTGAGTATGATCCAGGAGTATGGCAGTGAGTATGGCATTGAGTCTGATCAAGGAATATGGCAGTGAGTTTGGCAGTGAGTATGATCCAGGAATATGGCAGTGAGTATGGCAGTGAGTATGATCCACGAATATAGCAGTGAGTATGATCCGGGAATATGGCAGTGAGTATGGCAGTGAGTATGATCCGGGAGTATGGCAGTGAGTATGATCCAGGAATATGGCAGTGAGTTTGGCAGTGAGTATGATCCAGGAATATGGCAGTGAGTATGGCAGTGAGTATGATCCAGGAATATGGCAGTGAGTATGGCAGTGAGTATGATCCGGGAAAATGGCAGTTAGTATGGCATTGAGTATGATACAGGAATAGGGCAGTGAGTATGATCCAGGAATATGGCAGTGAGTATGACAGTGAGTATGATCCGGGAGTATGGCAGTGAGTATGGCATTGAGTATGATCTGGGAGTATAACAGTGAGTATGGCAGTGAGTATGATCCGGGAGTATGGCAGTGAGTATGATCTGGGAGTATGGCAGTGAGTATGGCAGTGAGTATGATCCGGGAATATGGCAGTGAGTATGACAGTGAGTATGATCTGGGAGTATGGCAGTGAGTATGGCAGTGAGTATGATCCGGGAATATGGCAGTGAGTATGACAGTGAGTATGATCCAGGAGTATGGCAGTGAGTATGACAGTGAGTATGATCTGGGAGTATGGCAGTGAGTATGGCAGTGAGTATGATCCGGGAATATGGCAGTGAGTATGACAGTGAGTATGATCTGGGAGTATGGCAGTGAGTATGGCAGTGAGTATGATCCAGGAATATGGCAGTGAGTATGACAGTGAGTATGATCTGGGAGTATGTCAGCGAGTATGATTCGAGAATATGGTATTGAGTAGGGCAGTGAGTATGATCATTATATGGAGGCTTGTTACATAGAGGCTTGTAACATAGAGGCTCATTACATAGAGGCCTGTTACATAGAGGCTTAATACATAGAGGCTTGTTACATAGATGTAGGTTACATAGAGGCTCATTACATAGAGACTTGTTACATAGAGGCTCATTACATAGAGGCTTGTTACATAGAGGTTGGTCACATAGAGAATCGTTACATAGAGGCTCATTATATGGAGGCTTGTTGCATAGAGGCCTGATACATAGAGGCTTGTTACATAGAGGCATGTTACATAAAGGCTTGTTACATAGAGGCTTGTTACATAGAGACTCATTATATAGAGCTTTTTGCATAGAGGTAGGTTACATAGAGGCTCATTATATGGAGGCTTGTTAAATAGCGGCTCATTATATAATGCTTGGTTAAATAGAGAATCGTTACATACAGGCTTATTATATAGAGGCTTGTTACATAGAGGTTGGTCACATAGAGAATCGTTACATAGAGGCTCATTACATAGAGGCTTGTAACATAGAGGCTTGTAACATAGAGGCCTGTTACATAGAGGATTGTTACATAGAGGCTTGTTACATAGATGTAGGTTACATAGAGGCTCATTACATAGAGGCCTGTTACATAAAGGCTTGTTACATAGATGTAGGTTACATAGTGTCTCATTACATAGAGGCTCATTACATAGAGGCTTTTTACATTGATGTAGGTTACATAAAGGCTCATTACATAGAGGCTCATTACATAGAGGCTCGTTACATAGAGGCTTGTTACATAGAGGTTCGTTACATAGAGGCCTGTTACATAGATGTAGGTTACATAAAGGCTCATTACATAGAGACTTGTTAAATAGAGGCTCATTACATAGAGGCTCATTACATAGAGGCCTGTTACATAGAGGCTTGTTACATAGCGGCCTGTTACATAGAGGCTCGTTACATAGAGGCCTGTTACATAGAGGCTTTTTACATAGATGTAGGTTACATAAAGGCTCATTACATAGAGGCTCATTACATAGAGGCTCGTTGCATAGAGGCCTGTTACATAGAGGCTTGTTACATAGAGGCTCATTACATAGAGGCTTGTTACATAGAGGCTCATTACATAGAGGCCTGTTACATAGAGGCTTGTTACATAGCGACCTGTTACATAGAGGCTCGTTACATAGAGGCCTGTTACATAGAGGCTTGTTACATAGAGGCCTGTTACATAGAGGCTTGTTACCTAGAGGCTCGTTGCATAGAGGCCTGTTATGTAGAGGCTTGTTACATAGAGGCTCATTACATAGAGGCTTGTTACATAGAGGCTCATTACATAGAGGCCTGTTACATAGAGGCTCGTTACATAGAGGCCTGTTACATAGAGGCTTGTTACCTAGAGGCTCGTTGCATAGAGGCCTGTTATGTAGAGGCTTGTTACATAGAGGCTCATTACATAGAGGCTTGTTACATAGAGGCTCATTACATAGAGGCCTGTTACATAGAGGCTCGTTACATAGAGGCCTGTTACATAGAGGCTTTTTACATAGATGTAGGTTACATAAAGGCTCATTACATAGAGGCTCATTACATAGAGGCTTGTTGCATAGAGGCCTGTTACATAGAGGCTCGTTACATATAGGCTCATTACATAGAGGCTCGTTACATATAGGCTCATTACATAGAGGCTCATTACATAGAGGCTTGTTACATAGAGGCTCATTACATAGAGGCTCGTTGCATAGAGGCTCGTTACATAGAGGCTCATTACATAGAGGCCAGTTACATCGAGGCTTGTTACATAGAGGTCTGTTACATAGAGGCTCATTACATAGAGGTCTGTTACATCGAGGCTTGTTACATAGAGGCCTGTTACATAAAGGCTTATTACATAGAAGCTCGTTACAGAGTCAGGAACATTTACATGGGCCTCGGGGGCAGTGGCAGCTCAGCCAATCAGGTGTCTGGGCGTGTGACATCCTTACATAATTGTCTAACAATGGAAAAGTTTCATCTCTGGTTATAAAACATGGAGCCAGACATTTATTGTGAGGTTGTGTTAGATAATGACGTGTAACACTGGCAGCCTTGTGTGCCACACAACTCATAATCAGCCGGCAGACTGGCGCGAGTGGGGGGTTCTGGGGAGGGCACTCTTTAGTTAATAAGACTGTATAAAGCCTTTCTTTTGCAAAAGTATCAGAAAAAAAGAGTAAGAAAAAAGAATCAGTATACTAAAGCAAAATGTAACCTAAAAGTGTCCCATACGTCTAAATGCTGCCTCCTCCCCTGCCAGGTCTCATGTTCCAAGTTCTCAGCCAATCAGGGAACTTACATTTTAACTTTAGCGTTGCAGACTCAATCAATTCTACTTCTCTCCACCCCTATGAGGTGTGGGAGTAATTGGCCACTGTGCAAACTACAATTTCAGTTTCAGATAATCAACTTCCTGAAGTGGGAGGGGACGTTGAATACAGAGGAAGCTTCTATATGAACTATAAGAATGTGGCAGCTACAACTGCCAACCCAGTTTTCAGCCAGTTTTTGTGGGGACTTATATTTTAGTGTACACACTTTTATGTGTTTAATATCCGCACAAACAGCAGCAAATCAGAGTGTTAGCCAGAGCATATCCTTTACAGTTTAACTCATTATTGGCCACAGCACTACTCCAATTGTCTAGAGCACTATTGAAAGGAAGTGGAAGATTTCAGCTGAGTGATTTGCAGATTACATATTTAGATTGTCTGGACGTGTCTAACAAGCCTTATGCTGGAGGGTCACATGTTTAAAAAAAATGTGGTTGTTTCGCCCCAATGTTTTACATTCAGACCTGCGATTTGGACAGGGCAACTAAAGGCAGTGAGACAGGGACCAGCTCAGGGAGACCTCCAGGAGTTACATCCAGGAGTTACTTCCAGGAGTTACATCCAGGAGTTACATTCAGGAGTTACGTCCAGGAGTTACGTCCAGGAGTTACATCCAGGAGTTACGTCCAGGAGTTACATCCAGGAGTTACGTCCAGGAGTTACGTCCAGGAGTTACGTCCAGGAGTTACGTCCAGGAGTTACGTCCAGGAGTTACGTCCAGGAGTTACATCCAGGAGTTACGTCTAGGAGTTACGTCCAGGAGTTACATTCAGGAGTTATGTCCTGCAGCCACATCCAACAGCCACTTTCAACAGCCATGTTCAGGAACCACGTGCAGTAGCCATGTCCAGTAATCATGTTCAGTAGTCACATCCAGTAGCCACATCCAGGAGCCACATCAAGTAGTCACATTGATGAGCCATGTCCCATAGCCATATCTAGGGACCACATTCAGCAGCCACATTCAGCAGCTATGTTTAGAAGCTATGTCAGTATTCATGTCCAAGAGCCACGTCCAGTAGCCACAGCTGGTAGCCATGTCCAGTAGCCACATCCTGTAGTAACATCCAGTATTTATGTGCGGGAGCCACAGCCAGGAGCCATGTGCACATTTGTCCATATAACATTTCCCATCATACGTTTGTTTTGTGCGTCTCAAACAAAGACTCGTATCTCTTAAAGGACCCTGAAAAGCATCAAATGCTTGTGAAGAATGCAACGAGCCGCATTCGTGAGTGTGTAAGCCACAAGCATAAAGGACTTTATTTAGCTACTTCTACTTGTGTCACAGTGTTAATCTGCCTATAGCTTGAAGGGGAGGCTTATCCTTCAGGGGCTTATTCTTCTGCTGAGCAGCAATCTTTCAACAGAACTGAATAGAGATCATATTTGTACCTTTATTCCTTTCTAATAATGCTAGGAATACAGGAAAACGGTCTTCTGTCATGAAAATAAAACTGAACTCAAAAACTAAAAATTGCAAGCTTATAACTGACACTTCAGTGGCCATTTTAACCCTTTCACTGGCAGAGGCTCATTCCCAAATGCAATGTGTTTCAGTGACTGCAGAATCCCCCCCCCCCAATGCTCTCTCACCAGCTGTGCAGACTTGTTATTGTGTATAATTATTAAGTTCTTCCTGAGAATATGGACAAAAGGTTCCCTTAGATGTAAGAGCTGCAGCCTATTATATCTCCCAAAGACTTGTCATTTAGCAGAGCTGGGTCACCGTGCCCACAACAACCAGAGAAGGCTCTGAGGGACAGAGCTCCGTGCACATAATCTCAGCAACACTCCAGCTAGTCTACTGGTCTACAGAGCAGGTGGTCTACTGGCCAGGAGTCTACAGATTAGGGGTCTAGAGACCAGGGTCTACTGGCCAGTAGTCTACAGATCAGGGGTCTACAGACCAGGGTCTACTGGCCAGGGGTCTACAGATCAGGGGTCTACAGACCAGGGTCTACTGGCCAGGAGTCTACAGACCAGGGTCTACTGGCCAGGGGTCTACAGATCAGGGTCTAATGACCAGGGGTCTACAGACCAGGGTCTACTGGCCAGGGGTCTACAGATCAGGGTCTACTGACCAGGGGCCTACAGGCCACGGGTCTACAAACCAAGGTCTACTGGCCAGGGGTCTATAGACCAGGGTCTACTGGCCAGGGGTCTACAGATCAGTGGTCTACAGACCAGGCTCTACAGGCCAGTGGTCTACAGGCCACAGGTCTACAGACCAGGATCTACTGACAAGGAGTCTAAAGGCCATGGGTCTACAGACCAGGGTCTATTGGCCAGGGGCCTATAGACCAGGGGTTTACCGTCTAGGGGTTTACAGAGGCAAAAAGAAGATAGTTCAGAAGCAGGACCTTTAGCAGCAGATTGCCTTCCCACCCAACCAGTGGCAGAGCTAGTGAATTAGGGCCCCGGTGCAACATAGTTTGGGGCACCTTTGCAACTTCTTTACAGGGGCATGTAGGGATCAATAAAAGCCAAAAATATATGTAGGTGGTCAGATCACCTTTAAATAAAAATATTAGCTGCTGCTCTTCACTAATAAATGAAGAGTCCCCCATTATTCCAAGTTGCTGCCCCTACCCTGTTGTGGTCCCCGGTGTTTTGCACTTGCTGCACCAGCAATAGCTGAGCCAACCTTCTCCTGGTAGACATATAATTCCCCTCACTCACTACTCATAACTCACAACCCACAAATATCAATAGTTTTATATCAAATTATCCCAAAGTCCCTGTCTTCATCACAAATATACAAAGAAGTCAGATTATAATTTGGATCCAATAAAAATAAACATTTTAAAATGACAAAAGTCAAACTTGCCGATAGCTTTAGGATGATGACAGTGTTGGGCAACATAGTTCACTTAAAGAGATACAGACCCTTACATTGTAAGTTTGCAGCTTTCAGTTTCTACAGCACTTTATTCGTAGGATGGTAAGACAGGGCCCTTCAATCTTTTACGTATCAAAGTGTTATATTGTCTTTAACTGTTCCCAAACCCCCCCACCCCCTCCCGGATTATTCTACATAATATGTTAGTGTGTTATGAATGTGTTACTGTTGTTGTTTAGTCATTCAGTCATGTCCGACTTGCCGTGACCCTATGGACCACAGAACTACAGGCACACCGTTATGTCTCTGGTTGAGCTTATCCATAAGGTTTTCTCGGAAAAGTGGGCCGCAATTTGTCTGACCTGCCCATCTTGGGTGACCCTACATGGTATAGCTCACAGCTTCACTAAGATACACAAGCCTCTTCACCACAATAAGGTAGTGATCCAGAAGGGGAGTTACAAATAATCGATAATAATAATATGGAAATCTCAGATATCTATATACGGCAGTCCATTGCCCGCCAGTGTGCCAGGATGCATCCAAAATAAATATTATTTGGGTAGGTTTTAAATAATATACTCATAGCTCCCCATATGATTCCATATTTGTTGCACATTGGTCTGCTTCTGAAATGACCCTGCTTCAATGTAGCATTTACCACATATATGTTGGAAACCCCAATGGTACTACTCAGGTGGCTGAAAGTAAGGAGGAACTAAAGGACCTATTGATGAAGGTAAAAAAGAGAGTGCAAAAGCTGCCCAGGTACTCAATGTTAGGAAGATGAAGATCATGGCAAACGGCAATCACAGTTTCTGGCAAATACATAGGGAAGAAGTGGAGGCAGTGACAGATTTTTTCCCCTTGCAATCAAAGACCTCTGCAGAAGGTGACTGCAGCCACAAAATTAAAAGAAGTTTGCTTCTGGGGAAGAAAGCTATGGTAAGTCTGGACAAGCTATTAAGAAGTAAAGATATCACACTATCAACTAGCTATGTATCGCCCTGTACTTGCTAGGTAGTGACCCGGTCCTGACTGCTGTCCCTAGCTATGTATCGCCCTGTACTTACTCGGTAGTGACCCGGTCCTGACTGCTGTCCCTAGCTATGTATCGCCCTGTATTTACTAGGTAGTGACTCTGTCCTGACTGCTGTCCCTAGCTATGTATCGCCCTGTACTTACTAGGTAGTGACCCGGTCCTGACTGCTGTCCCTAGCTATGTATCGCCCTGTACTTACTAGGTAGTGACCCGGTCCTGACTGCTGTCCTTAGCTATGTATCGCCCTGTACTTACTAGGTAGTGACCCGGTCCTGACTGCTGCCCTTAGCTATGTATCGCCCTGTACTTACTAGGTAGTGACCCGGTCCTGATTGCTGTCCCTAGCTATGTATCGCCCTGTACTTACTCGGTAGTGACCCGGTCCTGACTGCTGTCCCTAGCTATGTATCGCCCTGTACTTACTCGGTAGTGACCCGGTCCTGACTGCTGTCCCTAGCTATGTATCGCCCTGTACTTACTAGGTAGTGACCCGGTCCTGACTGCTGTCCCTAGCTATGTATCGCCCTGTACTTACTCGGTAGTGACCCGGTCCTGACTGCTGTCCCTAGCTATGTATCGCCCTGTACTTGCTAGGTAGTGACCCGGTCCTGACTGCTGTCCCTAGCTATGTATCGCCCTGTACTTACTAGGTAGTGACCCGGTCCTGACTGCTGTCCCTAGCTATGTATCGCCCTGTACTTACTCGGTAGTGACCCGGTCCTGACTGCTGTCCCTAGCTATGTATCGCCCTGTATTTACTAGGTAGTGACTCTGTCCTGACTGCTGTCCCTAGCTATGTATCGCCCTGTACTTACTAGGTAGTGACCCGGTCCTGACTGCTGTCCCTAGCTATGTATCGCCCTGTACTTACTAGGTAGTGACCCGGTCCTGACTGCTGTCCCTAGCTATGTATCGCCCTGTACTTACTAGGTAGTGACCCGGTCCTGACTGCTGCCCTTAGCTATGTATCGCCCTGTACTTACTAGGTAGTGACCCGGTCCTGATTGCTGTCCCTAGCTATGTATCGCCCTGTACTTACTAGGTAGTGACCCGGTCCTGACTGCTGTCCTTAGCTATGTATCGCCCTGTACTTACTAGGTAGAGACCCGGTCCTGATTGCTGTCCCTAGCTATGTATCGCCCTGTACTTACTAGGTAGTGACCTGGTCCTGACTGCTGTCCCTAGCTATGTATCGCCCTGTACTTGCTAGATAGTGATCCGGTCCTGAATGCTGTCCCTAGCTATGTATCACCCTGTACTTACTAGGTAGAGACCCGGTCCTGATTGCTGTCCCTAGCTATGTATCGCCCTGTACTTACTAGGTAGTGACCCGGTCCTGACTGCTGTCCCTAGCTATGTATCGCCCTGTACTTACTAGGTAGAGACCCGGTCCTGATTGCTGTCCCTAGCTATGTATCGCCCTGTACTTACTAGGTAGTGACCCGGTCCTGACTGCTATCCCTAGCTATGTATCGCCCTGTACTTACTAGGTAGTGACCCGGTCCTGATTGCTGTCCCTAGCTATGTATCACCCTGTACTTACTAGGTAGTGACCCGGTCCTGACTGCTGTCCCTAGCTATGTATTGCCCTGTACTTACTAGGTAGTGACCCGATCCTGACTGCTGTCCCTAGCTATGTATCGTTCTGTACTTACTAGGTAGTGACCCGGTCCTGACTGCTGTCCCTAGCTATGTATCGCCCTGTACTTACTAGGTAGTGACCGGTCCTGACTGCTGTCCCTAGCTATGTATCGCCCTGTACTTACTAGATAGTGACCCGGTCCTGACTGCTGTCCCTAGCTATGTATCACCCTGTACTTACTAGATAGTGACCCGGTCCTGACTGCTGCCCTTAGCTATGTATCGCCCTGTACTTACTAGGTAGTGACTCGGTCCTGACTGCTGTCCCTAGCTATGTATCGCCCTGTACTTACTAGGTAGTGACCCGGTCCTGATTGCTGTCCCTAGCTATGTATCGCCCTGTTCTTGCTATGTAGTGACCCGGTACTGACTGCTGTCCCTATCTATGTATCGCCCTGTACTTGCTATGTAGTGACCCGGTCCTGACTGCTGTCCCTAGCTATGTATCACCCTGTACTTACTAGGTAGTGACACAGTCCTGACTGCTGTCAGTAGCTATGTATCGCCCTGTACTTACTAGGTAGTGACCCAGTCCTGACTGCTGTCCCTAGCTATGTATCGCCCTGTACTTACTAGGTAGTGACTCGGTCCTGACTGCTGTCCCTAGCTATGTATCACCCTGTACTTACTAGGTAGTGACCCGGTTCTGACTGCTGTCTCTAGCTATGTATCACCCTGTACTTACTAGGTAGTGACCCGGTCCTGACTGCTGTCCCTAGCTATGTATCGCCCTGTACTTACTAAGTAGTGACCCGGTCCTGACTGCTGTCCCTAGCTATGTATCACCCTGTACTTACTAGGTAGTGACCCGGTCCTGACTGCTGTCCCTAGCTATGTATCACCCTGTACTTACTAGGTAGTGACCCGGTCCTGATTGCTGTCCCTAGCTATGTATCGCCCTGTACTTACTAGGTAGTGACCCGATCCTGACTGCTGTCAGTAGCTATGTATCGCCCTGTACTTACTAGGTAGTGACCCGGTCCTGACTGCTGTCCCTAGCTATGTATCGCCCTGTACTTACTAGGTAGTGACTCGGTCCTGACTGCTGTCCCTAGCTATGTATCACCCTGTACTTACTAGGTAGTGACCCGGTCCTGACTGCTGTCCCTAGCTATGTATCACCCTGTACTTACTAGGTAGTGACCCGGTTCTGACTGCTGTCCCTAGCTATGTATCGCCCTGTACTTACTAGGTAGTGACTCGGTCCTGACTGCTGTCCCTAGCTATGTATCGCCCTGTACTTACTAGATAGTGACCCGGTCCTTAATGCTGCGCTTAGCTATGTATCGCCCTGTACTTACTAGGTAGTGACCCGGTCCTGACTGCTGTCCCTAGCTATGTATCGCCCTATATTTACTAGGTAGTGACTCGGTCCTGACTGCTGTCCCTAGCTATGTATCACCCTGTACTTACTAGGTAGTGACTCGGTCCTGACTGCTCTCCCTTGCTATGTATCACCCTGTACTTACTAGATAGTGACCCGGTCCTGACTGCTGCCCTTAGCTATGTATCGCCCTGTACTTACTAGGTAGTGACCCGGTCCTGACTGCTGTCCCTAGCTATGTATCGCCCTGTACTTACTAGATAGTGACCCGGTCCTGACTGCTGCGCTTAGCTATGTATCGCCCTGTACTTACTAGGTAGTGACCCGGTCCTGACTGCTGTCCCTAGCTATGTATCGCCCTATATTTACTAGGTAGTGACTCGGTCCTGACTGCTGTCCCTTGCTATGTATCACCCTGTACTTACTAGGTAGTGACACAGTCCTGACTGCTGTCAGTAGCTATGTATCACCCTGTACTTACTAGGTAGTGACCCGGTCCTGACTGCTGTCCCTAGCTATGTATCGCCCTGTACTTACTAGGTAGTGACCCGGTCCTGACTGCTGTCCCTAGCTATGTATCACCCTGTACTTACTAGATAGTGACCCGGTCCTGACTGCTGTCCCTAGCTATGTATCGCCCTGTACTTACTAGGTAGTGACTCGGTCCTGACTGCTGTCCCTAGCTATGTATCACCCTGTACTTACTAGGTAGTGACCCGGTCCTGATTGCTGTCCCTAGCTATGTATCGCCCTGTACTTACTAGGTAGTAATCCGGTCCTGACTGCTGTCCCTAGCTATGTATCGCCCTGTACTTACTAGGTAGTGACCCGGTCCTGATTGCTGTCCCTAGCTATGTATCACCCTGTACTTACTAGGTAGTGACCCGGTCCTGACTGCTGTCCCTAGCTATGTATTGCCCTGTACTTACTAGGTAGTGACCCGATCCTGACTGCTGTCCCTAGCTATGTATCGTTCTGTACTTACTAGGTAGTGACCCGGTCCTGACTGCTGCCCTTAGCTATGTATCGCCCTGTACTTACTAGGTAGTGACCCGGTCCTGACTGCTGTCCCTAGCTATGTATCGCCCTGTACTTACTAGGTAGTGACCGGTCCTGACTGCTGTTCCTAGCTATGTATCGCCCTGTACATACTAGATAGTCACCCGGTCCTGACTGCTGTCCCTAGCTATGTATCACCCTGTACTTACTAGATAGTGACCCGGTCCTGACTCCTGCCCTAAGCTATATATCGCCCTGTACTTACTAGGTACTGACTCGGTCCTGACTGCTGTCCCTAGCTATGTATCGCCCTGTACATACTAGGTAGTGACCCGGTCCTGATTGCTGTCCCTAGCTATGTATCGCCCTGTTCTTGCTATGTAGTGACCCGGTCCTGACTGCTGTCCCTAGCTATGTATCGCCCTGTACTTGCTATGTAGTGACCCGGTCCTGACTGCTGTCCCTAGCTATGTATCGCCCTGTACTTACTAGGTAGTGACACAGTCCTGACTGCTGTCAGTAGCTATGTATCGCCCTGTAATTACTAGGTAGTGACCCAGTCCTGACTGCTGTCCCTAGCTATGTATCGCCCTGTACTTACTAGGTAGTGACTCGGTCCTGACTGCTGTCCCTAGCTATGTATCACCCTGTACTTACTAGGTAGTGACCCGGTCCTGACTGCTGTCCCTAGCTATGTATCACCCTGTACTTACTAGGTAGTGACCCGGTCCTGACTGCTGTCCCTAGCTATGTATCACCCTGTACTTACTAGGTAGTGACCCGGTCCTGACTGCTGTCCCTAGCTATGTATCGCCCTGTACTTACTAGGTAGTGACCCGGTCCTGACTGCTGTCCCTAGCTATGTATCGCCCTGTACTTACTAGGTAGTGACACAGTCCTGACTGCTGTCAGTAGCTATGTATCGCCCTGTACTTACTAGGTAGTGACCCGGTCCTGACTGCTGTCCCTAGCTATGTATCGCCCTGTACTTACTAGGTAGTGACTCGGTCCTGACTGCTGTCCCTAGCTATGTATCACCCTGGACTTACTAGGTAGTGACCCGGTCCTGACTGCTGTCCCTAGCTATGTATCGCCCTGTACTTACTAGGTAGTGACCGGTCCTGACTGCTGTCCCTAGCTATGTATCGCCCTGTACTTACTAGGTAGTGACCCGGTCCTGACTGCTGTCCCTAGCTATGTATCGCCCTGTACTTACTAGGTAGTGACCCGGTCCTGACTGCTGTCCCTAGCTATGTATCGCCCTGTACTTACTAGGTAGTGACCCGGTCCTGACTGCTGTCCCTAGCTATGTATTGCCCTGTACTTACTAGATAGTGACCCGGTCCTGACTGCTGTCCCTAGCTATGTATCGCCCTGTACTTACTAGGTAGTGACTCGGTCCTGACTGCTGTCCCTAGCTATGTATTGCCCTGTACTTACTAGATAGTGACCCGGTCCTGACTGCTGTCCCTAGCTATGTATCGCCCTGTACTTACTAGGTAGTGACCCGGTCCTGACTGCTGTCCCTAGCTATGTATCGCCCTGTACTTACTAGATAGTGACCCGGTCCTGACTGCTGCGCTTAGCTATGTATCGCCCTGTACTTACTAGGTAGTGACCCGGTCCTGACTGCTGTCCCTAGCTATGTATCGCCCTATATTTACTAGGTAGTGACTCGGTCCTGACTGCTGTCCCTAGCTATGTATCACCCTGTACTTACTGGATAGTGACCCGGTCCTGACTGCTGCCCTTAGCTATGTATCACCCTGTACTTACTAGGTAGTGACCCGGTCCTGACTGCTGCGCTTAGCTATGTATCGCCCTGTACTTACTAGGTAGTGACCCGGTCCTGACTGCTGTCCCTAGCTATGTATCGCCCTGTACTTACCAGGTAGTGACCCAGTCCTGACTGCTGTCCCTAGCTATGTATCACCCTGTACTTACTAGATAGTGACCCGGTCCTGACTGCTGTCCCTAGCTATGTATCGCCCTGTACTTACTAGGTAGTGACTCGGTCCTGACTGCTGTCAGTAGCTATGTATCGCCCTGTACTTACTAGATAGTGACCCGGTCCTGACTGCTGTCCCTAGCTATGTATCGCCCTGTACTTACTAGGTAGTGACTCGGTCCTGACTGCTGTCCCTAGCTATGTATCGCCCTGTACTTACTAGATAGTGACCCGGTCCTGACTGCTGCGCTTAGCTGTGTATCGCCCTGTACTTACTAGGTAGTGACCCGGTCCTGACTGCTGTCCCTAGCTATGTATCGCCCTATATTTACTAGGTAGTGACTCGGTCCTGACTGCTGTCCCTAGCTATGTATCGCCCTGTACTTACTAGATAGTGACCCGGTCCTGACTGCTGCGCTTAGCTATGTATCGCCCTGTACTTACTAGGTAGTGACCCGGTCCTGACTGCTGTCCCTAGCTATGTATCGCCCTGTACTTACTAGGTAGTGACCCGGTCCTGACTGCTGTCCCTAGCTATGTATCACCCTGTACTTACTAGATAGTGACCCGGTCCTGACTGCTGTCCCTAGCTATGTATCGCCCTGTACTTACTAGGTAGTGACTCGGTCCTGACTGCTGTCCCTAGCTATGTATCGCCCTGTACTTACTAGATAGTGACCCGGTCCTGACTGCTGCGCTTAGCTATGTATCGCCCTGTACTTACTAGGTAGTGACCCGGTCCTGACTGCTGTCCCTAGCTATGTATCGCCCTATATTTACTAGGTAGTGACTCGGTCCTGACTGCTGTCCCTAGCTATGTATCACCCTGTACTTACTAGATAGTGACCCGGTCCTGACTGCTGCCCTTAGCTATGTATCGCCCTGTACTTACTAGGTAGTGACCCGGTCCTGACTGCTGTCCCTAGCTATGTATCGCCCTGTACTTACTAGATAGTGACCCGGTCCTGACTGCTGCGCTTAGCTATGTATCGCCCTGTACTTACTAGGTAGTGACCCGGTCCTGACTGCTGTCCCTAGCTATGTATCGCCCTGTACTTACTAGGTAGTGACCCGGTCCTGACTGCTGTCCCTAGCTATGTATCACCCTGTACTTACTAGATAGTGACCCGGTCCTGACTGCTGTCCCTAGCTATGTATCGCCCTGTACTTACTAGGTAGTGACTCGGTCCTGACTGCTGTCCCTAGCTATGTATCACCCTGTACTTACTAGGTAGTGACCCGGTCCTGATTGCTGTCCCTAGCTATGTATCGCCCTGTACTTACTAGGTAGTGACCCGGTCCTGACTGCTGTCCCTAGCTATGTATCGCCCTGTACTTACTAGGTAGTGACCCGGTCCTGATTGCTGTCCCTAGCTATGTATCACCCTGTACTTACTAGGTAGTGACCCGGTCCTGACTGCTGTCCCTAGCTATGTATTGCCCTGTACTTACTAGGTAGTGACCCGATCCTGACTGCTGTCCCTAGCTATGTATCGTTCTGTACTTACTAGGTAGTGACCCGGTCCTGACTGCTGCCCTTAGCTATGTATCGCCCTGTACTTACTAGGTAGTGATCCCGTCCTGACTGCTGTCCCTAGCTATGTATCGCCCTGTACTTACTAGGTAGTGACCGGTCCTGACTGCTGTCCCTAGCTATGTATCGCCCTGTACTTACTAGATAGTGACCCGGTCCTGACTGCTGTCCCTAGCTATGTATCACCCTGTACTTACTAGATAGTGACCCGGTCCTGACTGCTGCCCTTAGCTATGTATCGCCCTGTACTTACTAGGTAGTGACTCGGTCCTGACTGCTGTCCCTAGCTATGTATCGCCCTGTACTTACTAGGTAGTGACCCGGTCCTGATTGCTGTCCCTAGCTATGTATCGCCCTGTACTTACTAGGTAGTGACTCGGTCCTGACTGCTGTCCCTAGCTATGTATCACCCTGTACTTACTAGGTAGTGACCCGGTCCTGACTGCTGTCCCTAGCTATGTATCACCCTGTACTTACTAGGTAGTGACCCGGTCCTGACTGCTGTCCCTAGCTATGTATCGCCCTGTACTTACTAGGTAGTGACCCGGTCCTGACTGCTGTCCCTAGCTATGTATCGCCCTGTACTTACTAGGTAGTGACACAGTCCTGACTGCTGTCAGTAGCTATGTATCGCCCTGTACTTACTAGGTAGTGACCCGGTCCTGACTGCTGTCCCTAGCTATGTATCGCCCTGTACTTACTAGGTAGTGACTCGGTCCTGACTGCTGTCCCTAGCTATGTATCACCCTGTACTTACTAGGTAGTGACCCGATCCTGACTGCTGTCCCTAGCTATGTATCACCCTGTACTTACTAGATAGTGACCCGGTCCTGACTGCTGTCCCTAGCTATGTATCGCCCTGTACTTACTAGGTAGTGACCCGGTCCTGACTGCTGTCCCTAGCTATGTATCGCCCTGTACTTACTAGGTAGTGACCCGGTCCTGACTGCTGTCCCTAGCTATGTATCGCCCTGTACTTACTAGATAGTGACCCGGTCCTGACTGCTGCGCTTAGCTATGTATCGCCCTGTACTTACTAGGTAGTGACCCGGTCCTGACTGCTGTCCCTAGCTATGTATCGCCCTATATTTACTAGGTAGTGACTCGGTCCTGACTGCTGTCCCTAGCTATGTATCACCCTGTACATACTAGATAGTGACCCGGTCCTGACTGCTGCCCTTAGCTATGTATCGCCCTGTACTTCCTAGGTAGTGACCCGGTCCTGACTGCTGTTCCTAGCTATGTATCGCCCTGTACTTACTAGATAGTGACCCGGTCCTGACTGCTGCGCTTAGCTATGTATCGCCCTGTACTTACTAGGTAGTGACCCGGTCCTGACTGCTGTCCCTAGCTATGTATCGCCCTGTACTTACTAGGTAGTGACCCGGTCCTGACTGCTGTCCCTAGCTATGTATCACCCTGTACTTACTAGATAGTGACCCGGTCCTGACTGCTGCCCTTAGCTATGTATCACCCTGTACTTACTAGGTAGTGACTCTGTCCTGACTGCTGTCCCTAGCTATGTATCGCCCTGTACTTACTAGGTAGTGAGTCGGTCCTGACTGCTGTCCCTAGCTATGTATCGCCCTCTACTTACTAGGTAGTGACCCGGTCCTGACTGCTGCCCTTAGCTATGTATCACCCTGTACTTACTAGGTAGTGACCCGGTCCTGACTGCTGTCCCTAGCTATGTATCACCTTGTACTTACTAGGTAGTGACCCGGTCCTGACTGCTGTCCCTAGCTATGTATCACCCTGTACTTACTAGGTAGTGACCCGGTCCTGACTGCTGTCCCTAGCTATGTATCGCCCTGTACTTGCTAAGTAGTGACCCGGTCCTGACTGCTGGCCCTGGGCTCTCTCACCAGCTCTCCAACCAGCCAAGCGTCCCTCGGAGTATGGCGTAACTCCTCAGCGATGCCACCTAGCAATTACCCTGCCATCCACCATGAAAGCTTGAATCGCCGACTGGTGTATAGGATGCACAAGCTTGGTGCCATGTGTCAGCTCATCTGTAGCAAGAAAAAGTGCCTTGTTGAACTTTCACACCCTGTTATGGCGCCTGAGGCTTGATCTGACTTCTACCTTGGACAAGATTGCTCCAGGCGCTATGTCTCCCTATCACTTGCCGTCCTGCTGAGCTGATAGATTCGGTGGTCCCTCAGCATTGTGCGATTGAACAGCCAAAGCTAAGTATAATACACATTGCTATAGGATTATTATTCCATTTGTGTTGCTTGTCAGGATTGGATACATACACCACAAGCAAAAATAAACGAATAGGTGGGAGTTTTGATAGAATCCTCGCCACATTAGTACACCATCTTGATGTGGTTCTACTGCCAATACGACCCAACATCTCCTTGGGATCCCGTACTTACAACTTACTTTTAAAATCACTGCCTTGGTGATATCCAACTATACGCCAGGTGTACTAAGCCCAACACAAAAAAACACTCCATTCACTCCATTTGCACTAGGGTCCTCCATTCTCTACCATTGTTACTCATCTATCCCTCATCTCATAAGGTTCCCACTTTCAGTGTGCCCAGTAGGTCCTGTGAGTCTGACTGAATAGATCAAAGATCAACAAGCTTTGTTATTGCAAAGTAGATTGGACGCCTTAGCGGTCTCTTGACTCTCATTGTGACAATATTGCTTGCATGTTAGATCCCACTTATACAAAAGTAATCTTCTTTACTTAAAAGTATTTTATTAAGAGCCATTTAACCTCTAGTCCACTGAAACAAGAATATTTTGATATAATTATGGGTGTCCTGTCCAGGCGAATGGCCGGATTCCACTATTTCTGTATATAATAATTATGATTAGCCAAAGAATTATGTTTGTTGTTCCAATAGTTGATGTCATAAGATCTAGTAAAATCTGACTCATATCAACGTATCATAAATGAGTAAACACGCCATTTAATGGCCATCGAGTCTTCCCATGTAAGTCATTTAGACACATAAATAACGCTATTTCTCTTCTGACAGTACTTCATTTTTCATCTAAATATTGGGGCATTTCCCTCAAACACCCAAGTAGTTGGCCTGAATGGGACCCTCGTGGAGGTTTTGTGAAGATATTGTAAAACAAGAGATTTACAAAACTCAAAAGTCTCTTTCTGAGACATGGTCCATCTGTTGTATCGGTTGAGTTTTGGAACGTGGTCGATGTGACGTCACCTCCTTAGCTTCTCTCTGAAGATTTAAGAAACCAGCTGTGGTCCTGCACTATTAATAAGGATACTCTGTGGAACCCAAATAATAAAGGTGGTACATTTCTGGTTGTTTTCACTCATTCACTGCCATCACCCAGACAAAAATTACAATAAAGTACATTTATTAGAGGTTATAAAATGTAGGTCATAGGTGTTACTATGGCCACTGAACTTTATCATTGCTTTGCAGATGCTCGCACATAACTGTTGGGTATCACAGTGTAAGATACGTGTGTACCTCTCATGAATTTGTTTAGTCATTCAGTCAGGTCTGATTCTCTGTGACTCTCAGGACCACAGCATGCCAGGCACATCTGTCAGCCAGAGCTCCCTCAAGTTCATGTTCATTCCTTCAATTACCTCATCTATCCATCTCCACCTCTGCCGTAACCCTTCTTCTCATGAATTTGCCTGAGGTTAAATCCAACCTTGGTTTTTGGAGAGTGGTGGAGCAGACGTGTCCTGTGAAACACCAGTGAGAATGAGACATCAGCAGATTTGGAGATTCATGATCAGTTATTAGAAACGATTCGGTCACATGAGTTAGAGACATCCCAGGTGTCTCTTATCAGGTGGAAAATGCACCACAGGAGGGGAGCTATGTGTTAGGGAGCTATGTGTTCACAGGGCAAGCTGTCGGAAACCATGCACTGGATAATAGCCCAGGACCACCTGTCATGACCCATTCAGATTTAGAATTCTCCTTCCTTGGCTACAAGAACCCTCCGTTGGACCGTGGAGTTGATGGGCTTCTCTGTGACTGGCATCTATTCCAGGGCCATCAGGATACAGAACAGAATCAAGGGGTTACAAATAACAAACAGAGATTATAACCTCTCAATAAATGTCAGACCACCATGATTATGTTCCCTGGAGGAGTCTTTATTGGGGAAAGTTGGAACAAACAGAACAATACTACTTTGTTTTACCCCACAAACAAGAATGACCTGCCCTATATCTCCATCAGACCCTGTAATACCTCACTGACCAGTCTGGGCGTGTGAGAGTTAATCCCATCATGAGCAGGTAATTTCCCTTTTAAACTAGTTAACTCACTATTTAAATGTCCTGTTCACAGATAGAATCCCATTAGGCAAGTTGTAAGCGAGATGTACAGTCCATTGTTCATATTTATGTCTCTGGGGATGGAAATAACAGGGACTGGAAAGGGGGAAATTAGGGCCTCCAAGTGGGCCATCACAGGGCAACCCCAGAGATGCCCACCTCCCAATGTAAAGTCAATGGGAAAATGGAGAGGACATTGTCACACCACCAATACGTACCCACCAAGGATACAGTCACAGGGAAAGCTGAAGTCTGGAATCATGGGAAATCTGCAGCATAAGCCGACTGTCCAAAAGGAGTTTATATCCATCTGCTGTCACTGGACAAATGACCATCTGTTTAATAAAAGACCTCTCGTACGTAGATGCCGAGAGTCACTGGGTGAGGCCGCCAAGCTGTCAACTTCTACTAAATATCCCAAGTTTTTATGTTTTCAATTAAAGCTAAAAAATGTTTAACACATCAATTGAAAGAATCCACTTTAATTTGTGTACACTGTGACTTTTTTACGTAAATCTGGCTTCTTTAATTTGTCTAATTTTTTTTTTTTTTTTTTTTTGCCTCTGATTAGCACTATATGGTAATATGACAGATCCGCTTTTGATACAATGTTTTTTTTGTGTCTGTGGGAGTTTTAATTAGTTCTTGTATATAACTTGTAGTTAGTTGGAAGTTGAGTGGTCAGATGTGGAAAGCTGTACTAAAATGTCCGTTGCATAAAAATAAGTAATTCAGGAAATGACTGTGAACAACGCGAGCTCTTTGCTATATTATTTATTATATGAGTTATTATCACATATAATAGTTGTCAAACTGCGAGTTGTCGTCACGCTTTGCGAGGGCCACAACTGATGACAACTCACAGTTTCACAACTCCCCCTGCCATGCCCCTACGGCGCTCATTGTGCCACATCAGCCCCGCGGCCCTCCCTGCTCCATACTGCCTGCTCCCTGAGCCGGTGGCGTGCGTACACGAGCGGGCGGGACGCTTGCTCAGGACGACGGAAGCGGGCGCGCGTGCAGCATTAAGGTGATGGAAGAGTGGGGGATAGACACTGGAGGAAGAAGAGTGTGGGAGAGGAGTGGGGGAGAGACACGGGAGAGGAGTGGGGGAGAGATACCGGAGGGAGAGGAGTGGGGGAGAGACATGAGAGGAGGGGGAAGAGAGACACGGGGGAAGAGAGACACAGAGGAGGGGGAAGAGAGACACAGAGGAGGGGGAAGAGAGACACGAGGGAGAGGAGGGGGGGAAGAGAGACACGGGGGAAGAGAGACATAGGGGAGGGAGAGGATGGGAGAGTGAGACACAGGGGAGGGGGAAGAGAGAAACAGGGAGGAAGAGAGACACAGAGGAGGGGGAAGAGAGACACGAGGGAGAGGAGGGGAGATGAGAGACACAGGGGAAGAGAGACGGGGAAGAGAGACACAGGGGAGGGAGAGGATGGGGGAGAGAGACACCGGGGAGGGGGAAGAGAGACACAGGGAGGAAGAGAGACACAGAGGAGGGGGAAGAGAGACACGAGGGAGAGGAGGGGGGGAAGAGAGACACGGGGGAAGAGAGACACGGGGGAAGAGAGACACAGGGGAGGGAGAGGATGGGGGAGAGAGACACAGGGGAGGGGGGAAGAGAGACACAAGGGAGGGAGAAAAGACACAGGGGAGGTAGAGGAGGAGGGGAAGAGAGACACAAGGGAGGGGGGAAGAGAGACACACGGGATGGAGGGGAGGGAGAGGAGGAGAGGAAGAGACACAGGAGGGAGAGGAGGGGAGGAATAGACACAGGGGAGGGACAGGAGGGGAGAAGAGACACAGCGGAGGGGGCAGGGGGAAGAGACAAGGGGAGGGGGAAGAGACATAGGGGAGGGAGACGGGGTGAAGAGACACAAGGGAGGGAGACGAGGTGAAGAGACAGAGGGGGGAGAGGAGGGAAGAGACACAGGGGTGGGAGAAAGCGGTGAAGAGACAGGGCAGTTAGAGGGGGGAAGAGAGACAGAAGAGGGAGGGGGAAGAGACACAGGGGAGGAAGAGGGGGGAAAGAGACACAGAGGAGGGGGGAAGAGACACAGGGGAGGGAGAGAGGGGGAGAGACACAGGGGATGGTGAGGTGGTAAAGACACACAGGGGAGGGAGAGGAAGTAGAGGGGGGCTCACAATGAGGGCCGAAGACGCTCATTGCGAGGCCCGTGATGAGCGCCAAAGGCACTCATCGCAAGGCCAGTAAAGTAGAGGAGGGAGAGGCCCGCAATGTGTGACAAACACCATTGCCAGGCTTCAAATTTTATTGTCGTCACTTTTGACGGGCAAGTCGCTAGTATTATCATATTGATAATGATGCTGCAATCAGGGCTGGGTTTACATATGTGGCACAAACTCCTTCGATGATCAATGTGATCTCTTTCCTCCTGCTAGACACCAGGAATGTGGTATCTATCTCCCTTACAATGAAGGGCTTGTTTACATAAATAAACCTTTCCTCTAATCATATAATCTAGCTCCCCCCCATTCTCCCTAGTGTCTATGCCCATGGCAAGGCCCAATAGTTTTTAGTTACTAACTAGATAGGAGAAACTTGAATCATAGCTCTTATTCTAGTGACGCCTAAATAAGAGGAGCAGGAGCATGTTGTGTTTTGAGGGAAGCCAGTCAGTGAGCTGATTATGGTGCTTTCAGGACCTGAGGGAGGAGGAGAGCTTAGTGTAACAACCTGATATCTCCTACATATCAATGTGAGGAAAAGGATGGTGCAGACACTGGGGACTTGCCCATGCTCTTCCATGCCCCGTTTGTTTTACTATAGAGCATCCCAAACCCTGTTTGTTTTACTATAAAGGAGCACATTGCAAACTGCCACTTAATACTCACTTCATTCTCTCAGCCTGTGAATAGAGAAAGCAGGGTCTATGTGCTAGGTAAATAAACAGAAATATATATACTTTGTTATGCAAATGAGGCTCCAGGGAGGTGCTCCTAGGCAGCTGCCTTATTTGCCTAGTGAGAAATCTGGCCATGATAGAAATATGGACCGATTTATAATGTGGGAACCGCTGGTACTGTATTTATTTTTAGTATGAGAGTCTTAGGTACTGTAATTATTGTAATATGAGAGCAATAGGAGGAATATAATTGCAGAAGCTATAGGTGTATTACTGTGTACAGTATTTACTATAGTGTGGGAGACTAACCAGAAAGCCGGAATTTCTGGGGACAGTGAGCAGAGCGTAATTGGAAAAAACTACAACTACATACATCCACATTGATTACCCTATGCCTGGAAAATCCAACTGCAGTTGTGTAAGACACATTGTGATTTTGCAATAAAGCCGAATGATTTATCTCCTGCCCGATCTGTATGGTATATAATTATTGTTCCCTAATTAGACCTGCGTGTGTGCACAGAGGTAAACACAGCAATAAAATACATCAATGTCTCCGGGTCACACTAAATTAACCTTAGATTAATGACAACGAATGTAGTGATGCTGATTGTAATAAAATACAAACAAATATATTTGCCAGTTGCCATATACGCACGTTCTATCACAGATCTGGATAATTTATTTGATACAAATCACATTATCCAATCAGGAATCTGGTTATTATGCAATGAAATGGGCTATAAAACCTCACCGCCCCACCGGGGTATGGAGATACTCTACTTCCCCGACAATCTCACCCACCATCTGCCGTGGCTACCCAACCTACTGGACACAAGAACACACAGCAAGGAGGGAGTATAAAGCAATATGGCAAGTTCCGGGATGTTGCTAGGTATATATATTGAAATGTACTTAATTTTTTCTGAAGTGCTTATAAGGTCTGTTTTTACTGCCTAAAATCAGGCAAATAGTCCCAGTATGGGCCTGCCCTCTGCAGTGTATGCAGATACAGGAGCAAGGACTGAATAAACCGAGAAGTTTAACAGCAATTAGCAAAATAAGGAACCAGAAGAACACATTAGAGAGATTGTAAGATCTGGAAACCCGGGTGCTAATCCAGAATCTCCACTTCGAATAAGAACTGTCTGGAAATGCAACAATAATCTGGAAACCTATTTCAGTTGTAAAAAAAATAATATAGGATTGAAATTGAATTGTACGCACAAACTAAGGGACTATCCACACTCACAACTATCAGATATTAGGTTTCCATTCTAGGCTGTCCATAAGATGTGCTAAAACCCTCGCTTGGAACTCTGGGAGCTTTATCTCTGCTAGTTATATATTTGCTCTATCAGTCCCAGAATATGTCACATGCAGATAGATCATATTTGTTATATAAAGGCTTCCAATTATTTCTCTCACATGAGCATGCCCAGTGGGTTACATATGTATATAGATATATCAGTATAATGATAAAGTCTTACAACACAAGAACATTAAAGTCTTATCGTTATTCTGATCTACCTGTATAACTTGGGCGTCTTCATGGGTTTCACTGTGAGAGGTATTTAATAGGTGGTTTTATTTTGCGTGGGACCCCCCTCAACACTCCGATAAACCCCCCAGGTACAATGAGCAGGCTGGGTGGTCCCTGCAGACACATCGTCAGACCCCGCACTGCTTAGTAGACATGGGCTGCAGACCTCATTATGGGAGACACCTTGAAGTCAATGAGCTGGAGGTCAAGGAAAGGAAAACCGCAGCGAGGGCCCCCGGCCAAGGAAAAGAAGATGAGCATGCCAGGAGGAACTCATTAGAAGGAACAGAAAGTAAACTGTTTATTTGTACAGAGAGAGCCAACATCAGCACAGCACATACAGGCGGAATAAACCTGGACCCCGAGTGATCACAAAATGCACTAACGGCTTCATTATCACTTCATGTACAGACTCTATACAATCTCCATATAACTCATCCTATTGTGTATATATCCTATTCTTTATGATGCTGTATGTTGTTGTTAGGCTCTTCAGTCGTGTCCGACTCTCTGTGACCATATGGACACAGCACGCCAGGCACATCTGTCTGTGTTTCTGGTTGTGCTTATCCATATGGTTATATATATATATATATATATATATATATATATATATATATATATATATATATATATAAAACTAATCTCTCACAACTCCTCCTATACTTCCATATACCCATTCATATAACTATTGTTGTATAATACATAGATATAATATATTATTGCTCCATAAGAACACTCCTATCGCTCCATATAACCTCTAACCGTGCCATATAATTGTCCTATTGTTTTTATTACTTATCCCCATTGCTCCTCCATTTCTTCCTATAACCAGTCTGTATAACCTCTCCATATTGTTTTTATTACTCTTTCCTATAGCTCCTCCATTTCTTCACACTTCCAGTCTTTGTAACCCCTTTACACTCTTCTATTGTGCCATATAATCTTCTACCTCATCTCTTCTCCCTATAACTCCTCTATTGCTCCATATAACCTTTTACTATATCTACTCTCCCTCCAGTCCATATAACACCTTTATAACCTCTCCCTATAATAGCTTTTATGTATAATACCGTTCCTATAGTATTTATTACTTGTCACCATATCTCCTCCTTTTATTCATCATCCAGTCTATATAACACCTTTATAGCCTCTCCCTATAATACCTCCTACTCTGCCCTATAATCATCCTATTGATTAAATTACTTTTCCCTATAACTTCTTTTCTTTATATGACCAATCTATATAACCCCTTTATTATTCCATATAATATTTTTTTATATTTCCTTTCCCTATAACCTCTCCCATTGCACCATATAACCTCTCCCTATAATACCTCTTATTGTGCCTTATAATTGTCCATAATCGTTTTTATTACTCTTCCCTATAACTCCTCATTTTTCCTCATAATCCAACCTTTATAACCCATATAACTTCTCCTATTGCTCCATATAATGTTTTTACTACATCTCCTCTCCATATAACTGCTCCTATTGCTCCATATAACCTCTTATCGTGCCATATAATCGTCCTATTGTTGTTATTACTCCTCCCTATAGTTCCTCCTATTTCTTCATACATTGTCTATATAATTCCATACGATCTTTTCTCCCATCGCCCCATATAACCTTTGCCTATATTATCTCTTATCGTGCCCTATAATGGTCCTATTATTACTCTTTCCTATAACTCCTCCTTTCTTCATACATCCTCCATGTAATCTTTCTTTATAACTCCATCTTCTCCTATTGCTCCATATAACCTCTCCTTATAATTCCTGTTACCTCCTATAACTCCTCCTACTGCGCCATGTCTGTCACTATATAGTGCTGCCCATATTCCCCGAGCATGTGTCTCATATAAGCGCCGCTGTGTCAGTTACGATATACAAACGCCTTGAGGTAGAAGGCCAGCCGTGATTGGCCGATGTGCGCCTGCCATCCGCATGGCTCTTAGAGAAATATTTACACAGATCAAAGTCCCGGCCACGAGCGCCATGTTGATTTAGCGAGCGCTCGTATGGCCTCCAGCTCTAAACATCACGTCCAGTGTTACTGTTAGATGTAAATTGTTTGATCTAACAGGGCCAGCTGATGAGGTCCAGCCATGGGGCCCCCGGGGGGTCATCTGGAGTGAGAGAAACGGCCACTGACCCCTAGACTGCACGATAAGCTCTGCCTAAAGTCATACAAATAGTCCCTGAATGGGTCTGCCCACTGCAGGCATAGATTCTCTAGGCTGGATGTGCAGTGTAGTGTCCTAGCCTATCAGGGGCCACGTCTCAGGAGCATGTTGCAAAAGAGAGATGATCACTGATTGGTTAGTACGAGACAGCACAGCAAGTACATCAGAGTCTGTGCCTGCATACGCTGCAGAGGGCAGATACATACACAAGCTATTTGTTTGATTTTAGGCAGTAAATACAGAGCTTATAAGCACTCCCTAATAAAATATTATTATATACCTAGTATCAAGCTGCCCTGTCCCTTTATGTGTCACATGTCATCTGAATTCAGTGGATACAATGTATACAAAGCTGCATAAAATTATGCCATTTTATAAATAAAGGTTATTATTATTATTCATTTCTTTACATCTGTCACTGAGCTTCCGATCTATCCCAATATCAGAGCCTTATCTAGGGATTCTCATGATATGGACACAATATCTGAGCTTCAGCCTCATGATCAAACCTTCTAGTGGACAGTTTTGCTTTATTATTATTATATTTATGTATATTATTTTAATGTATACAATTCTTATTAATCATTATTTATAAAGCACAAACATTTTAGCACACAGAGGTCCCTGTTCCTGAGAGCTTACACTCTAAATGATAAGTGATACAGAATGATTAGGGGAGATATGTGACCCGTACTACGTTGGTGGAAGTGTTATGGTGCAGGATATTCAGTTGATATCTGTAAGTTGTACTGGTTCTGGGTAGTGAGGCTATAGGTAACCTTCCTCGAGAAGTTTGGTATTTAAAGATGTCTTAAGGCTATGAATGTTAGGAGAGAGTTGGCGAGCGCGAGGTTGGGAATACCAAAGGGCAGGATCGGCACGGGAGAGGTCCTGTAGGTGGGGGTAATAGGAGGTAATTAGAGAGGAGGAAAGGAGCAGGTCCTGAACAGGCTGGTAGGGGCACTTCGGGTGTACTTGGAGATGACGGCCAACATATTAAGGGCTTTGTAGGAAGGCGGCAATATTATGAGTTTTATCCTGCATCGTTAGTCATTGATACCCGGACTTGTTTTATTCTGCATCGTTAGTCATTGATACCCGGACTTGTTTTATTCTGCATGGTGAGTCATTGATACCCGGACTTGTTTTATTCTGCATGGTGAGTCATTGATACCCGGACTTGTTTTATTCTGCATTGTGAGTCATTGATACTCGGATTTGTTTTATTCTGCATAATGAGTCATAGATACCCGGACTTGTTTTATTCTGCAGGGTGAGTCATTGATACCCGGACTTGTTTTATTCTGCATTGTGAGTCATTGATACCCGGACTTGTCTTATTCTGCATTGTGAGTCATTGATACCCGGACTTGTCTTATTCTGCAGGGTGAGACATTGATATCCAGACTTGTTTTATTCTGCAGGGTGAGTCATTGATACCCGGACTTGTTTTATTCTGCAGGGTGAGTCATTGATACCCGAACTTGTTTTATTCTGCAGGGTGAGTCATTGATACCCGGACTTGTTTTATTCTGCATGGTGAGTCATTGATACCCGGACTTGTTTTATTCTGCATGGTGAGTCATTGATACCCGGACTTGTTTTATTCTGCATTGTGAGTCATTGATACTCGGATTTGTTTTATTCTGCATAATGAGTCATAGATACCCGGACTTGTTTTATTCTGCAGGGTGAGTCATTGATACCCGGACTTGTTTTATTCTGCATTGTGAGTCATTGATACCCGGACTTGTCTTATTCTGCATTGTGAGTCATTGATACCCGGACTTGTCTTATTCTGCAGGGTGAGACATTGATATCCAGACTTGTTTTATTCTGCAGGGTGAGTCATTGATACCCGGACTTGTTTTATTCTGCAGGGTGAGTCATTGATACCCGGACTTGTTTTATTCTGCAGGGTGAGTCATTGATACCCGGACTTGTTTTTTTCTGCAGGGTGAGTCATTGATACTCGATTTTTTTTTATTCTGCAGTGTGAGTCATTGATACTCGGACTTGTTTTATTCTGCAGTGTGAGTCATTGATACCCGGACTTGTTTTATTCTGCAGGGTGAGTCATTGATACCCGGACTTGTTTTATTCTGCAGGGTGAGTCATTGATTCTCGACTTTTAATTCTGCAGGGTGAGTCATTGATACCCGGACTTGTTTTATTCTGCAGGGTGAGTCATTGATACCTGGACTTGTTTTATTTTGCAGGGTGAGTCACTGACACCCGGACTTGTCTTATTCTGCAGGGTGAGACATTGAGACCCGGACTTGTCTTATTCTGCAGGGAGAGTCATTGATACCCGGACTTGTCTTATTCTGCAGGGTGAGTCATTGACACCCGGACTTGTCTTATTCTGCAGGGAGAGTCATTGATACCCGGACTTGTCTTATTCTGCAGGGAGAGTCATTGATACCCAGGCTTGTTTTATTCTGCATTGTGAGTCATTGATACCCGGACTTGTTTTATTCTGCAGGGTGAGTCATTGATACCCGGACTTGTTTTATTCTGCAGGGAGAGTCATTGATACCCGTACTTGTATTATTCTGCAGGGTGAGTCATTGATACCCGGACTTGTTTTATTCTGCAGGGTGAGTCATTGATACCCGTACTTGTATTATTCTGCAGGGAGAGTCATTGATACCCGTACTTGTATTATTCTGCAGGGTGAGTCATTGATACCCGGACTTGTTTTATTCTGCAGGGTGAGTCATTGATACCCGGACTTGTTTTATTCTGCAGGGAGAGTCATTGATACCCGTACTTGTATTATTCTGCAGGGTGAGTCATTGATACCCGGACTTGTTTTATTCTGCAGGGTGAGTCATTGATACCCGGACTTGTTTTATTCTGCAGGGTGAGACATTGAGACCCGGACTTGTTTTATTCTGCAGGGTGAGTCAGTGATACCCGCACTTGTTTTATTCTGCAGGGTGAGTCATTGATACCCGGACTTGTTTTATTCTGCAGGGTGAATCATTGATACCCAGACTTGTTTTATTCTGCATAATGAGTCATAGATACCCGGACTTGTCTTATTCTGCAGGGAGAGTCATTGATACCCGGACTTGTTTTATTCTGCATAATAAGTCATAGATACCCGGACTTGTTTTATTCTGCAGGGTGAGTCATTGATACCCGGACTTGTTTTATTCTGCAGGGTGAGTCATTGATACCCGGACTTGTTTTATTCTGCAGGGTGAGCCATTGACACCTGGACTTGTTTTATTCTGCAGGGTGAGTCATTGATACCCAGACTTGTTTTATTCTGCATGGCGAGTCATGATTACCTGTACTTGTTTTATTCTGCAGGGTGAGTCATTGATACCCGGACTTGTTTTATTCTGCAGGGTGAGTCATTGATACCCGGAGTTGTCTTATTCTGCAGGGTGAATCATTGATACCCGGACTTGTTTTATTCTGCATTGTGAGTCATTGATACCCGGACTTGTTTTATTCTGCATTGTGAGTCATTGATACCCGACTTGTTTTATTCTGCAGGGTGAGTCATTGATACCCGGACTTGTTTTATTCTGCAGGGTGAGTCATTGATACCCGGACTTGTCTTATTCTGCAGGGTGTGTCATTGATACCCGGACTTGTTTTATTCTGCAGGGTGAGTCATTGATACCCGACTTGTTTTATTCTGCAGGGTGAGTCATTGATACCCGGACTTGTTTTATTCTGCATTGTGAGTCATTAATACCTGTACTTGTTTTATTCTGCAGGGTGAGTCATTGATACCCGGACTTTTCTTATTCTGCAGGGTGAGTCATTGATACCCGGACTTGTCTTATTCTGCAGGGTGAGTCATTGATACCCGGACTTGTTTTATTCTGCAGGGAGAGTCATTGATACCCGGACTTGTTTTATTTTGCATTATGAGTCATTGATACCCAGAATTGTTTTATTCTGCATTGTGAGTCATTGATACCCAGAATTGTTTTATTCTGCATTGTGAGTCATTGATACCCGGACTTGTTTTATTCTGCAGGGTGAGTCATTGATACCCGGACTTGTTTTATTCTGCATTGTGAGTCATTGATACCCGACTTGTTTTATTCTGCAGGGCGAGTCTTTGATACCCGGACTTGTCTTATTCTGCAGGGCGAGTCATTGATACCCGGACTTGTCTTATTCTGCATTGTGAGTCATTGATACCCGGACTTGTTTTATTCTGCATTGTGAGTCATTGATACCCGACTTGTTTTATTCTGCAGGGTGAGTCATTGATACCCGGACTTGTCTTATTCTGCAGGGTGAGTCATTGATACCCGGACTTGTTTTATTCTGCAGGGTGAGTCATTGATACCCGGACTTGTCTTATTCTGCAGGGTGAGTCATTGATACCCGGACTTGTCTTATTCTGCAGGGTGAGTCATTGATACCCGGACTTGTTTTATTCTGCAGGGTGAGTCATTGATACCCGGACTTGTCTTATTCTGCAGGGTGAGTCATTGATACCCGGACTTGTCTTATTCTGCATTGTGAGTCATTGATACCCGGACTTGTTTTATTCTGCATTGTGAGTCATTGATACCCGACTTGTTTTATTCTGCAGGGTGAGTCATTGATACCCGACTTGTTTTATTCTGCAGGGTGAGTCATTGATACCCGGACTTGTCTTATTCTGCAGGGTGAGTCATTGATACCCGGACTTGTCTTATTCTGCAGGGTGAGTCATTGATACACGGACTTGTTTTATTCTGCAGGGCGAGTCATTGATACCCGGACTTGTTTTATTCTGCAGGGTGAGTCATTGATACCCGGACTTGTTTTATTTTGCAGGGCGAGTCATTAATACCCGGACTTGTTTTATTCTGCAGGGTGAGTCATTGATACATGGACTTGTTTTATTCTGCAGGGTGAGTCATTGATACCCGGACTTGTTTTATTCTGCAGGGTGAGTCATTGATACATGGACTTGTTTTATTCTGCAGGGTGAGTCATTGATACCCGGACTTGTTTTATTCTGCATTGTGAGTCATTAATACCTGTACTTGTTTTATTCTGCAGGGTGAGTCATTGATACCCAGAATTGTTTTATTCTGCATTGTGAGTCATTGATACCCGGACTTGTTTTATTCTGCAGGGTGAGTCATTGATACCCGGACTTGTTTTATTCTGCAGGGCGAGTCATTGATACCCGGACTTGTCTTATTCTGCAGGGTGAGTCATTGATACCCGGACTTGTTTTATTCTGCAGGGTGAGTCATTGATACCCGGACTTGTTTTATTTTGCAGGGCGAGTCATTAATACCCGGAATTGTTTTATTCTGCAGAGTGAGTCATTGATACATGGACTTGTTTTATTCTGCAGGGTGAGTCATTGATACCCGGACTTGTTTTATTCTGCAGGGTGAGTCATTGATACCCGACTTGTTTTATTCTGCAGGGTGAGTCATTGATACCCGGACTTGTCTTATTCTGCAGGGTGAGTCATTGATACCCGGACTTGTCTAATTCTGCAGGGTGAGTCATTGATACCCGGACTTGTTTTATTCTGCAGGGTGAGTCATTGATACCCGGACTTGTTTTATTCTGCATTGTGAGTCATTGATACCCGGACTTGTTTTATTCTGCAGGGTGAGTCATTGATACCCGGACTTGTTTTATTCTGCATTGTGAGTCATTAATACCTGTACTTGTTTTATTCTGCAGGGTGAGTCATTGATACCCAGACTTGTCTTATTCTGCAGGGTGAGTCATTGATACCCGGACTTGTTTTATTCTGCAGGGTGAGTTATTGATACCCAGAATTGTTTTTTTCTGCATTGTGAGTCATTGATACCCAGAATTGTTTTATTCTGCATTGTGAGTCATTGATACCCGGACTTGTTTTATTCTGCATTGTGAGTCATTGATACCCGGACTTGTTTTATTCTGCAGGGTGAGTCATTGATACCCGGACTTGTTTTATTCTGCATTGTGAGTCATTGATACCCGACTTGTTTTATTCTGCAGGGTGAGTCATTGATACCCGGACTTGTTTTATTCTGCATTGTGAGTCATTGATACCCAACTTGTTTTATTCTGCAGGGTGAGTCATTGATACCCGGACTTGTTTTATTCTGCATTGTGAGTCATTGATACCCAGAATTGTTTTATTCTGCATTGTGAGTCATTGATACCCGGACTTGTTTTATTCTGCAGGGTGATCATTGATACATGGACTTGTTTTATTCTGCAGGGTGAGTCATTTATACCCGGACTTGTTTTATTCTGCAGGGTGAGTCATTAATACCCGGACTTGTTTTATTTTGCAGGGCGAGTCATTGATACCCGGACTTGTTTTATTCTGCAGGGTGAGTCATTGATACCCGGACTTATTTTATTCTGCAGGGAGAGTCATTGATACCCGGACTTGTTTTATTCTGCATAATAAGTCATAGATACCTGTACTTGTTTTATTCTGCAGGGTGAGTCATTGATACCCGGACTTGTTTTATTCTGCAGGGTGAGTCATTGATACCCGGACTTGTTTTATTCTGCAGGGTGAGCCATTGACACCTGGACTTGTTTTATTCTGCAGGGTGAGTCATTGATACCCAGACTTGTTTTATTCTGCATTGTGAGTCATTGATACCCGACTTGTTTTATTCTGCAGGGTGAGTCATTGATACCCGGACTTGTTTTATTCTGCAGGGTGAGTCATTGATACCCGGACTTGTCTTATTCTGCAGGGTGTGTCATTGATACCCGGACTTGTTTTATTCTGCAGGGTGAGTCATTGATACCCGACTTGTTTTATTCTGCAGGGTGAGTCATTGATACCCGGACTTGTTTTATTCTGCATTGTGAGTCATTAATACCTGTACTTGTTTTATTCTGCAGGGTGAGTCATTGATACCCGGACTTTTCTTATTCTGCAGGGTGAGTCATTGATACCCGGACTTGTCTTATTCTGCAGGGTGAGTCATTGATACCCGGACTTGTTTTATTCTGCAGGGAGAGTCATTGATACCCGGACTTGTTTTATTTTGCATTATGAGTCATTGATACCCAGAATTGTTTTATTCTGCATTGTGAGTCATTGATACCCAGAATTGTTTTATTCTGCATTGTGAGTCATTGATACCCGGATTTGTTTTATTCTGCAGGGTGAGTCATTGATACCCGGACTTGTTTTATTCTGCATTGTGAGTCATTGATACCCGACTTGTTTTATTCTGCAGGGCGAGTCTTTGATACCCGGACTTGTCTTATTCTGCAGGGCGAGTCATTGATACCCGGACTTGTCTTATTCTGCATTGTGAGTCATTGATACCCGGACTTGTTTTATTCTGCATTGTGAGTCATTGATACCCGACTTGTTTTATTCTGCAGGGTGAGTCATTGATACCCGGACTTGTCTTATTCTGCAGGGTGAGTCATTGATACCCGGACTTGTTTTATTCTGCAGGGTGAGTCATTGATACCCGGACTTGTTTTATTCTGCATTGTGAGTCATTATTACCTGTACTTGTTTTATTCTGCAGGGTGAGTCATTGATACCCGGACTTGTCTTATTCTGCAGGGTGAGTCATTGATACCCGGACTTGTCTTATTCTGCAGGGTGAGTCATTGATACACGGACTTGTTTTATTCTGCAGGGCGAGTCATTGATACCCGGACTTGTTTTATTCTGCAGGGTGAGTCATTGATACCCGGACTTGTTTTATTTTGCAGGGCGAGTCATTAATACCCGGACTTGTTTTATTCTGCAGGGTGAGTCATTGATACATGGACTTGTTTTATTCTGCAGGGTGAGTCATTGATACCCGGACTTGTTTTATTCTGCAGGGTGAGTCATTGATACATGGACTTGTTTTATTCTGCAGGGTGAGTCATTGATACCCGGACTTGTTTTATTCTGCATTGTGAGTCATTAATACCTGTACTTGTTTTATTCTGCAGGGTGAGTCATTGATACCCAGAATTGTTTTATTCTGCATTGTGAGTCATTGATACCCGGACTTGTTTTATTCTGCAGGGTGAGTCATTGATACATGGACTTGTTTTATTCTGCAGGGTGAGTCATTTATACCCGGACTTGTTTTATTCTGCAGGGCGAGTCATTGATACCCGGACTTGTTTTATTCTGCAGGGTGAGTCATTGATACCCGGACTTGTTTTATTCTGCAGGGTGAGTCATTGATACCCGGACTTGTTTTATTTTGCAGGGCGAGTCATTAATACCCGGAATTGTTTTATTCTGCAGAGTGAGTCATTGATACATGGACTTGTTTTATTCTGCAGGGTGAGTCATTGATACCCGGACTTGTTTTATTCTGCAGGGTGAGTCATTGATACCCGACTTGTTTTATTCTGCAGGGTGAGTCATTGATACCCGGACTTGTCTTATTCTGCAGGGTGAGTCATTGATACCCGGACTTGTCTTATTCTGCAGGGTGAGTCATTGATACCCGGACTTGTTTTATTCTGCAGGGTGAGTCATTGATACCCGGACTTGTTTTATTCTGCATTGTGAGTCATTGATACCCGGACTTGTTTTATTCTGCAGGGTGAGTCATTGATACCCGGACTTGTTTTATTCTGCATTGTGAGTCATTAATACCTGTACTTGTTTTATTCTGCAGGGTGAGTCATTGATACCCGGACTTGTCTTATTCTGCAGGGTGAGTCATTGATACCCGGACTTGTTTTATTCTGCAGGGTGAGTTATTGATACCCAGAATTGTTTTTTTCTGCATTGTGAGTCATTGATACCCAGAATTGTTTTATTCTGCATTGTGAGTCATTGATACCCGGACTTGTTTTATTCTGCATTGTGAGTCATTGATACCCGGACTTGTTTTATTCTGCAGGGTGAGTCATTGATACCCGGACTTGTTTTATTCTGCATTGTGAGTCATTGATACCCGACTTGTTTTATTCTGCAGGGTGAGTCATTGATACCCGGACTTGTTTTATTCTGCATTGTGAGTCATTGATACCCGACTTGTTTTATTCTGCAGGGTGAGTCATTGATACCCGGACTTGTTTTATTCTGCATTGTGAGTCATTGATACCCAGAATTGTTTTATTCTGCATTGTGAGTCATTGATACCCGGACTTGTTTTATTCTGCAGGGTGATCATTGATACATGGACTTGTTTTATTCTGCAGGGTGAGTCATTTATACCCGGACTTGTTTTATTCTGCAGGGTGAGTCATTAATACCCGGACTTGTTTTATTTTGCAGGGCGAGTCATTGATACCCGGACTTGTTTTATTCTGCAGGGTGAGTCATTGATACCCGGACTTATTTTATTCTGCAGGGTGAGTCATAGATAACCGGACTTCTTTTATTCTGCAGGGTTAGTCATTGATACTCGCCATTTTTTTATTCTGCAGGGCGAGTCATTGATACCCGGACTTGTCTTATTCTGCAGGGTGAGACATTGAGACCCGGACTTGTTTTATTCTGCAGGGCGAGTCATTGATACCCGGACTTGTTTTATTCTGCAGGGTGAGTAATTGATACACGGACTTGTCTTATTCTGCAGGGTGAGTCATTGATACCCGGACTTGTTTTATTCTGCAGGGTGAGACATTGAGACCCGGACTTGTTTTATTCTGCAGGGCGAGTCATTGATACCCGGACTTGTTTTATTCTGCAGGGTGAGTAATTGATACACGGACTTGTCTTATTCTGCAGGGTGAGTCATTGATACCCGGACTTGTTTTATTCTGCAGGGTGAGTCATTGATACCCGCACTTGTTTTATTCTGCAGGGTGAGTCATTGATACCCGGACTTGTTTTATTCTGCAGGGTTAGTCATTGATACCCAGACTTGTTTTATTCTGCAGGGTGAATCATTGATACCCAGACTTGTTTTATTCTGCATAATGAGTCATAGATACCCGGACTTGTCTTATTCTGCAGGGTGAGTCATTGATACCCGGACTTGTTTTATTCTGCAGGGAGAGTCATTGATACCCGGACTTGTTTTATTTTGCATTATGAGTCATTGATACCCAGAATTGTTTTATTCTGCATTGTGAGTCATTGATACCCAGAATTGTTTTATTCTGCATTGTGAGTCATTGATACCCGGACTTGTTTTATTCTGCAGGGTGAGTCATTGATACCCGGACTTGTTTTATTCTGCATTGTGAGTCATTGATACCCGACTTGTTTTATTCTGCAGGGCGAGTCATTGATACCCGGACTTGTCTTATTCTGCAGGGCGAGTCATTGATACCCGGACTTGTCTTATTCTGCATTGTGAGTCATTGATACCCGGACTTGTTTTATTCTGCATTGTGAGTCATTGATACCCGACTTGTTTTATTCTGCAGGGTGAGTCATTGATACCCGGACTTGTCTTATTCTGCAGGGTGAGTCATTGATACCCGGACTTGTTTTATTCTGCAGGGTGAGTCATTGATACCCGGACTTGTTTTATTCTGCATTGTGAGTCATTAATACCTGTACTTGTTTTATTCTGCAGGGTGAGTCATTGATACCCGGACTTGTCTTATTCTGCAGGGTGAGTCATTGATACCCGGACTTGTCTTATTCTGCAGGGTGAGTCATTGATACACGGACTTGTTTTATTCTGCAGGGCGAGTCATTGATACCCGGACTTGTTTTATTCTGCAGGGTGAGTCATTGATACCCGGACTTGTTTTATTTTGCAGGGCGAGTCATTAATACCCGGACTTGTTTTATTCTGCAGGGTGAGTCATTGATACATGGACTTGTTTTATTCTGCAGGGTGAGTCATTGATACCCGGACTTGTTTTATTCTGCAGGGTGAGTCATTGATACATGGACTTGTTTTATTCTGCAGGGTGAGTCATTGATACCCGACTTGTTTTATTCTGCATTGTGAGTCATTAATACCTGTACTTGTTTTATTCTGCAGGGTGAGTCATTGATACCCAGAATTGTTTTATTCTGCATTGTGAGTCATTGATACCCGGACTTGTTTTATTCTGCAGGGTGAGTCATTGATACATGGACTTGTTTTATTCTGCAGGGTGAGTCATTTATACCCGGACTTGTTTTATTCTGCAGGGCGAGTCATTGATACCCGGACTTGTCTTATTCTGCAGGGTGAGTCATTGATACCCGGACTTGTTTTATTCTGCAGGGTGAGTCATTGATACCCGGACTTGTTTTATTTTGCAGGGCGAGTCATTAATACCCGGAATTGTTTTATTCTGCAGAGTGAGTCATTGATACATGGACTTGTTTTATTCTGCAGGGTGAGTCATTTATACCCGGACTTGTTTTATTCTGCATTGTGAGTCAATAATACCTGTACTTGTTTTATTCTGCAGGGTGAGTCATTGATACCCGGACTTGTTTTATTCTGCAGGGTGAGTCATTGATACCCGACTTGTTTTATTCTGCATTATGAGTCATTGATACCCAGAATTGTTTTATTCTGCATTGTGAGTCATTGATACCCAGAATTGTTTTATTCTGCATTGTGAGTCATTGATACCCGGACTTGTTTTATTCTGCAGGGTGAGTCATTGATACCCGGACTTGTTTTATTCTGCATTGTGAGTCATTGATACCCGACTTGTTTTATTCTGCAGGGCGAGTCATTGATACCCGGACTTGTCTTATTCTGCAGGGCGAGTCATTGATACCCGGACTTGTCTTATTCTGCATTGTGAGTCATTGATACCCGACTTGTTTTATTCTGCAGGGTGAGTCATTGATACCCGGACTTGTCTTATTCTGCAGGGTGAGTCATTGATACCCGGACTTGTTTTATTCTGCAGGGTGAGTCATTGATACCCGGACTTGTTTTATTCTGCATTGTGAGTCATTAATACCTGTACTTGTTTTATTCTGCAGGGTGAGTCATTGATACCCGGACTTGTCTTATTCTGCAGGGTGAGTCATTGATACCCGGACTTGTCTTATTCTGCAGGGTGAGTCATTGATACACGGACTTGTTTTATTCTGCAGGGCGAGTCATTGATACCCGGACTTGTTTTATTCTGCAGGGTGAGTCATTGATACCCGGACTTGTTTTATTTTGCAGGGCGAGTCATTAATACCCGGACTTGTTTTATTCTGCAGGGTGAGTCATTGATACATGGACTTGTTTTATTCTGCAGGGTGAGTCATTGATACCCGGACTTGTTTTATTCTGCATTGTGAGTCATTAATACCTGTACTTGTTTTATTCTGCAGGGTGAGTCATTGATACCCAGAATTGTTTTATTCTGCATTGTGAGTCATTGATACCCGGACTTGTTTTATTCTGCAGGGTGAGTCATTGATACATGGACTTGTTTTATTCTGCAGGGTGAGTCATTTATACCCGGACTTGTTTTATTCTGCAGGGCGAGTCATTGATACCCGGACTTGTCTTATTCTGCAGGGTGAGTCATTGATACCCGGACTTGTTTTATTCTGCAGGGTGAGTCATTGATACCCGGACTTGTTTTATTTTGCAGGGCGAGTCATTAATACCCGGAATTGTTTTATTCTGCAGAGTGAGTCATTGATACATGGACTTGTTTTATTCTGCAGGGTGAGTCATTTATACCCGGACTTGTTTTATTCTGCATTGTGAGTCAATAATACCTGTACTTGTTTTATTCTGCAGGGTGAGTCATTGATACCCGGACTTGTTTTATTCTGCAGGGTGAGTCATTGATACCCGACTTGTTTTATTCTGCAGGGTGAGTCATTGATACCCGGACTTGTCTTATTCTGCAGGGTGAGTCATTGATACCCGGACTTGTCTAATTCTGCAGGGTGAGTCATTGATACCCGGACTTGTTTTATTCTGCAGGGTGAGTCATTGATACCCGGACTTGTTTTATTCTGCATTGTGAGTCATTAATACCTGTACTTGTTTTATTCTGCAGGGTGAGTCATTGATACCCAGACTTGTCTTATTCTGCAGGGTGAGTCATTGATACCCGGACTTGTTTTATTCTGCAGGGTGAGTTATTGATACCCAGAATTGTTTTTTTCTGCATTGTGAGTCATTGATACCCAGAATTGTTTTATTCTGCATTGTGAGTCATTGATACCCGGACTTGTTTTATTCTGCATTGTGAGTCATTGATACCCGGACTTGTTTTATTCTGCAGGGTGAGTCATTGATACCCGGACTTGTTTTATTCTGCATTGTGAGTCATTGATACCCGACTTGTTTTATTCTGCAGGGTGAGTCATTGATACCCGGACTTGTTTTATTCTGCATTGTGAGTCATTGATACCCGACTTGTTTTATTCTGCAGGGTGAGTCATTGATACCCGGACTTGTTTTATTCTGCATTGTGAGTCATTGATACCCAGAATTGTTTTATTCTGCATTGTGAGTCATTGATACCCGGACTTGTTTTATTCTGCAGGGTGATCATTGATACATGGACTTGTTTTATTCTGCAGGGTGAGTCATTTATACCCGGACTTGTTTTATTCTGCAGGGTGAGTCATTAATACCCGGACTTGTTTTATTTTGCAGGGCGAGTCATTGATACCCGGACTTGTTTTATTCTGCAGGGTGAGTCATTGATACCCGGACTTATTTTATTCTGCAGGGTGAGTCATAGATAACCGGACTTCTTTTATTCTGCAGGGTTAGTCATTGATACTCGCCATTTTTTTATTCTGCAGGGCGAGTCATTGATACCCGGACTTGTCTTATTCTGCAGGGTGAGACATTGAGACCCGGACTTGTTTTATTCTGCAGGGCGAGTCATTGATACCCGGACTTGTTTTATTCTGCAGGGTGAGTAATTGATACACGGACTTGTCTTATTCTGCAGGGTGAGTCATTGATACCCGGACTTGTTTTATTCTGCAGGGTGAGACATTGAGACCCGGACTTGTTTTATTCTGCAGGGCGAGTCATTGATACCCGGACTTGTTTTATTCTGCAGGGTGAGTAATTGATACACGGACTTGTCTTATTCTGCAGGGTGAGTCATTGATACCCGGACTTGTTTTATTCTGCAGGGTGAGTCATTGATACCCGCACTTGTTTTATTCTGCAGGGTGAGTCATTGATACCCGGACTTGTTTTATTCTGCAGGGTTAGTCATTGATACCCAGACTTGTTTTATTCTGCAGGGTGAATCATTGATACCCAGACTTGTTTTATTCTGCATAATGAGTCATAGATACCCGGACTTGTCTTATTCTGCAGGGAGAGTCATTGATACCCGGACTTGATTTATTCTGCATAATGAGTCATAGATACCCGGACTTGTTTTATTCTGCAGGGCGAGTCATTGATACCTGGACTTGTTTTATTCTGCAGGGCGAGTCATTGATACCTGTACTTGTTTTATTCTGCAGGGTGAGTCATTGATACCCGGACTTGTTTTATTCTGCAGGGTGAGTCATTGATACCCGGACTTGTCTTATTCTGCAGGGTGAGTCATTGATACCTGACTTGTTTTATTCTGCAGGGTGAGTCATTGATACCCGGACTTGTCTTATTCTGCAGGGTGAGTCATTGATACCCGGACTTGTTTTATTCTGCAGGGTGAGTCATTGATACCCGACTTGTTTTATTCTGCAGGGTGAGTCATTGATACCCGGAATTGTTTTATTCTGCATTGTGAGTCATTAATACCTGTACTTGTTTTATTCTGCAGGGTGAGTCATTGATACCCGGACTTGTCTTATTCTGCAGGGTGAGTCATTGATACCCGACTTGTCTTATTCTGCAGGGTGAGTCATTGATACCCGGACTTGTTTTATTCTGCAGGGTGAGTCATTGATACCCAGAATTGTTTTATTCTGCATTGTGAGTCATTGATACCCAGAATTGTTTTATTCTGCATTGTGAGTCATTGATACCCGGACTTGTTTTATTCTGCATTGTGAGTCATTGATACCCGGACTTGTTTTATTCTGCATTGTGAGTCATTGATACCCGGACTTGTTTTATTCTGCAGGGTGAGTCATTGATACCCGGACTTGTTTTATTCTGCATTGTGAGTCATTGATACCCAGAATTGTTTTATTCTGCATTGTGAGTCATTGATACCCGGACTTGTTTTATTCTGCAGGGTGAGTCATTGATACCTGGACTTGTTTTATTCTGCAGGGCGAGTCATTGATACCCGGACTTGTCTTATTCTGCAGGGTGAGTCATTGATACCCGGACTTGTTTTATTCTGCAGGGCGAGTCATTGATACCTGGACTTGTTTTATTCTGCAGGGTGACTCATTGATATCCGGACTTGTTTTAATCTGCAGGGTGAGTCATTGATACCCGGACTTGTTTTATTCTGCAGGGTGAGTCATTTATACCCGGACTTGTTTTATTCTGCAGGGCGAGTCATTGATACCCGGACTTGTTTTATTCTGCAGGGTGAGTCATTGATACCCAGACTTGTTTTATTCTGCAGGGTGAGTCATTGATACCCGGACTTGTTTTATTCTGCATTGTGAGTCATTAATACATGTATTTTTTTTATTCTGCAGGGTGAGTCATTGATACCCGACTTGTTTTATTCTGCAGGGTGAGTCATTGATACCCAGAATTGTTTTATTCTGCATTGTGAGTCATTGATACCCAGAATTGTTTTATTCTGCATTGTGAGTCATTGATACCCGGACTTGTTTTATTCTGCATTGTGAGTCATTGATACCCGGACTTGTTTTATTCTGCATTGTGAGTCATTGATACCCGGACTTGTTTTATTCTGCATTGTGAGTCATTGATACCCGACTTGTTTTATTCTGCAGGGTGAGTCATTGATACCTAGAATTGTTTTATTCTGCATTGTGAGTCATTGATACCCGGACTTGTTTTATTCTGCAGGGTGAGTCATTAATACCCGGACTTGTTTTATTCTGCAGGGTGAGTCATTGATACCCAGAATTGTTTTATTCTGCATTGTGAGTCATTGATACCCAGAATTGTTTTATTCTGCATTGTGAGTCATTGATACCCGGACTTGTTTTATTCTGCATTGTGAGTCATTGATACCCGGACTTGTTTTATTCTGCATTGTGAGTCATTGATACCCGGACTTGTTTTATTCTGCAGGGTGAGTCATTGATACCCGGACTTGTTTTATTCTGCATTGTGAGTCATTGATACCCAGAATTGTTTTATTCTGCATTGTGAGTCATTGATACCCGGACTTGTTTTATTCTGCAGGGTGAGTCATTGATACCTGGACTTGTTTTATTCTGCAGGGCGAGTCATTGATACCCGGACTTGTCTTATTCTGCAGGGTGAGTCATTGATACCCGGACTTGTTTTATTCTGCAGGGCGAGTCATTGATACCTGGACTTGTTTTATTCTGCAGGGTGACTCATTGATATCCGGACTTGTTTTAATCTGCAGGGTGAGTCATTGATACCCGGACTTGTTTTATTCTGCAGGGTGAGTCATTTATACCCGGACTTGTTTTATTCTGCAGGGCGAGTCATTGATACCCGGACTTGTTTTATTCTGCAGGGTGAGTCATTGATACCCGGACTTGTTTTATTTTGCAGGGCGAGTCATTAATACCCGGACTTGTTTTATTCTGCAGGGTGAGTCATTGATACATGGACTTGTTTTATTCTGCAGGGTGAGTCATTTATACCCGGACTTGTTTTATTCTGCAGGGTGAGTCATTGATACCCAGACTTGTTTTATTCTGCAGGGTGAGTCATTGATACCCGGACTTGTTTTATTCTGCATTGTGAGTCATTAATACCTGTATTTTTTTTATTCTGCAGGGTGAGTCATTGATACCCGACTTGTTTTATTCTGCAGGGTGAGTCATTGATACCCAGAATTGTTTTATTCTGCATTGTGAGTCATTGATACCCAGAATTGTTTTATTCTGCATTGTGAGTCATTGATACCCGGACTTGTTTTATTCTGCATTGTGAGTCATTGATACCCGACTTGTTTTATTCTGCAGGGTGAGTCATTGATACCTAGAATTGTTTTATTCTGCATTGTGAGTCATTGATACCCGGACTTGTTTTATTCTGCAGGGTGAGTCATTAATACCTGTACTTGTTTTATTCTGCAGGGTGAGTCATTGATACCCGGACTTGTTTTATTCTGCAGGGTGAGTCATTGATACCCGGACTTGTCTTATTCTGCAGGGTGAGTCATTGATACCCGGACTTGATTTATTCTGCAGAGTGAGTCATTGATACCCGGACTTGTTTTATTCTGCAGGGTGAGTCATTGATACCCGGACTTGTTTTATTCTGCAGGTGAGTCATTGATACCCGGACTTGTTTTATTCTGCAGGGTGAGTCATTGATACCCGGACTTGTTTTATTCTGCAGGGTGAGTCATTGATACCTGGACTTGTTTTATTCTGCAGGGCGAGTCATTGATACCCGGACTTGTTTTATTCTGCAGGGTGAGTCATTGATACCCGGACTTGTCTTATTCTGCATTGTGAGTCATTGATACCCGGACTTGTTTTATTCTGCATTGTGAGTCATTGATACCTGACTTGTTTTATTCTGCAGGGTGAGTCATTGATACCCGGACTTGTCTTATTCTGCAGGGTGAGTCATTGATACCCGGACTTGTTTTATTCTGCAGGGTGAGTCATTGATACCCGACTTGTTTTATTCTGCAGGGTGAGTCATTGATACCCGGACTTGTTTTATTCTGCATTGTGAGTCATTAATACCTGTACTTGTTTTATTCTGCAGGGTGAGTCATTGATACCCGGACTTGTCTTATTCTGCAGGGTGAGTCATTGATACCCGGACTTGTCTTATTCTGCAGGGTGAGTCATTGATACCCGGACTTGTTTTATTCTGCAGGGTGAGTCATTGATACCCAGAATTGTTTTATTCTGCATTGTGAGTCATTGATACCCAGAATTGTTTTATTCTGCATTGTGAGTCATTGATACCCGGACTTGTTTTATTCTGCATTGTGAGTCATTGATACCCGGACTTGTTTTATTCTGCATTGTGAGTCATTGATACCCGGACTTGTTTTATTCTGCATTGTGAGTCATTGATACCCGGACTTGTTTTATTCTGCATTGTGAGTCATTGATACCCGGACTTGTTTTATTCTGCATTGTGAGTCATTGATACCCGACTTGTTTTATTCTGCAGGGTGAGTCATTGATACCCGGACTTGTTTTATTCTGCATTGTGAGTCATTGATACCCAGAATTGTTTTATTCTGCATTGTGAGTCATTGATACCCGGACTTGTTTTATTCTGCATGGGGAGTCATTGATACATGGACTTGTTTTATTCTGCAGGGTGAGTCATTTATACCCGGACTTGTTTTATTCTGCAGGGCGAGTCATTGATACCCGGACTTGTTTTATTCTGCAGGGTGAGTCATTGATACCCGGACTTGTTTTATTTTGCAGGGCGAGTCATTAATACCCGGACTTGTTTTATTCTGCAGGGTGAGTCATTGATACATGGACTTGTTTTATTCTGCAGGGTGAGTCATTTATACCCGGACTTGTTTTATTCTGCAGGGTGAGTCATTGATACCCGACTTGTTTTATTCTGCAGGGTGAGTCATTGATACCCGGACTTGTTTTATTCTGCATTGTGAGTCATTAATACCTGTACTTGTTTTATTCTGCAGGGTGAGTCATTGATACCCGGACTTGTCTTATTCTGCAGGGTGAGTCATTGATACCCGGACTTGTCTTATTCTGCAGGGTGAGTCATTGATACCCGGACTTGTCTTATTCTGCAGGGTGAGTCATTGATACCCGGACTTGTTTTATTCTGCACGGTGAGTCATTGATACCCAGAATTGTTTTATTCTGCATTGTGAGTCATTGATACCCGGACTTGTTTTATTCTGCATTGTGAGTCATTGATACCCGGACTTGTTTTATTCTGCATTGTGAGTCATTGATACCCGGACTTGTTTTATTCTGCATTGTGAGTCATTGATACCCGACTTGTTTTATTCTGCAGGGTGAGTCATTGATACCCGGACTTGTTTTATTCTGCATTGTGAGTCATTGATACCCAGAATTGTTTTATTCTGCATTGTGAGTCATTGATACCCGGACTTGTTTTATTCTGCATGGGGAGTCATTGATACATGGACTTGTTTTATTCTGCAGGGTGAGTCATTTATACCCGGACTTGTTTTATTCTGCAGGGCGAGTCATTGATACCCGGACTTGTTTTATTCTGCAGGGTGAGTCATTGATACCCGGACTTGTTTTATTTTGCAGGGCGAGTCATTAATACCCGGACTTGTTTTATTCTGCAGGGTGAGTCATTGATACATGGACTTGTTTTATTCTGCAGGGTGAGTCATTTATACCCGGACTTGTTTTATTCTGCAGGGTGAGTCATTGATACCCGACTTGTTTTATTCTGCAGGGTGAGTCATTGATACCCGGACTTGTTTTATTCTGCATTGTGAGTCATTAATACCTGTACTTGTTTTATTCTGCAGGGTGAGTCATTGATACCCGGACTTGTTTTATTCTGCAGGGTGAGTCATTGATACCCGGACTTGTCTTATTCTGCAGGGTGAGTCATTGATACCCGGACTTGATTTATTCTGCAGAGTGAGTCATTGATACCCGGACTTGTTTTATTCTGCAGGGTGAGTCATTGATACCCGGACTTGTTTTATTCTGCAGGTGAGTCATTGATACCCGGACTTGTTTTATTCTGCAGGGTGAGTCATTGATACCCGGACTTGTTTTATTCTGCAGGGTGAGTCATTGATACCCGGACTTGTTTTATTCTGCAGAGTGAGTCATTGATACCTGGACTTGTTTTATTCTGCAGGGCGAGTCATTGATACCCGGACTTGTTTTATTCTGCAGGGTGAGTCATTGATACCCGGACTTGTCTTATTCTGCATTGTGAGTCATTGATACCCGGACTTGTTTTATTCTGCATTGTGAGTCATTGATACCTGACTTGTTTTATTCTGCAGGGTGAGTCATTGATACCCGGACTTGTCTTATTCTGCAGGGTGAGTCATTGATACCCGGACTTGTTTTATTCTGCAGGGTGAGTCATTGATACCCGACTTGTTTTATTCTGCAGGGTGAGTCATTGATACCCGGACTTGTTTTATTCTGCATTGTGAGTCATTAATACCTGTACTTGTTTTATTCTGCAGGGTGAGTCATTGATACCCGGACTTGTCTTATTCTGCAGGGTGAGTCATTGATACCCGGACTTGTTTTATTCTGCAGGGTGAGTCATTGATACCCGGACTTGTTTTATTCTGCAGGGTGAGTCATTAATACCCAGAATTGTTTTATTCTGCATTGTGAGTCATTGATACCCAGAATTGTTTTATTCTGCATTGTGAGTCATTGATACCCGGACTTGTTTTATTCTGCATTGTGAGTCATTGATACCCGGACTTGTTTTATTCTGCATTGTGAGTCATTGATACCCGGACTTGTTTTATTCTGCATTGTGAGTCATTGATACCCGGACTTGTTTTATTCTGCATTGTGAGTCATTGATACCCGGACTTTTTTTATTCTGCATTGTGAGTCATTGATACCCGACTTGTTTTATTCTGCAGGGTGAGTCATTGATACCCGGACTTGTTTTATTCTGCATTGTGAGTCATTGATACCCAGAATTGTTTTATTCTGCATTGTGAGTCATTGATACCCGGACTTGTTTTATTCTGCATGGGGAGTCATTGATACATGGACTTGTTTTATTCTGCAGGGTGAGTCATTTATACCCGGACTTGTTTTATTCTGCAGGGCGAGTCATTGATACCCGGACTTGTTTTATTCTGCAGGGTGAGTCATTGATACCCGGACTTGTTTTATTTTGCAGGGCGAGTCATTAATACCCGGACTTGTTTTATTCTGCAGGGTGAGTCATTGATACATGGACTTGTTTTATTCTGCAGGGTGAGTCATTTATACCCGGACTTGTTTTATTCTGCAGGGTGAGTCATTGATACCCGACTTGTTTTATTCTGCAGGGTGAGTCATTGATACCCGGACTTGTTTTATTCTGCATTGTGAGTCATTAATACCTGTACTTGTTTTATTCTGCAGGGTGAGTCATTGATACCCGGACTTGTCTTATTCTGCAGGGTGAGTCATTGATACCCGGACTTGTCTTATTCTGCAGGGTGAGTCATTGATACCCGGACTTGTCTTATTCTGCAGGGTGAGTCATTGATACCCGGACTTGTTTTATTCTGCAGGGTGAGTCATTGATACCCAGAATTGTTTTATTCTGCATTGTGAGTCATTGATACCCGGACTTGTTTTATTCTGCATTGTGAGTCATTGATACCCGGACTTGTTTTATTCTGCATTGTGAGTCATTGATACCCGGACTTGTTTTATTCTGCATTGTGAGTCATTGATACCCGACTTGTTTTATTCTGCAGGGTGAGTCATTGATACCCGGACTTGTTTTATTCTGCATTGTGAGTCATTGATACCCAGAATTGTTTTATTCTGCATTGTGAGTCATTGATACCCGGACTTGTTTTATTCTGCATGGGGAGTCATTGATACATGGACTTGTTTTATTCTGCAGGGTGAGTCATTTATACCCGGACTTGTTTTATTCTGCAGGGCGAGTCATTGATACCCGGACTTGTTTTATTCTGCAGGGTGAGTCATTGATACCCGGACTTGTTTTATTTTGCAGGGCGAGTCATTAATACCCGGACTTGTTTTATTCTGCAGGGTGAGTCATTGATACATGGACTTGTTTTATTCTGCAGGGTGAGTCATTTATACCCGGACTTGTTTTATTCTGCAGGGTGAGTCATTGATACCCGACTTGTTTTATTCTGCAGGGTGAGTCATTGATACCCGGACTTGTTTTATTCTGCATTGTGAGTCATTAATACCTGTACTTGTTTTATTCTGCAGGGTGAGTCATTGATACCCGGACTTGTCTTATTCTGCAGGGTGAGTCATTGATACCCGGACTTGTCTTATTCTGCAGGGTGAGTCATTGATACCCGGACTTGTTTTATTCTGCACGGTGAGTCATTGATACCCAGAATTGTTTTATTCTGCATTGTGAGTCATTGATACCCAGAATTGTTTTATTCTGCATTGTGAGTCATTGATACCCGGACTTGTTTTATTCTGCATTGTGAGTCATTGATACCCGGACTTGTTTTATTCTGCATTGTGAGTCATTGATACCCGGACTTGTTTTATTCTGCATTGTGAGTCATTGATACCCGGACTTGTTTTATTCTGCATTGTGAGTCATTGATACCCGGACTTGTTTTATTCTGCAGGGTGAGTCATTGATACCAGGACTTGTTTTATTCTGCATTGTAAATCATTGATACCTGGACTTGTTTTATTCTGCAGGGTGAGTCATTGATACATGGACTTGTTTTATTCTGCAGGGTGAGTCATTGATACCCAGAATTGTTTTATTCTGCATTGTGAGTCATTGATACCTGGACTTGTTTTATTCTGCAGGGTGAGTCATTGATACATGGACTTGTTTTATTCTGCAGGGTGAGTCATTTATACCCGGACTTGTTTTATTCTGCAGGGCGAGTCATTGATACCCGGACTTGTTTTATTCTGCAGGGTGAGTCATTGATACCCGGACTTGTTTTATTTTGCAGTGCGAGTCATTAATACCCGGACTTGTTTTATTCTGCAGGGTGAGTCATTGATACATGGACTTGTTTTATTCTGCAGTGTGAGTCATTTATACCCGGACTTGTTTTATTCTGCAGGGCGAGTCATTGATACCCGGACTTGTTTTATTCTGCAGGGTGAGTCATTGATACCCGGACTTGTTTTATTTTGCAGGGTGAGTCATTAATACCCGGACTTGTTTTATTTTGCAGGGCGAGTCATTGATACCCGCACTTGTTTTATTATGCAGGGTGAGTCATTGATACCCGGACTTAATTTATTCTGCAGGGTGAGTCATAGATAACCGGACTTTTTTTATTCTGCAGGGTTAGTCATTGATACTCGCCTTTTTTTTATTCTGCAGGGTGAATCATTGATACCCGGACTTGTTTTATTCTGCAGGGTTATTCATTGATACATGGACTTGTCTTATTCTGCAGGGTGAGACATTGAGACCCGGACTTGTTTTATTCTGCAGGGCGAGTCATTGATACCTGGACTTGTTTTATTCTGCAGGGTGAGTAATTGATACACAGACTTGTCTTATTCTGCAGGGTGAGTCATTGATACCCGGACTTGTCTTATTCTGCAGGGTGAGTCATAGATACCCGGATTTGTTATATTTTTCAGGGCGAGTCATTGATACCCGGACTTGATTTATTCTGCAGGGTGAGTCATTGATACCCGCACTTGTTTTATTCTGCAGGGAGAGTCATTGATACCCGGACTTGTTTTATTCTGCATGGCAGGTCATTGATACCCGGACTTGTTTTAATCTGCAAGTTGAGTCATTGATACCCAGGCTTGTTTTATTCTGCATGGCAGGTCGTTGATACCCGGACTTGTTTTATTCTGCAGGGCGAGTCATTGATACCCGGATTTCTTTTATTCTGCAGGGCGAGTCATTGATACCTGCACTTGTTTTATTCTGCATAGTGAGTCATAGATACCCGGACTTGTTTTATTCTTCAGAGTGAATCATTGATACCCGCACTTTTTTTATTCTTCAGGGTGAATCATTGATACCCGCACTTTTTTTATTCTGCATAGTGAGTCATAGATACCCGGACTTGTTTTATTCTGCAGGGTGAATCATTGATACCTGGACTTGTCTTATTTTCCATTGTAAGTCATTGATACCTGGAATTGATTTATTTTACAGGGTGAGTCATTGATACCCAGACTTGTTTTATTCTGCATGGCGAGTCATTAATACCCGTACTTGTTTTATTCTGCAGGGTGACTCATTGATACTCGGATTTGTTTTATTCTGCAGGGTGAGTCATTGATACCCTGACTTGTTTTATTCTGCATAATGAGTTATTGATACCCGGACTTGTTTTATTCTGCACTGTGAGTCATTGATACCCGGACTTGTTTTATTCTGCACTGTGAGTCATTGATACTCTGACTTGTTTTATTCTGCACTGTGAGTCATTGATACCCGGACTTGTCTTATTCTGCAGGGTGAGTCATTGATACCCGACTTGTTTTATTCTGCAGGGTGAGTCATTGATACCCGGACTTGTTTTATTCTGCAGGGTGACTCATTGATACTCGGATTTGTTTTATTCTGCAGGTTGAGTCATTGATACCCTGACTTGTTTTATTCTGCACTGTGAGTCATTGATACCCGGAATTGTTTTATTCTGCACTGTGAGTCATTGATACCCGGACTTGTTTTATTCTGCATAATGAGTCATTTATACCGGGACTTGTTTTATTCTGCAGGGTGAGTCATTGATACCCGCACTTGTTTTATTCTGCAGGGTGAGTCATTGATACCCTGACTTATTTTATTCTGCAGGGTGAGTCATAGATACCCGGACTTGTATTATTCTGTTATAGAGTCATTGATACCCGGACTTGTTTTATTCTGCAGGGTGAGTCATTGATACCCGCACTTGTTTTATTCTGCAGGGTGAGTCATTGATACCCGGACTTATTTTATTCTGCAGGGTGAGTCATAGATACCCGGACTTGTTTTATTCTGCAGGGAGAGTCATTGGTACCCGGACTTGCTTTATTCTGCAGGGTGAGTCATTGATACATGGACTTGTCTTATTCTGCAGGGCGAATCATTGATACCCGGACTTGTTTTATTCTGCATTGTGAGTGATTGATACCCGCACTTGTTTTATTCTGCAGGGTGAGTCATTGATACCCGGACTTCTCTTATTCTGCAGGGCGAGTCATTGATACCCGCACTTGTTTTATTCTACAGGGAGAGTCATTGATACCCGGACTTGTTTTATTCTGCAGGGAGAGTCATTGATACCCGGACTTGTTTTATTCTGCAGGGTGAGTCATTGATACCAGCACTTGTTTTATTCTGCAGGGTGAGTAATTGATACCTGGACTTGTTTTATTCTGCAGGGTGAGTCATTGATACCCGGACTTGTTTTATTTTACAGGGTGAGTCATTGATACACGGACTTTTTTTTTTTCTGCATGGTGAGTCATTGATACCTTGACTTGTCTTATTCTTCAGGGCGAGTCATTGATACCCGCACTTGTTTTATTCTGCAGGGAGAGTCATTGATACCCGCAATTGTTTTATTCTGCAGGGTGAGTCATTGATACCCGACTTGTTTTATTCTGCAGGTTGAGTCATTGATACCCGGACTTGTTTTATTCTACAGGGTGAGTCATTGATACCCGGACTTGTTTTTTTCTGCAGGGTGAGTCATTGATACCCGCACTTGCATTATTCTGCAGGGAAAGTCATTGATACCCGGACTTGTTTTATTCTGCAAGGTGAGTCATTGATATCCGCACTTGTTTTATTCTGCAGGGTGAGTCATTGATACCCGGACTTGTCTTATTCTGCAGGGCGAATCATTGATGCCCGGACTTGTTTTATTCTGCATTGTGAGTCATTGATACCCGCACATGTTTTTTTCTGCAGGGTGAGTCATTAATACCCGGACTTCTCTTATTCTGCAGGGCGAGTCATTGATACCCGCACTTGTTTTATTCTACAGGGAGAGTCATTGATACCCGGACTTGATTTATTCTGCAGGGAGAGTCATTGATACCCGCACTTGTTTTATTCTGCAGGGTGAGTCATTGATACCAGCACTTGTTTTATTCTGCAGGGTGAGTAATTGATACCGGGACTTGTTTTATTCTGCAGGGTGAGTTATTGATACCCGGACTTGTTTTTTTCTGCAGGGTGAGTCATTGATACCCGCACTTGTATTATTCTGCAGGGCGAGTCATTGATACCCGGACTTGTTTTATTCTGCAGGGAGAGTCATTGATACCCGGACTTGTTTTATTCTGCAGGGTGAGTCATTGATACCCGGACTTGATTTATTATGCAGGGCGAGTCATTGATACCCGCACTTGTTTTATTCTGCAGGTAAAGTCATTGATACCCGGACTTGTTTTATTCTGCAGGATTAGTCATTGATACTCGGACTTGTTTTATTCTGCATCGTGAGTCATTGATACCCGGACTTGTTTTATTCTGCAGGATTAGTCATTGATACCCGGACTTGTTTTATACTGCATCGTGAGTCATTGATACCCAGACTTGTTTTATTTTGCAGGGTGAGTCATTGATACCCGGACTTGTTTTTTTCTGCATAATGAGTCATAGATACCCGGACTTGTTTTATTCTGCAGGGTGAATCATTGATACCCGAACTTGTTTTATTCTGCATAATGAGTCATAGATACCCGGACTTGTTTTATTCTGCATAATGAGTCATTGATACCCGGACTTGTTTTATTCTGCATAATGAGTCATAGATACCCGGACTTGTTTTATTCTGCATAATGAGTCATAGATACCCGGACTTTTTTTATTCTGCAGGGTGAATCATTGATACCCGGACTTGTTTTATTCTGCAGGGAGAGTCATTGATACCCAGACTTGTTTTATTCTGCATTGTGAATCATTGATACCCGGACTTGTTTTATTCTGCATAATGAGTCATAGATACCCGGACTTGTTTTATTCTGCATAATGAGTCATAGATACCCGGACTTGTTTTATTCTGCAGGGTTAGTCATTGATACTCGCCTTTTTTTTATTCTGCAGGGTGTGTCATTGATACACAGATTTGTTTTATTCTGCAGGGTTAGTCATTGATACCCGGACTTGTTTTATTCTACAGGGTGAATCATTGATACCCGGACTTGTATTATTCTACAGGGTGAATCATTGATACCCGGACTTGTTATATTCTGCAGGGTGAGTCATTGATACCTGACTTGTTTTATTCTGCAGGGTTAGTCATTGATACCCGGACTTGTTTTATTCTGCAGGGTGAGTCATAGATACCCGGACTTGTTTTATCCTGCAGGGTGAATCATTGATACCCGGACTTGTATTATTCTAAAGGGTGAGTCATTGATACCCAGACTTGTTTTATTCTGCAGGGTGAGTCATTGATACCCGGACTTGTTTTATCCTGCAGGGTGAGTCATTGATACCCGGACTTGTTTTATTCTGCATTGTAAGTCATTGATACCCAGACTTGTTTTATTCTGCAGGGTGAGTCATTGATACCCAGACTTGTTTTATTCTGCAGGGTGAGTCATTGATACCCGGACTTGTTTTGTTCTGCATTGTGAGTCATTGATACCCGAACTTGTTTTGTTCTGCAGGGTGAGTCATTGATACATGGACTTGTTTTATTCTGCAGGGTGAGTCATTGATACCCGGACTTGTTTTATTCTGCAGGGTGAGTCATTGATACCTGTACTTGTTTTATTCTGCAGGGTGAGTCATTGATACCTGTACTTGTTTTATTCTGCAGGGCGAGTCATTGATACTCGGATTTGTTTTATTCTGCAGGGTGAGTCATTGATACCCTGACTTGTTTTATTCTGCACTGTGAGTCATTGATACCCGGACTTGTTTTATTCTGCACTGTGAGTCATTGATACCCTGACTTGTTTTATTCTGCACTGTGAGTCATTGATACCCGGACTTGTCTTATTCTGCAGGGTGAGTCATTGATACCCGACTTGTTTTATTCTGCAGGGTGAGTCATTGATACCCGGACTTGTTTTATTCTGCATTGTGAGTCATTGATACATGACTTGTTTTATTGTGCAGGGTGAGTCATTGATACCTGACTTGTTTTATTCTGCAGGGTGAGTCATTGATACCCGCACTTGTTTTATTCTGCAGGGTGAGTCATTAATACCCGGACTTGTTTTATTCTGCAGGGTGAGTCATTGATACCCGCACTTGTTTTATTCTGCAGGGTGAGTCATTTATACCCGGACTTGTTTTATTCTGCAGGGTGAGTCATTGATACCCGCACTTGTTTTATTCTGCAGGGTGAGTCATTGATACCCGGACTTGTTTTATTCTGCAGGGTGAGTCATAGATACCCGGACTTGTATTATTCTGTTATAGAGTCATTGATACCCGGACTTGTTTTATTCTGCAGGGTGAGTCATTTATACCTGCACTTGTTTTATTCTGCAGGGTGAGTCATTGATACCTGGACTTATTTTATTCTGCAGGGTGAGTCATAGATACCCGGACTTGTTTTATTCTGCAGGGAGAGTCATTGGTACCCGGACTTGCTTTATTCTGCAGGGTGAGTCATTGATACATGGACTTGTCTAATTCTGCAGGGCGAATCATTGATACCCGGACTTGTTTTATTCTGCAGGGTGAGTCATTGATACCCGCACTTGTTTTATTCTGCAGGGTGAGTCATTGATACCCGGACTTCTCTTATTCTGCAGGGCGAGTCATTGATACCCGTACTTGTTTTATTATACAGCGATAGTCATTGATACCCGGACTTGATTTATTCTGCAGGGCGAGTCATTGATACCCGGACTTGTTTTATTCTGCAGGGAGAGTCATTGATACCCGGACTTGTTTTATTCTGCAGGGTGAGTCATTGATACCAGCACTTGTTTTATTCTGCAGGGTGAGTAATTGATACCCGGACTTGTTTTATTCTGCAGGGTGAGTCATTGATACCCGGACTTGTTTTATTTTACAGGGTGAGTCATTGATACACGGACTTGTTTTTTTCTGCATGGTGAGTCATTGATACCTGCAGTTGTATTATTCTGCAAGGTGAGTCATTGATACCCTGTCTTGTCTTATTCTTCAGGGCGAGTCATTGATACCCGCACATGTTTTATTCTGCAGGGAGAGTCATTGATACCTGCAATTGTTTTATTCTGCAGGGTGAGTCATTGATACCCGACTTGTTTTATTCTGCAGGGTGAGTCATTGATACCCGGACTTGTTTTATTCTACAGGGTGAGTCATTGATACCCGGACTTGTTTTTTTCTGCAGGGTGAGTCATTGATACCCGCACTTGCATTATTCTGCAGGGAAAGTCATTGATACCCGGACTTGTTTTATTCTGCAGGGTGAGTCATTGATACCCGCACTTGTTTTATTCTGCAGGGTGAGTCATTGATACCCGGACTTATTTTATTCTGCAGGGTGAGTCATAGATACCCGGACTTGTTTTATTCTGCAGGGAGAGTCATTGGTACCCGGACTTGCTTTATTCTGCAGGGTGAGTCATTGATACATGGACTTGTTTTATTCTGCATTGTGAGTCATTGATACCCGCACTTGTTTTTTTCTGCAGGGTGAGTCATTAATACCCGGACTTCTCTTATTCTGCATTGTGAGTCATTGATACCCGCACTTGTTTTTTTCTGCAGGGTGAGTCATTAATACCCGGACTTCTCTTATTCTGCAGGGCGAGTCATTGATACCCGCACTTGTTTTATTCTACAGGGAGAGTCATTGATACCCGGACTTGATTTATTCTGCAGGGAGAGTCATTGATACCCGGACTTGTTTTTTTCTGCATAATGAGTCATAGATACCCGGACTTGTTTTATTCTGCATAATGAGTCATTGATACCCGGACTTGTTTTATTCTGCATAATGAGTCATAGATACCCGGACTTGTTTTATTCTGCATAATGAGTCATAGATACCCGGACTTGTTTTATTCTGCAGGGTGAATCATTGATACCCGGACTTGTTTTATTCTGCAGGGAGAGTCATTGATACCCGGACTTGTTTTATTCTGCAGGGTGAGTCATTGATACCAGCACTTGTTTTATTCTGCAGGGTGAGTAATTGATACCCGGACTTGTTTTATTCTGCAGGGTGAGTCATTGATACCCGCACTTGTATTATTCTGAAGGGCGAGTCATTGATACCCGGACTTGTTTTATTCTGCAGGGAGAGTCATTGATACCCGGACTTGTTTTATTCTGCAGGGTGAGTCATTGATACCCGGACTTGTCTTATTCTGCAGGGCGAGTCATTGATACCCGCACTTGTATTATTCTGCAGGGCGAGTCATTGATACCCGGACTTGTTTTATTCTGCAGGGAGAGTCATTGATACCCGGACTTGATTTATTCTGCAGGGTGAGTCATTGATACCCGGACTTGTCTTATTCTGCAGGGCGAGTCATTGATACCCGCACTTGTTTTATTCTGCAGGTAAAGTCATTGATACCCGGACTTGTTTTATTCTGCAGGATTAGTAATTGATACTCAGACTTGTTTTATTCTGCAGGGTGAGTCATTGATACCCGGACTTGTTTTATACTGCATCGTGAGTCATTGATACCCAGACTTGTTTTATTTTGCAGGGTGAGTCATTGATACCCGGACTTGTTTTTTTCTGCATAATGAGTCATAGATACCCGGACTTGTTTTATTCTGCAGGGTGAATCATTGATACCCGGACTTGTTTTTTTCTGCATAATGAGTCATAGATACCCGGACTTGTTTTATTCTGCAGGGTGAATCATTGATACCCGGACTTGTTTTATTCTGCATAATGAGTCATAGATACCCGGACTTGTTTTATTCTGCATAATGAGTCATTGATACCCGGACTTGTTTTATTCTGCATAATGAGTCATAGATACCCGGACTTGTTTTATTCTGCATAATGAGTCATAGATACCCGGACTTGTTTTATTCTGCAGGGTGAATCATTGATACCCGGACTTGTTTTATTCTGCAGGGAGAGTCATTGATACCCAGACTTGTTTTATTCTGCATTGTGAGTCATTGATACCCGGACTTGTTTTATTCTGCATAATGAGTAATAGATACCCGGACTTGTTTTATTCTGCATAATGAGTCATAGATACCCGGACTTGTTTTATTTTGCATTGTGAGTCATTGATACCCGGACTTGTTTTATTCTGCATAATGAGTCATAGATACCCGGACTTGTTTTATTCTGCATAATGAGTCATAGATACCCGGACTTGTTTTATTCTGCAGGGTGAATCATTGATACCCGGACTTGTTTTATTCTGCAGGGAGAGTCATTGATACCCAGACTTGTTTTATTCTGCATTGTGAGTCATTGATACCCGGACTTGTTTTATTCTGCATAATGAGTAATAGATACCCGGACTTGTTTTATTCTGCATAATGAGTCATAGATACCCGGACTTGTTTTATTTTGCATTGTGAGTCATTGATACCCGGACTTCTTTTATTCTGCAGGGTTAGTCATTGATACTCGCCTTTTTTTTATTCTGCAGGGTGAGTCATTGATACCCAGATTTGTTTTATTCTGCAGGGTTAGTCATTGATACCTGGACTTGTTTTATTCTACAGGGTGAATCATTGATACCCGGACTTGTATTATTCTACAGGGTGAATCATTGATACCCGGACTTGTATTATTCTACAGGGTGAATCATTGATACCCGGACTTGTTATATTCTGCAGGGTGAGTCATTGATACCCGGACTTGTTTTATTCTGCAGGGTGAGTCATTGATACCCAGACTTGTTTTATTCTGCAGGGTGAGTCATTGATACCTGGACTTGTTTTATTCTGCAGGGTGAGTCATTGATACCCAGACTTGTTTTATTCTGCAGGGTGAATCATTGATACCCGGACTTGTTTTATTCTGCAGGGTGAGTCATTGATACCCAGACTTGTTTTTTTCTGCAGGGTGAATCATTGATACCCGGACTTGTTTTATTCTGCATTGTAAGTCATTGATACCCAGACTTGTTTTATTCTGCAGGGTGAGTCATTGATACCCGGACTTGTTTTGTTCTGCATTGTGAGTCATTGATACCCGAACTTGTTTTGTTCTGCAGGGTGAGACATTGAGCCCCGGACTTGTTTTATTCTGCAGGGCGAGTCATTGATACATGGACTTGTTTTATTCTGCAGGGTGAGTCATTGATTCCCGGAGTTGTCTTATTCTGCAGGGTGAGACATTGAGACCCGGACTTGTTTTATTCTGCAGGGTGAGTAATTGATACACAGACTTGTCTTATTCTGCAGGGTGAGTCATTGAGACCCGGACTTGTTTTATTCTGCAGGGAGAGTCATTGATACCCGGACTTGTTATATTTTTCAGGGTGAGTCATTGATACCCGGACTTGATTTATTCTGCAGGGTGAGTCATTGATACCCGGACTTGTTTTATTCTACAGAGTGAGTCATTGATACCGGGACTTGTCTTTTTCTGCATTGTGAATAATTGATAGCCGGATTTGTTATATTTTTCAGGGTGAGTCATTGATACCCGGACTTGTTTTATTCTGCAGGGTGAGTCATTGATACCCGCACTCGTTTTATTCTGCAGGGTGAGTCATTGATACCCAGGCTTGTTTTATTCTGCATGGCATGTCATTGATACCCGGACTTGTTTTAATCTGCAGGGTGAGTCATTGATACCCGACTTGATTTATTCTGCAGGGTGAGTCATTGATACCCGACTTGTTTTATTCTGCAGGGTGACTCATTGATACTCTTATTTGTTTTATTACGCAGGGTGAGTCATTGATACATGGACTTGTTTTATTCTGCAGGGTGAGTCATTGATACATGGACTTGTTTTATTCTGCAGGGTGAGTCATTGATACATGGACTTGTTTTATTCTGCAGGGTGAGTCATTGATACCCGGACTTGTTTTATTCTGCAGGGCGAGTCATTGATACCCGGACTTGTTTTATTCTGCAGGGTGAGTCATTGATACCCGGACTTATTTTATTCTGCAGGGTGAGTCATAGATACTTGGACTTGTTTTATTCTGCAGGGAGAGTCATTGATACCCGCACTTGCTTTATTCTGCAGGGTGAGTCATTGATACCCGGACTTGTCTTATTCTGCATCATGAGTCATTGATACCCGGACTTGTTTTATTCTGCAGGGCGAATGATTGATACCCGGACTTGTTTTATTCTGCATTGTGAGTCATTCATACCCGCACTTGTTTTATTCTGCAGGGTGAGTCATTGATACCCGGACTTGTCTTATTCTGCAGGGTGAGTCATTGATACCGGACTTGTTTTATTCTGCAGGGTGAATCATTGATACCCGGACTTGTTTTATTCTGCATTGTGAGTCATTGATACCCGCACTTGTTTTATTCTGCAGGGTGAGTCATTGATACCCGGACTTGTCTTATTCTGCAGGGCGAGTCATTGATACCCGCACTTGTTTTATTCTGCAGGGAGAGTCATTGATACCCGGAATTGATTTATTCTGCAGGGCGAGTCATTGATACCCGGACTTGTTTTATTCTGCACGGAGAGTCATTGATACCCGGACTTGTATTATTCTGCAGGGAGAGTCATTGATACCCGGACTTGTTTTATTCTGCAGGGTGAGTAATTGATACCCGGACTTGTTTTAATCTGCAGGGTGAGTCATTGATACCCGGACTTATTTTATTCTGCAGGGTGAGTCATAGATACCCGGACTTGTTTTATTCTGCAGGGAGAGTCATTGGTACCCGGACTTGCTTTATTCTGCAGGGTGAGTCATTGATACATGGACTTGTTTTATTCTGCATTGTGAGTCATTGATACCCGCACTTGTTTTTTTCTGCAGGGTGAGTCATTAATACCCGGACTTCTCTTATTCTGCATTGTGAGTCATTGATACCCGCACTTGTTTTTTTCTGCAGGGTGAGTCATTGATACCCGACTTGTTTTATTCTGCATCGTGACTCATTGATACCCGACTTGTTTTATTCTGCATCGTGACTCATTGATACCCGGACTTGATTTATTTTACAGGGTGAGTCATTGATACCCAGACTTGATTTATTCTGAAGGTGAGTCATTGGTACCTGGACTTGTTTTATTCTGAAGGTGAGTCATTGATACCTGGACTTGTCTTATTCTGCAGGGTAAGTCATTGATACCCGGACTTGTTTTATTCTGCAGGGAGAGTCATTGATACCCGGACTTGTTTTATTCTACAGGGAGAGTCATTGATACCTGACTTGTCTTATTTTGCATCGTGAGTCATTGATAACCAGACTTGTTTTATTCTGCAGGGAGAGTCATTGATACCCAGGCTTGTTTTATTCTGCATGGCAGGTCATTGATACCCAGACTTGTTTTATTCTGCAGGGTGAGCCATTGATACCCGGACTTGTCCTATTCTGCATCGTGAGTCATTGATACCCGGACTTGTTTTATTCTGCAGGGTGAGTCATTGATACCCGACTTGTTTTATTCTGCAGGGTGAGTCATTGATACCCGGACTTGTTTTATTCTACAGGGTGAGTCATTGATACCCGGACTTGTTTTTTTCTGCAGGGTGAGTCATTGATACCCGCACTTGCATTATTCTGCAGGGAGAGTCATTGATACCCGGACTTGTTTTATTCTGCAGGGTGAGTCATTGATACCCGCACTTGTTTTATTCTGCAGGGTGAGTCATTGATACCCGGACTTATTTTATTCTGCAGGGTGAGTCATAGATACCCGGACTTGTTTTATTCTGCAGGGAGAGTCATTGGTACCCGGACTTGCTTTATTCTGCAGGGTGAGTCATTGATACATGGACTTGTTTTATTCTGCATTGTGAGTCATTGATACCCGCACTTGTTTTTTTCTGCAGGGTGAGTCATTAATACCCGGACTTCTCTTATTCTGCATTGTGAGTCATTGATACCCGCACTTGTTTTTTTCTGCAGGGTGAGTCATTAATACCCGGACTTCTCTTATTCTGCAGGGCGAGTCATTGATACCCGCACTTGTTTTATTCTATAGGGAGAGTCATTGATACCCGGACTTGATTTATTCTGCAGGGAGAGTCATTGATACCCGGACTTGTTTTTTTCTGCAGGGTGAGTCATTGATACCAGCACTTGTTTTATTCTGCAGGGTGTGTAATTGATACCCGGACTTGTTTTATTCTGCAGGGTGAGTCATTGATACCCGCACTTGTATTATTCTGCAGGGCGAGTCATTGATACCCGGACTTGTTTTATTCTGCAGGGAGAGTCATTGATACCCGGACTTGTTTTATTCTGCAGGGTGAGTCATTGATACCCGGACTTGTCTTATTCTGCAGGGCGAGTCATTGATACCCGCACTTGTATTATTCTGCAGGGCGAGTCATTGATACCCGGACTTGTTTTATTCTGCAGGGAGAGTCATTGATACCCGGACTTGATTTATTCTGCAGGGTGAGTCATTGATACCCGGACTTGTCTTATTCTGCAGGGCGAGTCATTGATACCCGCACTTGTTTTATTCTGCAGGTAAAGTCATTGATACCCGGACTTGTTTTATTCTGCAGGATTAGTAATTGATACTCAGACTTGTTTTATTCTGCAGGGTGAGTCATTGATACCCGGACTTGTTTTATACTGCATCGTGAGTCATTGATACCCAGACTTGTTTTATTTTGCAGGGTGAGTCATTGATACCCGGACTTGTTTTTTTCTGCATAATGAGTCATAGATACCCGGACTTGTTTTATTCTGCAGGGTGAATCATTGATACCCGGACTTGTTTTTTTCTGCATAATGAGTCATAGATACCCGGACTTGTTTTATTCTGCAGGGTGAATCATTGATACCCGGACTTGTTTTATTCTGCATAATGAGTCATAGATACCCGGACTTGTTTTATTCTGCATAATGAGTCATTGATACCCGGACTTGTTTTATTCTGCATAATGAGTCATAGATACCCGGACTTGTTTTATTCTGCATAATGAGTCATAGATACCCGGACTTGTTTTATTCTGCAGGGTGAGTCATTGATACCCGGACTTGTTTTATTCTGCAGGGAGAGTCATTGATACCCAGACTTGTTTTATTCTGCATTGTGAGTCATTGATACCCGGACTTGTTTTATTCTGCATAATGAGTAATAGATACCCGGACTTGTTTTATTCTGCATAATGAGTCATAGATACCCGGACTTGTTTTATTTTGCATTGTGAGTCATTGATACCCGGACTTCTTTTATTCTGCAGGGTTAGTCATTGATACTCGCCTTTTTTTTATTCTGCAGGGTGAGTCATTGATACCCAGATTTGTTTTATTCTGCAGGGTTAGTCATTGATACCCGGACTTGTTTTATTCTACAGGGTGAATCATTGATACCCGGACTTGTATTATTCTACAGGGTGAATCATTGATACCCGGACTTGTATTATTCTACAGGGTGAATCATTGATACCCGGACTTGTTATATTCTGCAGGGTGAGTCATTGATACCCGGACTTGTTTTATTCTGCAGGGTGAGTCATTGATACCCAGACTTGTTTTATTCTGCAGGGTGAGTCATTGATACCTGGACTTGTTTTATTCTGCAGGGTGAGTCATTGATACCCAGACTTGTTTTATTCTGCAGGGTGAATCATTGATACCCGGACTTGTTTTATTCTGCAGGGTGAGTCATTGATACCCAGACTTGTTTTATTCTGCAGGGAGAGTCATTGATACCCAGGCTTGTTTTATTCTGCATGGCAGGTCATTGATACCCAGACTTGTTTTATTCTGCAGGGTGAGTCATTGATACCCGGACTTATTTTATTCTGCAGGGTGAGTCATAGATACTTGAACTTGTTTTATTCTGCAGGGAGAGTCATTGATACCCGCACTTGCTTTATTCTGCAGGGTGAGTCATTGATACCCGGACTTGTCTTATTCTGCATCATGAGTCATTGATACCCGGACTTGTTTTATTCTGCAGGGCGAATCATTGATACCCGGACTTGTTTTATTCTGCATTGTGAGTCATTGATACCCGCACTTGTTTTATTCTGCAGGGTGAGTCATTGATACCCGGACTTGTCTTTTTCTGCAGGGTGAGTCATTGATACCCGGACTTGTTTTATTCTGCAGGGTGAATCATTGATACCCGGACTTGTTTTATTCTGCATTGTGAGTCATTGATACCCGCACTTGTTTTATTCTGCAGGGTGAGTCATTGATACCCGGACTTGTCTTATTCTGCAGGGCGAGTCATTGATACCCGCACTTGTTTTATTCTGCAGGGAGAGTCATTGATACCCGGAATTGATTTATTCTGCAGGGCGAGTCATTGATACCCGGACTTGTTTTATTCTGCAGGGAGAGTCATTGATACCCGGACTTGTATTATTCTGCAGGGAGAGTCATTGATACCCGGACTTGTTTTATTCTGCAGGGTGAGTAATTGATACCCGGACTTGTTTTAATCTGCAGGGTGAGTCATTGATACCCGGACTTATTTTATTCTGCAGGGTGAGTCATAGATACCCGGACTTGATTTATTTTACAGGGTGAGTCATTGATACCCAGACTTGATTTATTCTGAAGGTGAGTCATTGGTACCTGGACTTGTTTTATTCTGAAGGTGAGTCATTGATACCTGGACTTGTCTTATTCTGCAGGGTAAGTCATTGATACCCGGACTTGTTTTATTCTGCAGGGAGAGTCATTGATACCCGGACTTGTTTTATTCTACAGGGAGAGTCATTGATACCTGACTTGTCTTATTTTGCATCGTGAGTCATTGATACCCAGACTTGTTTTATTCTGCAGGGAGAGTCATTGATACCCAGGCTTGTTTTATTCTGCATGGCAGGTCATTGATACCCAGACTTGTTTTATTCTGCAGGGTGAGCCATTGATACCCGGACTTGTCCTATTCTGCATCGTGAGTCATTGATACCCAGACTTGTTTTATTCTGCAGGGTGAGTCATTGATACCCGGACTTGTTTTATTCTGCAGGGAGAGTCATTGATACCCAGGCTTGTTTTATTCTGCATGGCAGGTCATTGATTACCGGACTTGTTTTATTCTGCATTGTGAGTCATTGATAACCAGACTTGTTTTATTCTGCATGGCTGGTCGTTGATACCCGGACTTGTTTTATTATGCAGGGTAAGTCATTGATACCCGGACTTGTATTATTCTGCAGGGCGATTTATTGATACCCAGGCTTGTTTTATTCTGCATGGCAGGTCGTTGATACACGGACTTGTTTTATTCTGCAGGGTTCGTCATTGATATCCAGACTTGATTTATTTTACAGGGTGAGTCATTGATACCCGCACTTGTTTTAATCTGCAGGGTGAGTCATTGATACCCGGACTTATTTTATTCTGCAGGGTGAGTCATAGATACCCGGACTTGTTTTTTTCTGCAGGGTGAGTCATTGATACCTGGACTTGTTTTATTCTGAAGGTGAGTCATTGATACCCGGACTTGATTTATTTTACAGGGTAAGTCATTGATACCCGGAATTGATTTATTTTACAGGGTGAGTCATTAATACCCGTACTTGTTTTGTTCTGCACCCTGCAGGGTACAGGGTGCAGAGTACTAGTTCTAGTATCCACGGCCAAAAGCAAACTACTGGCTAGATGACAAGGCCCGTTCGAAATTATTGAGGCCATAGGAGATGTGGATTATAAAGTGAGGTAACCAGAGCGACGAAGAACAGAGCAAATATACCAAGTAAACCTGCTAAAGCCTTGGAGAGAGCAGATAGTAGAGGTAAATATTGCTTGTCTTGATGAAGAGTTGGATGATGTCGGAGAAACTATTCCGAGCACAGAGGCAATGCAAGTAGAAGCATTTGTGTCACAGGATCTGTCCCCTGAACAGAAGGAGGAAACGTACAAAGTTATAAACCGAAACAGGGATGTCTTCTCTATACAACCAGGTCGCACCACCGCTATTTACCACAACATCATCACTAAGCCTGGGATCAGGGAAAGGATGAAACCCTATCGAATACCCGAGGCTAAACAAGAAGAAATAAGAGCAGAAGTAAAAAAGATGCTAGATCTTGGGGTTATTGAAGAATCCCAAAGTGAATGGTGTAGTCCTATTGTGATGATCCCAAAGCCTGACGGCACCATCAGATTCTGCAGCGACTTCCGCAAATTAAACACTGTATCTGAGTTTGACGCATATCCCATACCTAGAGTGGATGAGTTGATAGAGCGGCTTGGGAAAGCAAGATTTTTAACGACCCTGGACTTGACAAAAGGATATTGGCAAATTCCGTTGACACAAGCAGCAAAAGAAAAAACTGCCTTTTCGACCCCAGATAGGGCTCTTCCAATATAAAGTACTACCATTTGGACTCCAGGAGCTCCAGTCACCTTCCAGAGACTGATGGACAGGTTATTACGTGAGCATTGGGAATATGCTGCTGCATATTTAGATAACATAGTAATCTATACCACAGATTGGGAGACACATCTTCCAAAGGTGGAGTCTGTGTTAGAAACCCTAAGACGGGTAAACCTTACAGTGAACCCTGCGAAATGTGCAGTGAAGCCAAATATCTGGGTTACACTGTTGGACGAGGAATGGTCAAGCCGCAGCTCAACAAAGTGGAAGCAATCCAAAACTGGTCTCGCCCACTGTCGCCCACTGAGAAAGAAGCAAGAAAGGGCCTTTCTGGGAATCGTAGGCTATTACAGGAGGTTTATCCCACATTTCTCCACAAGAGCCACCCCGCTGACAGACCTCACTAAGAATAAGGCACCTGACGTAGTCAAGTGGAACAAGGCCACTGAGGAAGCTTTTGAGGACCTAAAGACTACACTGTGTCAAGGTCCCTTTTTAATAGCCCCTGATTTCGAAAAGGAATTTATCCTACAAACAGATGCTTCAGGAGTAGGACTTGGGGCCGTATTGTTACAGGAGGTGAATGGTGAAGAACGTACCGTCTTGTTCCTTAGCCGCAAGTTGATGCCACGGGAACAGAAATATTCTGTGGTAGAGCAAGAATGCCTGGCCATAAAATGGGCCACTGAAGCCCTCCGGTATTACCTATTGGGAAGAAGGTTCACCTTGGTCCCGGACCATGACCCTTTACAGTGGATGCACCAGAACAAGGAGAAAAATAGCTGCGTGACTAGATGGTTCCTGTCCCTCCAACCCTTCGACTTTCGTGTTCTTCATAGAGCTGGCAGCCTTCATGGCAATGCAGATGCCCTATCCCGCATACACTGCCTTGCGGCGTTGGCCGCTCAACCCCATAGTGTGGAGCTGGGGAGAAGGATATGTAACAGAATCATTGATGGAGTATATGTGGGAGAGAGACTGAGCAGAGCCCTGTGCCCACTAAGGGAAGAAAGGGTTAACACAGCAGGCTAATCAAGCAGGCCAGCTGGGTTCCACCTTTAAAGGTATGATTAGCTTGGACTTGTTTTATTCTGCATGGCAGGTCATTGATACCCGCACTTGTTTTATTTTGCAGGGCGAGTCATTGATACCCGACTTGTTTTATTCTGCATTGTGAGTCATTGATACCCGGACTTGTTTTATTCTGCAGGTTGAGTCATTGATACCCGGACTTGTTTTATTCTGCAGGGTGAGTCATTGATACCCGACTTGTCTTATTCTGCAGGGTGAGTCATTGATACCCGGACTTGTTTTATTCTGCAGGGTGAGTCATTGATACCCGGACTTGTTTTATTCTGCAGGGCGAGTCATTGATACCCGCACTTGTTTTATTCTGCAGGGTGAGTCATTGATACCCGACTTGTTTTATTCTGCATTGTGAGTCATTGATACCCGGACTTGTTTTATTCTGCATTGTGAGTCATTAATACCCGGACTTGTTTTATTCTGCAGGGTGAGTCATTGATACCCGGACTTGTTTTATTCTGCAGGGTGAGTCATTGATACCCGGACTTGTTTTATTCTGCAGGGGGAGTCATTGATACCCGGACTTGTTTTATTCTGCAGGGTGAGTAATTGATACCCGGACTTGTCTTATTCTGCAGGGTGAGTCATTGATACCCGGACTTGTTTTATTCTGCAGGGTGAGTCATTGATACCCGGACTTGTTTTATTCTGCAGGGTGAGTCATTGATACCCGGACTTGTTTTATTCGGCAGGGTGAGTCATTGATTGGACTTGTTTTATTCTGCAGGGTGAGTCATTGATACCCGGACTTGTTTTATTCTGCAGGGTGAGTCATTGATACCCGGACTTGTTTTATTCTGCAGGGTGAGTCATTGATACCCGGACTTGTTTTATTCTGCAGGGTGAGTCATTGATTGGACTTGTTTTATTCTGCAGGGTGAGTCATTGATACCCGGACTTGTTTTATTCTGCAGGGTGAGTCATTGATACCCGGACTTGTTTTATTCTGCAGGGTGAGTCATTGATACCCGGACTTGTTTTATTCGGCAGGGGGAGTCATTGATTGGACTTGTTTTATTCTGCAGGGCGAGTCATTGATACCCGGACTTGTTTTATTCTGCAGGGCGAGTCATTGATACCTGGACTTGTTTTATTCTGCAGGGAGAGTCATTGATACCCGGACTTGTTTTATTCTACAGGGTGAGTCATTGATACCCGCACTTGTTTTATTCTGCAGAGAGAGTCATTGATACCCGAGTTGTTTTATTCTGCATCGTGAGTCATTGATACCCGGACTTGTTTTATTCTGCAGGGTGAGTCATTGATACCCGACTTGTCTTATTCTGCAGGGTGAGTCATTGATACCCGACTTGTCTTATTCTGCATCGTGAGTCATTGATACCTGGACTTGTTTTATTCTGCAGGGAGAGTCATTGATACCAGGACTTGTTTTATTCTGCAGGGCGAGTCATTGATACCCGGACTTGTTTTATTCTGCATTGTGAGTCATTGATACCCGGACTTGTTTTATTCTGCAGGGGGAGTCATTGATACCCGCACTTGTTTTATTCTGCAGGGGGAGTCATTGATACCCGGACTTGTTTTATTCTGCAGGGTGAGTCATTGATACCCGGACTTGTCTTATTCTGCAGGGTGAGTCATTGATACCCGGACTTGTTTTATTCTGCATTGTGAGTCATTAATACCCGGACTTGTTTTATTCTGCAGGGTGAGTCATTGATACCCGGACTTGTTTTATTCTGCAGGGTGAGTCATTGATACCCGGACTTGTTTTATTCGGCAGGGTGAGTCATTGATTGGACTTGTTTTATTCTGCAGGGCGAGTCATTGATACCCGGACTTGTTTTATTCAGCATCGTGAGTCATTGATACCCGGACTTGTTTTATTCTGCAGGGCGAGTCATTGATACCCGAGTTGTTTTATTCTGCATCGTGAGTCATTGATACCCGGACTTGTTTTATTCTGCAGGGTGAGTCATTGATACCCGGACTTGTTTTATTCTGCAGGGTAAGTCATTGATTCCCGGACTTGTTTTATTCTGCATTGTGAGTCATTGATACCCGGACTTGTTTTATTCTGCAGGGTGAGTCATTGATACCCGGACTTGTTTTATTCTGCAGGGCGAGTCATTGATTCCCGGACTTGTTTTATTCTGCATTGTGAGTCATTGATACCCGGACTTGTTTTATTCTGCAGGGTGAGTCATTGATACCCGGACTTGTTTTATTTTGCAGGATGAGTCATTGATACCCGGACTTGTCTTATTCTGCATTGTGAGTCATTGATACCCGGACTTGTTTTATTCTGCAGGGTGAGTCATTGATACCCGGACTTGTTTTATTCTGCAGGGTGAGTCATTGATACCCGGACTTGTTTTATTCTGCAGGGGGAGTCATTGATACCCGGACTTGTTTTATTCTGCAGGGTGAGTCATTGATACCCGGACTTGTTTTATTCTGCAGGGTGAGTCATTGATACCCGGACTTGTTTTATTCTGCAGGGTGAGTCATTGATACCTGGACTTGTCTTATTCAGCAGGGTGAGTCATTGATTGGACTTGTTTTATTCTGCAGGGCGAGTCATTGATACCTGGACTTGTTTTATTTTACAGGGCGAGTCATTGATACCCGGACTTGTTTTATTCTGCATCGTGAGTCATTGATACCCGCACTTGTTTTATTCTGCAGGGCGAGTCATTGATACCTGGACTTGTTTTATTCTGCAGGGTGAGTCATTGATACCCGGACTTGTTTTATTCTGCATCGTGAGTCATTGATACCCGCACTTGTTTTATTCTGCAGGGCGAGTCATTGATACCTGGACTTGTTTTATTCAGCATCGTGAGTCATTGATACCCGGACTTGTTTTATTCTGCAGAGAGAGTCATTGATACCCGAGTTGTTTTATTCTGCATCGTGAGTCATTGATACCCGGACTTGTTTTATTCTGCAGGGTGAGTCATTGATACCCGGACTTGTTTTATTCTGCAGGGTAAGTCATTGATTCCCGGACTTGTTTTATTCTGCAGGGTAAGTCATTGATACCCGGACTTGTTTTATTCTGCAGGGTCAGTCATTGATACCCGGACTTGTTTTATTCTGCAGGGTGAATCATTGATACCCAGACTTGTTTTATTTTGCATTGTGAGTCATTGATACCCGGACTTGTCTTATTCTGCAGGGTGAGTCATTGATACCTGTACTTGTTTTATTCTGCAGGGTGAGTCATTGATACCCGGACTTGTCTTATTCTGCAGGGTGAGTCATTGATACCCGGACTTGTTTTATTCTGCATTGTGAGTCATTAATACCTGTACTTGTTTTATTCAGCAGGGTGAGTCATTGATACCCGGACTTGTCTTATTCTGCAGGGTGAGTCATTGATACCCGGACTTGTTTTATTCTGCAGGGTGAGTCATTGATACCTGGACTTGTTTTATTCTGCAGGGAGAGTCATTGATACCCGACTTGTTTTATTCTGCAGGGTGAGTCATTGATACCCGGACTTGTTTTATTCTGCAGGGTGAGTCATTGATACCCGGACTTGTTTTATTCTGCAGGGCGAGTCATTGATACCCGGACTTGTTTTATTCTGCAGGGCGAGTCATTGATACCCGGACTTGTCTTATTCTGCAGGGTGAGTCATTGATACCCGGACTTGTTTTATTCTGCAGGGTGAGTCATTGATACCCGGACTTGTTTTATTCTGCATTGTGAGTCATTGATACCCGGACTTGTCTTATTCTGCAGGGTGAGTCATTGATACCTGGACTTGATTTATTTTACAGGGTGAGTCATTGATACCCGGACTTGTTTTATTCTGCAGGGTAAGTCATTGATACCCGCACTTGTTTTATTCTGCAGGGCGAGTCATTGATACCCGCACTTGTTTTATTCTGCAGGGCGAGTCATTGATACCCGGACTTGTTTTATTCTGCAGGGAGAGTCATTGATACCTGGACTTGAGCTCCATTCATAAAGTTGATGTTGTTCTAAGACAACAACAAAAATAGAGATGCTCAATTAGATAACAAACTACACGTAATCGGTTAGTTCTATGGACCTGATAACCTACTCTAAGGCCTAGTGAGCAAGAAGCCGACATCTGGAGCCCCCATCGCCCTTAGGGAGACTGAGCTCTAATGGTCATTTACATAAGCAATAACATAAATCAAGGCCAAAACCTACGTCTGGTCCATAGGACCAACCTATTAAGGGTAGTTTGTTCTTGGAGTGTCTCCGGCTTGTTTTTTTGTTATCCTTAGTAATGTCACAAACAAACAGCTCCGGCTTCGATGTAATTCCCATGCGCTGACTCACTAACCTGTGCTGGGATCTCTCAAACTGGAAGAGGAGGCTCCATAAAACGTGTCATTGGAGAGAAGACTTTTCTTCTTCTTACCTTACTTTCTTTATACAATGGTCTCCCTGGCACTTTCACCTCTAGTATCTGAAACATAAACAGTTCATGACCCCAGTGAGCCGGGACGTGACCCACCACAGATATATCAAGAAATGTCTGGAGACACAAGACCTCCGTCAATGATGCTCGAAAAATAAATGAGTGTTAATCCTTGGGTCCCTGTATGAAAGGGTCTGCAGTAAATTGTCTGTATGTAAGTCTCCTCCAAATCTCTTCTTCTATTTCACAATATCTTATTCAGATGAGCCGTACCTGGAGATATTATAATATAAATCCTGTCTTGGATATTATATGATATAATGCGTCGGACAATATTGTGTTCCTTGGATGTATCTGATTAACCTTTACTACAAAACATTCATCTTAAGAATAGCTGGATGACTTATTAATTATGCATAATGATGGGCACATATGAATTGTGTGAACCTGCAGGAGGAACTTCTCATGAATACCCACTTGGAAATACCCAATAAATAAACAATATAACATTTAATACAATGAACACTGTATAATGTCATGGTTTTAGATTGAAAACAAAAAAAAACACTTTCAATTGTAATAAAAAGCCAAATATATATTTATTTCTGGTGGACGTACCAGCCTTTATATCTCTCTCCATCTATCTTACAGAACCACTGAACAAAGAACCCCTCAACCATTGCACAAAGAGAGAAGTATCTACCTACCTAAGGTCAGAATGATGAACATCACCATCCTTTCCCATATGATCTTTTATGAAGAAAGTTTAAAGAAAAAAAAGATTTTTTGTAAAAGCCTGTCTTCTGCTTACTCGCCTTGCTTTTTTGCCCACTATAATTTGACAAATTCCCCCACAAATCTCCCACTGTTTTCTTATAGTACTTAGGTGTATTTATGGAACTAGTGATGTTGAGTTTGAGCATGAAAACATGGCCTGTGGAAACCATTTATAAAGACACGTCCAACGTAGAGTCTCAATCATTGTTGACGAGGGGCTTGGGTGTTAGACCACCACCAGGAGTGACCAAGGAGTCCCAGTGCTGTCAAAAAATGCTGTTCTTCTGGTCAAGAAGAAGGTTGTGGTAATTACTGGATCATTCTCAGAGAGACATGATGATGAAAACATGACCTATGGAAACCATACACCTCACAAGTAGAGTCTCACCCAGTGGTGATGATGGTCCTGAGTGTTAAACCACCAGCAGGTTACACCAAGGAGCCCCTGTGCTGTCACTGGGGAACAAGGAGCAGACTATTGGACGTTTGCTTCTGATCACTGAGGAGGCTGTGGCACTTACTGTATCATTCTCAGAGAGAGATGATCATGGAGCAGCCAATGATGCCAACCAATCCAATAACTAATCTACGTTATCACTAGATCTACCTGGAATATCAGAAAGATTAGATGGCATTACTCTAATAAGAAGAGTGTTTGTGTTTATGTAGCACGTCGATACTGCCATCACAAGCCAAATAATAATATATAATTAACATATAAATATTGAGCTCCCCATTGATATTTAATTCTTACAAACAGAGCTTTGAGATCTAACACATCAGAAAGCTTCTTCCAAACATCTCAATTTGTATAAAACCCACCGCTTAGTCCCTGGCTCTGTATGGAAATGGCAGAAATGTCCTGAGGTCGATAAAGAGGAGCAACAGTGAAAATACCAACCCAGAAGCTCCAGAACCAATGTTCTTGGTCAGACAGACTCTTGTCAGAGCAAATAGACAAGGGCAGCAATAAAAGATCCAGGTAAAAAAAAAACAAACAGGATATCAGAATAGAGACAGAGTATGTATATGAGGATCAACCATCAGCTCAGCATGGTCCGGTGGTCTCCGTTGCATTTAAACAATTTACTTTGCTGCCTATGACCCTCTACCCACTGACCCTGGGAATCCCTGGGATTCTCCCCCCAATACCCACTATGACCCATTCCCATGCACTAGATCCTATGACCTGGGGATTCCCCAACAAAATTTTAACCACGGGGATCCCTATAGGCACCTAACATATAGGCACCTAATATTAACTCCTATAACATGGAGATATAGTTACACGTGTTTCACAATAATGTACAGAAACTGAATGAGATTGACACATCTGAGGGTGCATATGCAATTTGGTCCTGTATGTATATTTACTTTTAATCATATATTTAAATGTATATAGTGTACTTTAAATGAAACTGAAAACAAATATACCTTATATGGTCCTTTAAGGGCAATATTTAATGAGGATTTGGGTCAGTAAACAGTTCTAAATATTTTGGATACAAGACACAAGGTGAAGGGTCGCGTGTGGTCTCTAATCTGGTGGTTTGTGGTCACTTTGCTCTATTTCCCCGATGTCCAAGCACTAACTAGGCCAGAGGTCGGGCATTCCTGGGGAGCCTGGTCATGAATATTTATCAAATTTACTAAGGCAAAGTGCACAAGGAAATAGAGGAAATACACAACACGTGGCGAGATAGCGTTACGTAAACCAATTACTAAAATACACACGACACGCTCCAAGTGTACTTTATACAAACACCGCATGCAAACATCTGACACAAATATGTTTTTGTGGATTCCTTCATCTTGGTAAAACATCCCAGATAAAGGTCAACAGTGACAAGTTCCATTTGGTTTATTTTGGTAAATTACTTCCTGATATAATCAGTAATAATGTCACCTATTAGCAAATAGTATATAGAGTACAATATGGATTCCTGTGCCACAGAATAACAACATCTGAGGTCAGGATTCACCCAAAATCCCAGTCTTCCCATATATACCTAGGAACTCAAGATGTAATTATTCCTCATGCTAGTCTTGTATATCCTCAGCAATAAATATCTTCATTAAATGGTACTTGGTACTCTTTATGTTTAATGCTTCAGTAAAATACTTCCTACACTTAATGTTATCTAAATCAGTTATCTCATCAGATTTTATTTTCAGATGGTGACTGCAGCCATGAAATTGGAAGATATTTGCTTCTAGGGAAGAAAGCTATGGCAAGTCTGGACAAGCTATTAAAAATTAAAGATATATTGCTATCAACAAGGGTTAGAGCTATGGTATTCTCAGTAGTAACATACAGATGTGAGCGCTGGACTTCAAGAAGATTCAATCAATCAATGAAGCCAAACTGTTCATTGGAATGTTTGAACAGGAGGTTAAAGCTCAAATATTTTGTCCATATCATGAGAGGGCAGGATTCTCTACTGAGGATTGAAGGAACATGAAGAAGGGAACGGCAGAGATGGATAGATGAGGAATTGAAGCAATGAGCATGAGGTTAATGGATCTAAGAGGGGCAGTAGCTGACAGATGTACTTGGTGTTCTGCAGTCTTTAGGGTCATGGAGAGTTGGTCATGAAACAATAAAATCAGTTATCTACTTAGTTTGCTTTTAGTCTGCGTACTTACCCAAACCACATCTTACAGCTGATAGGATCACCCTCTCACAGCTGGTTCCCCTTTCCCAAACACTGGTTGCCAAACTATCTTTCCAAGGACCACTTCAAAATGTCTCAATGGAAGACATGAAGATTGAGAAGGATCTTTCTGGATCACTTAAGGGTGTTTTGGAATTTTGTCATATACACAGTGGCGAAGCTACCGCTGGGGCCATGCTCCTGGAAGGGACCCTCAGAGTCCCCTCTGATCCTCCCCTTGGCCCTATTGATTCCCCCACATCCTGATCTGCCCTTCTTCTTCCTCCTACTCCTGATCCCCCCCTTTGTCGCTCCCTGTCTCACCAGCAGCACTCCCCCGCACTGCATCCTCACCTGCTGGTGCATCCCAATGATTCTCGGCAAGGGAAGGCTATAGTGCAGGAGGAGTGCTGGTGAAGTAGGAAGCGCCAAGGGGAGATCAAGATGGGAAGAGGGGGGGTCAGGATGGGAAGAAGAGGGGATCAGGAGGGGCAGAGGGTGAGATCAGGAGCTGCTGGAGGGTCCCCAAAGGGGCATCATGTGTGTGTGTGTAGGGGGGGTCAGGACATGCTGGAGGCACTCCAATTGTGTGTATATACAAATATGTTTTCAGGTAAGGTTACCTGGTATTGTAGGAGGGTCCCTCCTCCCCTTCCTCTTACCTTTGCACACATAGTCCACGACCCGTCCCATCATTCCATTTTTTCACCAGCCCATGGCCCTCTAAGCAGGCCTAATTGGGCGTAGCTTCCGGCCACACATCAGGGAGAGGGTCCGACCACACGAGTGCTTCTCTCATTTTTTGTTCTGTGCAAATCCTTTAGGGTTTCCCAGATTGATGTAGGCTAATCCAGACAAAGGCCCCTTGCTCACTGCGTCTTGGGAGATCATTAGCTTCTCACTGATAAAAGCCACTTATGGCCGAAAAACGTATTGTTAATATTATTTTTATAGCAAACAAACCAGGACCAAGACTTACTCATGTATCCTATAAAATAATATCTTTTGTTGGAACACATTAAATATAATTAGCATCAGACTTGTGACCAATCTGGTCTACCTCAAATAAAGGAAGGGTTGAGGTGACAGAGGTTCTGGTGCTACCGGGGAGATATTTAAGAGGCTGATAGGAGGAATTAAGACCATACATCACAAACACTGAGCGATGGCGACAGCTCCAACCACCACTTGCAACACACATACAGGAGGTTGAGTGCTGGAGCTCACAAGCAACATTGAGGTTGAGTTGATGAGTCGGGTCCTCTCCTGGTGGGTGTAGATTTAGGATTCCTAGATAAGCCTGGAAGTTGGTACCATAATGGGGAAAGATTCACCATAAATGTCAATTGTAGGTGGAATTGAGAAGACACATTGCACACACCGAGAGATGGTGACTGCTCCAACCCCCGTCTGTAACACACATACATGAGACTGAATGCTTGAGTTTACAAGCAATATTGAGATTGAGTTGACAGTGATGGTTGAGTCCTCACCTGGGGGGTGTAGGAACAGAATTCCTAGATAAGACTGGACTTTGGGATCATAAAGGGGACGTTTCACCATATTTGACAATTATAGGTGCAATTGAGGTGGAATTAAGACAAGACATCACACACACCGAGCGATGGTGGCAGCTCCAACCACCACTTGCAACACACATACAGGAGGTTGAGTGCTGGAGTTCACAAGCAACATTGAGGTTGAGTTGATGAGTCGGGTCCTCACCTGGTGGGTGTAGCTTTAGGATTCCTAGATAAGCCTGGAAGTTGGGACCATAACGGGGAAAGATTCACCATAAATGCCAATAGCGTAAAACACAGAGGAGTAATGGTTGAGTTATTGGTGATTGCCAAACTGAGATGGAGATAACTGGTTGTGTACCTTCATTTTGAAAAGATGTATAGATTCTGTTAACCCTTAGAGTGCACTGTTCATGTAACTGATGGTACCATGGTGTTGTTATAGCATTGGTGGGGTGTTACTGAGTATAGATGAACTTTAGTCCTCTCATTCTGTGCTAGAGGACACACAGGCTCTGAGGCTTCTACAAGCCCCAGCCTCACATGTCACCGGGTTAGAGTGCGCTATAGATCCCACAATGCTCTCTGTCAATTTCTAGCGGTGCTACAGGTCTCAGGGAGTGTCCTCATTCTATATTATAGGCCAGGCAAGCTCTCAGGGTGATTTTGATTCTTGCTTTGCAAGAAATATTGGGATTGAGTTGCTGGGTTGGTTCCTTATCTGGGGGGGGGGGGATTCCTGGAAGTTGGTGACATAAAAGGGAAATATTCACCATAAATGCCAAGAAGTAATGGTTCGGTTATTGGTGATTGGTTGGGTTATTGGTGATTGGTTGGGTTATTGGTGATTTGTTGGGTTATTTTTGATTGGTTGGGTTATTGGTGATTGCCATACTGGGTTGGAGTTATTATTATTATTATTGTTTATTTGTAATATTGCAATGGATGGAGGGTCCTGTCATTGAGCTTAGACTCCAGTGTCCGCAGAGCTTTCCCCAAAGCACCGACGCAAGACTGAACTCTTTCTAGTTCTGTACCATATTACTTTCTGTTAACCCTTAGAGTGCACTCTTCATGTGATGTCATTAGGTGAGGGTATGTTACATATATAGATGAACATTAGTCTTCTCATTCTGTACTACAGGACACGTCTGAGACTGCTACAGACCCCAGCCTCACATTACACTCGGTCAGGGTATGCTTTAATCCCCACAATGCACTGTGGATTTCAGGGGGTGCTACAGGTCTCTAGTCCTGTCCCAGGCAAGCTCTCAGTATGATCTCGCTGCACCCACTGGCTCACTTCTCTGTTTATTTTCCTGGCCTGTGCCTGTTGGGACCTTTCGCCTGACACCAAACACTGGTGATTAAGATGAAGTAGGAGAAAGGCCATCATTGGAAACAGACCCCTGTAATTACTGCCTCCTCTCCTGGGTTACTCACCAGGGAGGTCTGTGTCATTAACCCTTTCAAGGCAACATCGAAGGAGGGGGAGAGAGGGAGAGTGAGAGAGGGGGAGAGAAGGAGAGCGAGTGAGGGGGGGAGCGAGAGTGAGAGGGGGAGAGGGGAGAGAGAGAGGGGGAGAGTGAGAGAGGGGGAGAAGGAGGGGGAGAGAGTGAGAGAGGGGAAGAGTGAGAGAGGGGGAGAGTGAAAGAGGGGGAGAGTGAAAGAGGGGGAGAGTGAGAGAGGGGGAGAGTGAGAGAGGGGAAGAGTGAGAGAGGGGGAGAGTGAGAGAAGGGGAGAGTGAGAGAGGGGGAGGGGGAGAGAAGGAGAGCGAGTGAGGGGGGAGCGAGAGTGAGAGAGGGGAGAGAGAGAGGGGGAGAGTGAGAGAGGGGGAGAGAGTGAGAGAGTGGAAGAGTGAGAGAGGGGGAGAGTGAAAGAGGGGGAGAGTGAAAGAGGGGGAGAGTGAGAGAGGGAGAGAGGGGAAGAGTGAGAGAGGGGGAGAGTGAGAGAGGGGGAGAGTGAGAGAGGGGGAGAGTGAGGGAGGGGGAGAGGGGAGAGTGAGGGAGGGGGAGAGTGAGAGAGGGGGAGAGTGAGAGAGGGGGAGAGTGAGAGAGGGGAGAGTGAGAGGGGGGATAGGGGAGCGTGAGAGAGGGGGAGAAGGAGGGGAAGAGAGGGAGAGGGGGAGAGTTAGAGAGGGAGAGAGTGAGAGAGGGGAAGAGTGAGAGAGGGGGAGAGTGAGAGAGGGGGAGAGTGAGAGAGGGGGAGAGTGAGAGAGGGGGAGAGTGAGAGAGGGGAGAGTGAGAGGGGGGATAGGGGAGAGTGAGAGAGGGGGAGAAGGAGGGGAAGAGAGGGAGAGGGGGAGAGTTAGAGAGGGGGAGAGTGAGAGAGGGGAGAGTGAGAGAGGGGGAGAGTGAGGGAGGGGGAGAGAAGGAGAGCGAGTGAGGGGGGGAGCGAGAGGGGGAGAGGGAGAGGGGAGAGAGAGAGGGGGAGAGTGAGAGAGGGGGAGAAGGAGGGGGAGAGAGTGAGAGAGTGGAAGAGTGAGAGAGGGGGAGAGTGAAAGAGGGGGAGAGTGAGAGAGGGGGAGAGTGAGAGAGGGGAAGAGTGAGAGAGGGGAAGAGTGAGAGAGGGGGAGAGTGAGAGAGGGGGAGAGTGAGGGAGGGGGAGAGGGGAGAGTGAGAGAGGGGGAAGAAGGGGGAAGAGAGAGGGGGAGAGAGTGAGAGAGGGGAAGAGTGAGAGAGGGGGAGAGTGAGAGAGGGGGAGAGTGAGAGAGGGGGAGAGTGAGAGAGGGGGAGAGTGAGAGAGGGGAGAGTGAGAGGGGGGATAGGGGAGAGTGAGAGAGGGGGAGAAGGAGGGGAAGAGAGGGAGAGGGGGAGAGTGAGAGAGGGGGAGAGTGAGAGATGGGAGAGTGAGAGAGGGGAAGGAGGAGGCGGAGAGTGAGAGAGGGAGAGAAGGAGGGATAGAGAAGGAGAGGGGGAGAGCGAGAGAGAGAGGGGAGAGTAAGAGAGGGGGAGAGTGAGAGAGAAAGAAAGAGAGAAGGAGGTGGAGAGAGGGAGAGTGAGAGAGGGAGAGAATGAGGGGGAGAGAAATAGAGTGAGAGAGGGGGAGAGAAGGAGGAGAGGGGGAGAAGGAGGGGGAGAGAATGAGAGGGGGAGAAGGAGGGGGAGCGAAGGGGAAGGGGAGAAGGAGGGGGAGAGAAGGAGAGGTGGAGAGGGAGAGAAGGAGGGGGAGAAGGAGGGGGAGAGGGAGAGAAGGAGGGGGAGAGAAGGAGAGGGGGAGAGAAAGAGGGGAAGAGGGAGAATGAGAGAGGGGGAGAGGGAGAATGAGAGAGGGGGAGAGGGAGAATGAGAGAGGGGGAGAAGGAGGTGGAGAGAAGGAGAGTGGGAGAGCGAGAGAGGGGGAGAGGGAGAGATCGAGAGAAGGGGAGAGCGAGAGTGAGTGAGGGGGAGAGTGAGAGAGGGGGAGAGGGGGAGAGTGAAGGAGGTGGAGAGAGGGGGAGAGTGAAGGAGGTGGAGAGAGGGGGAGAGTGAGAGAGGGAGAGAAGGAGAGTGAGAGAAGGAGAGGGGGAGAAGGAGGGGGAGAGAAGGAGAGGGGGAGAGAGGGAGAGTGAGAAAGGGGGAGGTGGAGAGAAGGAAAGTGGGAGAGCGAGTGAGAGGGAGAGCGAGAGTGAGAGAGGGGGAGAGGGGGAGAGCGAGAGTGAAAGAGGGGAGAGTGAGAGAGGGGGAGAGGTGAGAGTGAGAGAGGGGGAGGAGGTGGAGAGAGGGGGAGAGGAAGAGATGGAGGGGACAGAAGGAGCGGGGGAGAGGGAGAGTGAGAGAGGGGAAGAGTGAGTCGAGGGGGAGAAGGAGAGTGGGAGAGGGGGAGAGCGAGTGAGGGGGAGAGCGAGAGTGAGAGGGGAGAGAAGGAGAGGGGGAGAGAGAGGAAGAGTGAGAGAGGGGGAGAAGGAGGCAGAGAGGGGGAGAGCGAAAGTAAGAGAGGGGAAGAGTGAGAGAGGGGGAGAGCGAGAGTGAGAGAGGGGAGAGCGAGAGGGGGAGAGTGAGAGAGAGGAGAGCGAGAGGGGGAGAGTGAGAGAGGGGAGAGCGAGAGGGGGAGAGTGAGAGAGGGGAGAGCGAGAGGGGGAGAGTGAGAGAGGGGGAGAGCGAGAGGGGGAGAGTGAGAGAGGGGAGAGCGAGAGGGGGAGAGCGAGAGAGGGGAGAGCGAGAGGGGGAGAGTGAGAGAGGGGAGAGCGAGAGAGGGGGAGAGCGAGAGTGAGAGAGGGGAGAGGAGAGTGAGAGAGGGGAGAAGGAGAGTGGGGGAGGGAGGTGGAGAGAAGGAGAGTGGGGGAGGTAGGGGGCTGCCACATTCGGACAAAACTGCCCCAAGTTTATCAGCCAATAACATCCCCGTGTGGTACATCGTTTGTTGTGGGCTCACAACTGTGATAAATACAAATAACTCTGGGTATAAAGCAATATACACACATAAATATATATCAGTGATGTGTGTGTATATTATATATATATACCATAGACACATATTTAGTACACAAACATATACTTATATAAATATATATATTATCATTATTATTATAGTTTTATTATTTTTTATTATTATGTTTTAACTAGTGACTCGTCTGTCAAATATGACGGGGCAATAAAAAGGCAGGTAATGCTGTTTGCCACAGACATTCATTTTTTTGGTGGTCTGAGATCCTTCGGCGCTCATTGCGAGCCTCTTGGTTGTTGTATTTTTTTTTATCAGAGGCGCTTTTGCTGTCATTGTAAGGTCTGCGCTGTTCTGCTTTTTGCGCTTATTGCAAGGCTTTGTGTGCTATGAGCAGCGTTTTGTGTTTATTGCGATAGGGTTTTTTTTGTTTTGTGTATATATATTTTTGTATGCTAATTAATAAATGAATATACTTTACCTATTTTTAAGTAATATATGCAGGAAGCATTGTGCTGAAGAGCTGACAATCTGTTTTGATGTTCCTGCAGCATTCAATGTAGATTTGCAGTGATGTGGAGCTGAGGCTCGTGCGCGAGGGGAAAGCGTTTGTGTAGCTGTGTACTTCAACATTGCGATAAGCTCGCAGGCGATAAGCCCTTCGGCGCTCATCGCCTAAGTGGTGTGAGTTAACGGCTCGCCTCGATACGCGAGGCTTGCAGGCGATGAGCGCCTTTGTCGCTCACCTAAGTCGTACGCACCACGCAAAACGTGACAACGTCTCGTAGTTTGACAATTATAATATGTGATGGTCCAGTGGGTTTGCTGTAATGTAACTGGCTCACTCACATTCTTGTACTGAAAGGGTTAAGGGTCCATGTCATTTATTACAGATTACCTTCGCTCTCAATTAATATTATTATTATCAGAGATAATCAGGTACAGACTGCTCATTATAAGAGATAGGAGAGGAGCGCGCGCTGCTAAACACGTGCGAGCAACAGTCAGCAAGTACCCCCCCCCCCCCACTCTACAAGACAGACCATTGGATAAAGTTGTTCTTTATACTGATCACTAAAAGTCATTACTAACCAAATCATGGCGTCCTCTCCAGTAACAAAATCTCTCCTACGTGTTCCAAAGAGCTTACAATCTAACATGGATCAGGCAGCAGAATTTCCGTAGCCAGAAACAGAGCCAAGCTCACCATCTATTACTTAAGATTACCAGAAGATCTTTATAGAACAGGGCACAACATACAAGTCATTAAACCGTGGTGCCAGTAAATCAAGGTGACCCTAATTACCCAGGTGACCCTAATTACTCTGCTGTTGCATTATGTGTGACTGGTTAGTATCTGGATGTTTTTTTGTTTTTTTATATATATTTATTCATTTTTATAAATAGATGCAAAACTACGCGAATCCAAAGCAAAGTAAAAAGTGACGCTAGAGGATGACTAATACATCTTGGAATGAAGTACCAGGGAACAAATGTACATAAAGGTCAAAGGTAACTAAGCTTCTCTATCTCTAGAGGTTCTCTATCTCTAGAGATTCTCTATCTCTAGAGGTTCTCTATCTCTAGAGGTTCTCTATCTCTAGAGGTTCTCTATCTCTAGAGGATATCTATCTCTAGATGTTCTCTATCTCTAGAGGTTCTTTATCTCTAGAGGTTATCTATCTCTAGAGGTTCTCTATCTCTAGAGGTTCTCTATCTCTAGAGGTTCTCTATCTCTAGAGGTTAGTCTCTACTCCAACCCAGGACGGCCTTTGGTTCCATTTCCATAAATGTATAATGTGCCATTTTGTTGATAACAGAATATTTGATATCCAACAATCTACAGGTCAGTAAAATTATGGAAGAGAAACATTTCTGGTTTGAGGGGAAATGAAACTTTAGTCAAGTTCAACATTTGGAGGGCGGATGTTTCTGAAATGTTTGTATCATGCCGCATTCCCACCACGTATGTAACTGGGACTATTTTTCCTCCAACAATTTAACAAAGTCGATTTTATTCATCATGGAAGGAACCAAGTGCCATCTCTGTATAATCTTAACATATAGTTTCTTATATGGGGACCACGTAGAGGATTTTTTTGACCTGGTCCTACTCTGGGGACCAAATAGTCTTCATGGGGACTTCATGTTTCTTTACATATGTCCTAAGATAATGCATCTAAATGTGAGTAAAGTGATTTCAGTCGGGGTTTGGGTGGTATATACGTGAGGATGAACCAAAGCCTGAGATCATCTGCACGCGATGTAATGAGAAATGAGACGAGACTGAGACGTGACAGATATGAGACAGAGACGTAGCAGAGACGGGCAGAGACGGGCAGAGACGAGACAGAGACGTGACAGAGACAGAGACAGAGACGTAGCAGAGACGGGCAGAGACGAGACAGAGACGTGACAGAGACAGAGACGTGACAGAGACAGAGACGTGACAGAGACAAAGACGTGGCAGAGATGTGACAGAGACGTGACAGAGACGTGTGCAGAGACGTGGCAGAGACGAGACGTGACAGAGACATAGCAGAGACGTTGCAGAGACCAGACAGAGACGTGACAGAGACAGAGACGTGACAGAGACAAAGACGTGGCAGAGACGTGACAGAGACGTGGCAGAGACCAGACAGAGACGTGACAGAGACGTGGCAGAGACGTGGCAGAGACGTGGCAGAGACCAGACAGAGACGTGACAGAGACAGAGACGTGACAGAGACGTGGCAGAGACGTGACAGAGACGTGGCAGAGACGTGACAGAGACGTGGCAGAGACGTGACAGAGACGTGGCAGAGACGTGACAGAGATGTGACAAAGACGTGGCAGAGACCAGACAGAGACGTGACAGAGACAGAGACGTGACAGAGACGTGGCAGAGACGTGACAGAGACGTGGCAGAGACGTGACAGAGACGTGACAGAGACGTGACAGAGACAGAGACGTGGCAGAGACGTGACAGAGACGTGTCAGAGACGTGACAGAGACAGAGACGTGGCAGAGACGTGACAGAGACGTGGCAGAGACGTGACAGAGACGTGGCAGAGACAAGACAGAGACGTGGCAGAGACAGAGACGTGGCAGAGACGTGACAGAGACGTGGCAGAGACGTGACAGAGATGTGGCAGAGACGTGGCAGAGACGAGACAGAGACGTGACAGAGACAGAGACGTGGCAGAGACGTGACAGAGACGTGGCAGAGACGTGACAGAGACGTGGCAGAGACGTGACAGAGACAGAGACGTGGCAGAGACGAGACAGAGACGTGGCAGAGACGTGACAGAGACAGAGACGTGGCAGAGACGTGACAGAGACGTGGCAGAGACGTGGCAGAGACGTGACAGAGACGTGGCAGAGACAGAGACGTGGCAGAGACGTGACAGAGACGTGGCAGAGACGTGACAGAGATGTGGCAGAGACGTGGCAGAGACGAGACAGAGACGTGACAGAGACAGAGACGTGGCAGAGACGCGACAGAGACGTGGCAGAGACGTGACAGAGACGTGGCAGAGACGTGACAGAGACAGAGACGTGGCAGAGACGAGACAGAGACGTGGCAGAGACGTGACAGAGACAGAGACGTGGCAGAGACGTGACAGAGACGTGGCAGAGACGTGACAGAGACGTGGCAGAGACAGAGACGTGGCAGAGACGAGACAGAGACGTGGCAGAGACGTGACAGAGACAGAGACGTGGCAGAGACGTGACAGAGACGTGGCAGAGACCAGACAGAGACGTGAAAGAGACAGAGACGTGGCAGAGACGTAGCAGAGACGTGGCAGAGGTGTAACTTCCCCTGCAGAGGTCCTGGGCGCCCCCCTTGCTGTGGGTAAGCTTTTTATGTGTTTTTTGTGTGTATTTATTGTGTTTTTAAAGTTTTCAGCTGCGCGCGGTTCGCGCGTTAAGGTCGTATTTTTGCGAGGTCGTAATGTTTTTTTTTCTAAATCCCACGTCTCGTATTTTTTGGTGTAAGCCCGTATTTAGTGATTGCGTGGTAGATGTATTTTGGTAACGTGCCGCTTGTGCGGGTGTTTGTAACCGCGTGTGAGGAGCCGCAGAGCCTCCACCTTCCGCAAATGTGGCCCCGCCTTTCGCGAGTTCGCAAAGTGTGACGACGATTCGTAGTTTGACAGCTATTTTATGTGATTATTGTTATTATTTATTTATTTCTACAACAACAAAATGTTCTGTATTTTTATTATTCCATATTATAATTATTGTTATTATTACTATCTATTTCTAAGGCAACAACTTTTTCTGTATTATTATTTGTATTCTTATTATTACTATGCTGTATGTCCGAGGCGCCACCATTTTCTATAGGGCTCGGTATAAAGGTACAGTAACGTACAAAAGAAAACGGTAAAACACAGCCTTATTAAATTGTGATTCGGCCAATTGAATCGGGCTCTATCCAAAAGCAAAAAGTACGCTCTGTGTTCATATAGAGCCCGATTCAATTGGCACGTGCTGTATAATTAGTAATAAGCAGTAACATTCAGTATTGTCTCTTAGATTGCACTGTGAGGTATTTGCAACAAAACTGAAGAGCTTACACTCTAGGAGAAGCTATATTTAGTTGTCACTGAACATATAATAATACTTGCACTATTAGCAGGTGTGGTATGGAGTATCTCGGATTGTTTGTTTGATACAATAATACAGCAGTTTCTGACACTGGTTTATTGGTGTTTAGATAACTTACAGACATTAATAAGAACCAAAGTCCAATATTTATCGGCTCTTTTAGAAAATTACATTTTTTTTTTTAAGTAATAAAAAGTAACAATTGTCAGTTTTATTAATACTCCATGTAATTAGGCTGCGGTGCAACAACCAAGATAGATAACTTTAAAAGGGACTGGATTTACTTCTTATTAAGAAGGGAATTCAGGGTTATACTGGAGAATTAGAGAGAGTGTATTGATCCAGGGAGGAATCCGATCGCCAGTATCTGGGGTCAGGAAGGAATTCATGTTTTTCCCTTTGAGACGATTGGCAAAGTATCACTGGTTTTTTTTCTGTTTGCTTCCTCTGGATCAATTACTAATTAAATAAATAAATAGTTGATTAATAATTAACAATTAACTAATTAATTAATAACTAATACTCAAATTGCAGATCAGAGGAGATCTTAAAAGGTTGAACTTGATGGACTGAAAGTCTTTTTTCAACCTTAATTACTTTGTAACTATGTAAATAAAGTGTTCTATTGATATAATATATGTAACAATCAGTAGCCTGAAGAGCTAACAATCTATCTTTATTGTCCTGCAGCATATCTGAGTGCAGGTCTCAGCACTTCCCTTAAAGGGCCAGTGTAATATATTTTAATGTTAATTAGATGGCTCTTTACTTGGTTTATTAGGCGGCTCTTTAACTCTTTATTGCCACGGCTTGTGCTTTGTGCCCATGCTATATTTGCTCGGCCTCAATGGCTCCTAATCCAGAGGGATTTGCTGCTGTCGGCGTTAGGAGCCGTATAACAATATATATAAATATATAGCGATATCTGCAGAGTATTATTGCCGTGCTGCGCTGTAACTTGGCAGCTGCTGTAAACAGTTAGAGGGTCATTTATAAGGGTGTGTATATCCTATGTGTGAGAGCAGGTCTGTAAGACATCACCCCCCGCACCCCTCCCCCGCACAGAGATTGTCATGTGGGTATCTAAATTACCCCCAGTATAGTCTGGGTTATATCAAAGGGTTAAAGACCTGGCTCCTATATGTGCAGATGCACAAAGTATTGGTATTACTAATGTTATACTTTATTATTATTATTATGAAAACTCCAACGTAACAAAACTAATCACAATGTAAAGAAGACAAACATCAGTTTAGATGACCCGTCGTGTGACATGGATATAACATACAATGACACTCCGTATGTTCTGTGGAAGATTTCCTGATTACTATACCATTTACTTTTATATACCTTATTTTATGAAATGGTATTGGATTAAAGGGCAAAGGCTTTGTGGACTCATTTGCATGTCCCTGCCCAGTTTCCCAGGGTGCAGTGCAATAACTGTGTTTCTTGGAATTTTGAGCAGGAAAGAAGTATTTTAACTTATATATATCAATCATTACACTTATGGTGGGCGGAGCAGCGATAGTATAGTAGTACTGGGCAGTACTTTAGGGATCACAATTGATTGTCTACAAAATAGGTTCATAAATGTATTTCCTGCTAAGGTTTCTAAGAAATACAGTTGTTGCATTGCACTATGGGAAATTGGGCGGGGACATGCAAATGAGACCACAATGATATATATACATACTAGCGACTTGCCCGTCAAAAATGACAGCAATAAAATTTGAAGCCTGGCAATGCTGTTTGCCACAAAATGCGAGGATATGGTACTCTCTGAACACCTTCGGCGCTCATTGCGAGCCCTCCGCTGAGCCTCCTACCCAGTCTACTTTACAGGCCCCGCCGCTCATTGCCATTTTGGCCAAGCCGCACCTTTCCTGCTTTGTAATGAACCGCTTCGGCGGTCATTGCGACCCCCCCCGATCGCCTTTGGCACTCCTTGCGAGCCTCTCCGCCTCTGTACTTTATATGCCTGTGTAGTTTCGGGGCCTACTGCCTTGGTTTAAGTGTTAGTGATTTGCGTTAAGTCTTCGTGCTTAGGGCTCGTATTTACGTCCTTTGGCCTCGTTTTCATTGTATTTAAGTTTTTTTGGCAGCCATTTTTTTTCTGACTTCAGCGATTTTCAATTGGAAAAAAGGCAAAATATGCCTCAAATGAACTTGCAACCTCATTTACAGGCTCCCTGGCTCTCCCCCTGTGCTGCGTGTGAGTCTGGAAGTGAATTTGAGGCATATTTGTGTGTTTTTGCATGTTTTTCCAGTTCGGTGGTTCGGCCGTTAAAGTAATATTTTTGCGAGCCCCGCAGTCCATCTACGTGCTTCGGGTCCTCAGTAATTTTGGCCAAGTCTTGCGTGTCTCGGGATGATCGCCAACTAAGTCCTGCGTGTCCACCCCTGCAATGCGCGCTTCAACTGCTTGTCTCACTTTGCGAGGCTCACAGTGCAATGAGAAAAAGGGAAAGGAGAAGGCAGAGACCTGGGGAAGAGTAACAGATAAGGAATAACAAGGGTCAGGAAGCAATGAAAGTTAGAAAGATTATTATTTAATGGGAGAGGGGTGGGATCTGAGATGAGAGGTTCTAGTATGCAATATGTTGTCTAACCCCTAGTGGTGAGATAATATAATCTGAAAATAGGAAGTCAGGTGATGTCCATGGCTCTATTGAAGCAAAGCCTAAGGGGAAGGGGCGTGGTGACAATTCTCCAATTATCTAACAAAGATACAAAGATACTTGACTTTACTCCGTTCGTTCCTCCTACCCCCCTCCCTTTACTGATAAAAAACACCAATCATCCAGCTGTCAGGAGGTGTAACAAACACTGATTGATTCCTATAATTATATTGTAAGTTTGTTGTATACTTCACAAACCAATGTCTTTCTGTCTTGAGTACAGTTGTCCTTTAAAATGGCTGAAAAAGTTGGAGGCTGTGATGTTTGCTCAAACTCTTCTCTAAGCCTTGGGAAGGGGCTGTAAAATCAAACTGCTGTGAATCAGCCGCCTTCTTGTCACTGCCCTCCTGCACTTACCCTTTGAATAGACTCTCCCTTGTTCTATAGTCCGACAAAGACTGGTGTAGTGGCTTGTGGGACCTGCTATTTGCCCCCTGATCAATCCCACACATTTAAATCAAATTCTACATACTATATAACTCCTATCTGGTTACCCTCCAATCGCTCCTGCCGGAGTGTGTGACATGATCAGGATGCGACTATCAGTTTGACAGGCACGTTTCGCGTATTGCTTCCTCTCAGTCCGAAGCCTAACTGTATGTGCTGCTTAAGTAATTCATAAAATCATGTATTTAATTACATACGTTTACAATCTGATGTCGGTCTATACCCTTAAGGTAATTAGAATAGAATCGGATTCTTATGATTTGTATTATATATATACTCCTGATTCATATCTACCCCTGAAGTTAACAATTTTTGTATATTCAACATTGATGTATAATGAAATCTAACGTGTGATTTTCATTGAGATTTTATCATTTTTATATTTGAAATCATTGTTTTTTATTAATGATCTTAGGTTATATCTTATAAATTCACTCTCCTTATGACTGTTGGTATATTCCTATGAGGATCAGTAACAGGTTATAGTGATCTTCCCTTTCTTGTTTGATAACCCCTTTGCCTTTAATAAAATGCATTACATATTACATAGAGAATTAAAGAGACGGCGCTCAGTGTTATTTTCTGTACTTTGTTGTAGATAAATACAGTTATACTCTATTCAGCTCTTTAAAGTGACAGGTGCCCTGTTGGTTGTGCCCGGGCTTTTGTTTGCAGGTAATTATCCCATCATTAGTCAGAGATAAACTTCAAAACAGCGTTTGTAGCAAAAAAGCAAAACAAATGGGCGGCTTTGAAGTGAACAAGCAAAGGGTTTAGGGGCAGATAAATCACAGTGAGTGGAAGCGGGCCGGGTGGGGGGTGCAAACCGTGCAGAGCATCTGGTTACCAGGATGACAAGAGACTTTTATTCTGAGATGGATTTGTTTTACAAATTATTTTTTTTATTATATGGAAGGCTATCACTAGGTATATAATATCCCTGGGTATCTATTTACTTTTATTTACTTATAAGCTCTGTGTTTGATGCATAAAATCAAACAAATAGTCCCTGTATGGGTCTGCCCCCTGCAGCTCATGAAGACACAGACTCTGCCGTACTTGCTGTGCTGTCTGATACTAATCAATCAGTGATCATCTCTCAGCAACATTCTGCACCATGCTGCTGAGGCATGGCCCCTGATAGGCTAAGACACTACACTGCACAATGATCAATGTCTCATACTAACCAATCAGGACACTAAACTGCACATCCACATTAAAATAGAGAGGGAGTGGCATGGGGGGGGGGGGGGGACATTTGTTTTCTGCACAGGGACCCTCCACTCATAGGCTCTGACATTGCTCTTCCCCTACCCCATCAAACAGTGGTGGAGATGATGAGTGCAAAATAATTCTCTGTTGTTGTTGTCCAGTGGTTCAGTCGGGTCTGATTTTCCGTGACCCTATGAATTGCATAATGCTAACCAAATCTTGTCTCTGGTTGTGCTTATCCATAAGGTTTTCTTGGCAAATATACTGGCGTGGGTGCCTTCTCCTCTTTTAAATTAAGAGTCACCCTTTGCTGTCAGTAGCAGTGGGCTTGGGTGCTTTGCACCTGCTGCACTGCCTCCAGAGCAGCCTGTACCATCTCTGCTTAGGGTAGGTAGCGGCCTTTCATAATGTGTCACCTGGGAGAGAGAGAGTATACTGTAACATTTATTTATATTACAAGTTTGACATTATTGTGCGAGCCCTTTAAATAGAACTGAATCAAGATCTCATGTGCACCAAAATGGACAGACAGACAGATAGAGTGATAGATAGATAGATAGATAGATAGATAGATAGATAGATAGAGTGATAGATAGGTAGATAGATAGAGGGATAGAGATATAGAGGGATAGATAGATAGATAGATAGATAGATAGATAGATAGATAGATAGATAGATAGATAGATAGATAGACAGACAAACAGATAGATAGATGGATAGATAGACAAATAGATAGATAGATAGATAGATAGATAGATAGATAGATAGATAGATAGATAGATAGATAGATAGATAGATAGATAGAGTGATAGATAGGTAGATAGATAGAGGGATAGAGATATAGAGGGATAGATAGATAGATAGATAGATAGATAGATAGATAGATAGATAGATAGATAGATAGATAGACAGACAGACAGACAAACAGATAGATAGATGGATAGATAGACAAATAGATAGATACAGTGTATATAAAAAGTCTACACACCCCTGTTAAAATGTCAGGTTTTTGTGCTGTAAAAAAATTAGACAAAGATAAATAATTTCAGAACTTTTTCCACCTTTAATGTGACCTATAAACTGTACAACTCAATTGAAAAACAAACTGAAATCTTTTAGGTGGAGGGAAGAAAAAAAAAAAAAATAATGTGGTTGCATAAGTCTGCACACCCTCTTATAACTGGGGATGTAGCTGTGTTCAGAATTAAGCAATCACATTCCAAATCGTCTTAAATAAGAGTCAGCATACACCTGCCATCATTTAAAGTGCCTCTGATTAACCCCAAATAAAGTTCAGCTGCTCTAGTTGGTCCTAGTTGGTTTCCTGAAATGTTCTTAGTTGCATCCCACGGCAAAAGCCATGATCCACAGAGAGCTTCCAATGCTTTAGAGGGATCTCATTGTTAAAAGGTATCAGTCAGGAGAAGGGTACAAAAGAATTTCCAAGGCATTAGATATACCATGGAACACAGTGAAGACAGTCATCATCAAGTGGAGAAAATATGGCACAACAGTGACATTACCAAGAACTGGAGCTCCCTCCAAAATTGATGAAAAGACGAGAAGAAAACTGGTCTGGGAGGCTACCAAGAGGCCTACAGCAACATTAAAGGAGCTGCAGGAATATCTGGCAAGTACTGGCTGTGTGGTACATGTGACAACAATCTCCTGTATTCTTCATATGTCTGGGCTATGGGGAAGAGTGGCAAGACAAAAGCCTTTTCTTACGAAGAAAAACATCCAAGCCAGGCTACATTTTGCAAAAACACATCTGAAGTCTCCCAAAAGCATGTGGGAAAAGGTGTTATGGTCTGATGAAACCAAGGTGGAACTTTTTGGCCATAATTCCAAAAGATATGTTTGGCGCAAAAACAACACTGCACATCACCAAAAGAACACCATACCCACAGTGAAGCATGGTGGTGGCAGCATCATGCTTTGGGGCTGTTTGGGGCTGTTTTTCTTAAGCTGGAACTGGGGCCTTAGTTAAGATAGAGGGAATTATGAACAGTTCCAAATACCAGTCAATATTGGCACAAAACCTTCAGGCTTCTGCTAGAAAGCTGAACATGAAGAGGAACTTCATCTTTCAGCATGACAACGACCCAAAGCATACATCCAAATCAACAAAGGAATGGCTTCACCAGAAGAATATTAAAGTTCTGGAATGGCCCAGCCAGAGCCCGGACCTGAATCCGATTGAAAATCTGTGGGGTGATCTGAAGAGGGCTGTGCCCAGGAGATGCCCTCGCAATCTGACAGAGCAAAGAAGAGTGGGCAAATCTTGCCAAGTCAAAATGTGCCATGCTGATAGACTCATACCCAAAAAGACTGATCACAAGGAGCTTCAACAAAGTATTAGTTTAAGGGTGTGCAGACTTATGCAACCATATTATTTTATTTTTATATTTTTTCTTCCCTCTACCTAAAAGATTTCATTTTTTTTCAATTGAGTTGTACAGTTTATAGGTCACATTAAAGGTGGAAAAAGTTCTGAAATGATTTATCTTTGTCTCATTTTTTTACAGCACAGAAACCTGACATTTTAACAGGGGCGTGTAGACTTTTTATATCCACTATAGATAGATAAATAGATAGGTAGATAGGTAGATAGAGGGATAGATAGAGATAGATAGATAGATAGATAGATAGATAGATAGATAGATAGATAGATAGATAGATAGATAGATAGAGGGATAGATAGATAGATAGATAGATAAATAGATAGATAGATAGATAGATAGATAGATAGATAGATAGACAGACAGATAGATAGATAGATAGATAGATAGATAGATAGATAGATAGATAGAGGGATAGATAGATAGATAGATAGATAGATAGACAGACAGACAGACAGATAGATAGATAGATAGATAGATAGATAGATAGATAGATAGATAGATAGATAGATAGATAGATAGATAGATAGATAGATAGAGGGATAGATAGATAGATAGAGGGATAGATAGATAGATAGATAGATAGATAGATAGATAGATAGATAGATAGATAGAGGGATAGATAGATAGATAGATAGATAGATAGATAGATAGATAGATAGATAGATAGATAGATAGATAGATAGACAGACAGATAGATAGATAGATAGAGGGATAGATAGATAGATAGATAGATAGATAGATAGATAGATAGATAGATAGATAGATAGATAGATAGATAGATAGATAGATAGAGGGATAGATAGATAGATAGATAGATAGATAGATAGATAGATAGATAGATAGATAGATAGATAGATAGACAGATAGATAGATAGATAGATAGATAGATAGAGGGATAGATAGATAGATAGATAGATAGATAGATAGATAGATAGATAGATAGATAGATAGATAGACAGACATATAGATAGATAGATAGAGGGATAGATAGATAGATAGATAGATAGATGATCCCAGTGTTTCTGCCCCATTATCTAGCCCAATGCACATCACAGTAATGTATAATCCACTTGCGTCCGGTTCGCTGCCTGTGAAAGCGCCGCCGATCCACGGGCCATTAAATGGAGATCAGTCAGGCTGTAGATGATGACTAACTGATGGCCCAATGTGTCTACGTGTGCAGCGATGACATGAAAGATGGCTGCCTAATGAGGCCTGGGGGGGCGCAGAGATCAGAGGACCCTGCATGAAAGAAAAGATGAGAGACACAAAGAAAAGGACGGTCTGTGTGTGATCATTAGCACATGAGGGCTGCGCCCGGGCGCACCGGCGACAGGTGTCATTAGGCCTGAGCCGACAGATGGATGGGAGGCTGGCACTACCGCCGCTTCTATGTGCAGTCAGACTTATGTATATATATATATATATACACACACACAGAGATGCATATATACATATATAAATACACTACACTACAACGTCCTACAGAGTCTGTGTCTGCATACGCTGCAGGGGGCAGACCCATACAGGGACTATTTGTATGATTTTAGGCAGCAGTTATATGCCCTTCTTAATAAAATAAAGTACATAAAAGAAAATAGTAATATACACCTAGTAACATACAGGAGCCTGACGTCCATATAACAATTGTCAGCATTTTTACGGTTTTTATAGATTGTCTTTTTATCTTAAATTGAAGATACAAACAATACAAAGCATTGCAATGTTACGGTATACATGTATCTGCTAAGGAAAATACCAAAAATGTCAATTTATTTGATTCAATTTATTATTATTACTATTATTATTATTATTATTATTATTATTATTATTATTATTATTATTAAACACTGAAACTTTCAAAACTACAAGTGCAATAAATATAACCACAAGTTCCAGTTAAAGGCAATTTTGGTGTAATATTTTGTATCACTCGGCCCCCCACAGTATGCCCCACACAATAAGCCCCCCCCAAACCCCACAGTGAGCCCCCACAATAAGCCCCCCCACAGTGAGCTCTCACAATGATTCCCCACAACGAGCCCCCCCCCAAACCCCACAGTAAGACCTCACAGTGAGCCTCCCACAGTGAGTGACCCTCAGTGATTCCCCCACAGTGAGCCCCCATAGAGCCCAGACCTGGTGGGCCGGTGCTGTATTTGTGTTTATCTCCAGGTTTGCAGGTGTCTCATCCATCTTGCTTCTGTACATTAAACATCTCATTGTCTTGAGCGTCCGGATCTGAGGCAGGCGGCAGGAACTCAGGGCATCAAACGTGGAGCGGAGACCATTTATATAATGTGACAGATAGCTGGGAATAGAGGGCCCGATTCAATACCAAGCCCGCAGGTCGATGCACAGGGGGAAAGGTGACACAGAGGAAGGAAAAGGAGAGGGGAAAAGGAGACACAGGGGAGGGCGGGACACAGGGGAGTAAGGAGGGGGGACACAGGGGAGGGAGAGCGAGGAGAAACACAGGGGAGGGAGGGGGGAAAGAGACACTGAGGAAGGAAAAGGAGAGGGAGAGAGGGAGGGGGAAAGGAGACACAGGGGGGAGAGGGGGCAGGAAACACTTTGGAGGGGGGTAAGAGACACAGGGGAGGGAGAGGGGGAGAGAGACAGGGGAGGGAGGGGAAAGAGACACAGAGGAAGGAAAAGGAGAGGAAGAGGGGGAAAGGAGACACAGGGGAGAGAGGGGGGAGGAAACACATGGGAGGGGGAAAGGAGACACAGGGGAACGAAATGGGGGGACACAGGGGAGAGAGAGAGGGGGAAAAGGAGAGGAAGAGGGGGAAAGAAGGCATAGGAGAGGGAGAGGCGGAAAGGAGACACAGGGGAGGGAGCGGGGGGGTAGAAGACACAGGGGAGGGGGGGAAGAGACAAAGGGGAGGGAGAGGGGGGAACGAGACACAGGGAAGGGAGAGGTGTAAGAAAAATAGGGGAGGGAGAGGGGGGAACGAGACACAGGGGAGGGAGAGGGGGAAGAAACATAGGGAAGGGAGAGGGGGGAACGAGACACAGGGGAGGGAGAGGGGGAAGAAACATAGGGAAGGGAGAGGGGGGAACGAGACACAGGGGAGGGAGAGGGGGAAGAAACATAGGGGAGGGAGAGTGGGGGAAGAAACATAGGGGAGGGAGAGTGGGGGAAGAGACACAGGGGAGGGAGAGGGGGAAGAAACATAGGGGAGGGAGAGAGGGGGAAGAAACATAGGGGAGGGAGAGTGGGGGAAGAGACACAGGGGACAAAGGGGGGGGGAGAGACACAACTTATAAAACTCTATCATGCCGTCATTTCTGATTGGCTAGTCGCTAGTCTATATATATTTGCTGCTGTAATGAGACATAATTAATAATCTCTATGTATAACATATCAGGGATATCTACGTTTCCTGGATTGATACGTCTGCCTCTGTAGGCAAAAAGCAGCACGTCTCATAAAACATTTTATTTTTATTAATATCTACAAATCCCTCTGATGATTATGATGACACCTCTAGGGGTGTATACACAGACATACGGCCTACCACCATCGAGCTGCGGGCTTGGTATTGAATCGGGCCCTTTATTCCTAGCTATCTGTCACATTATATAAATGGTCTCCGCTCCCCGTTTGATGCCCTGAGTTCCTGCCGTCTGCCTCAAATACAGCACCGGCCCACCAGGTCTGGGCCCTATGGGGGGCTCACTGTGGGGAATCACTTTGGGGCTTATTGTCGGGGACTCTGTGGGGGTAATACAAAATATTACACCAAAATTGCCTTTAACTGGAACTTGTGGTTATATTTATTGTACTTGTAGTTTTAAAAGTTTCAATGTTTAATAATAATAAGAAATTGAATCAAATAAATTGACATTTTTGGTATTTTCCTTAGCAGATACATGTATACTGTAACATTGCAATGCTTTGTATTGTTTGTATCTTCAATTTAAGATAAAAAGACAATCTATAAAAAACGTAATGTAAAAATGCTGACAATTGTTATATGGACGTCAGGCTCCTGTATGTTACTAGGTGTATATTACTAGTAACTTTTATGTACTTTATTTTATTAAGAAGTGCATATAACTGCTGCTTTACTGCCTAAAATCATACAAACAGTTCCTGTATGGGTCTGGCCTCTGCAGCGTATGCAGACACAGACTCTCCTAAGATCTATCTTGTTATGTGCACGCACCGCACTTGCGTCCCCCTTCCCAATGTACTCCCTAAGCCCCTAACCCCCTACACCCCTTGCCGGCCCTTACCCTAACCTCCTAACCCTCTAAGCCAATCCCTATCCCCCCAAAAAACTAACTCCCTAACCCTAAGCCCCTAACCCTAACCCTCTAAACTTAACACGAAAACCCATAACTACTTACCCGGCACTTGAAGACAGCTATATTGGGACATTGTTGACGCAGGGCAGTGAAGAATGCCTGCGTACACATAATAGGATAGGTCCCTCTGCTGTATTTGCAGTGCTGTGTCTGATACTAACCAATCAGTGACCCTCTCTCAGCAACATTCTGAACACATGCAGCTGAGATGTGGCCCCTGTTAGGCTAGGACACTACACTGCACATTCAGCCCTACAGAGTCTGTGTCTGCATATGCTGCAGTGGGCAAGAGCTTGGAACTATTTAATGGGATTTTTATTCAGAGTTGAGTTTCTTTGGAAGGTGAAGGTTTGGCTTCAAACTGAAGTCGTGTTTATATATTATACAATGATGTTAATTTGTTATCCAATATCAAATAGGTAATAAGGTTTGGCCTAAAAAGGTTCCATGGTTTCTTCCTGTTATAGTCGCTCCGCCCTGGCCACTACATTCATATTATTATTTAGTATTATTATTTATTATTTACCCCCAATATTACTGATCATATTCTTCCCACTTTACCCCTTCTATTAGACCACTCTGTTGTGTCACTGACCAAGCTGTGCAAAGCACTGGGGCCCGCCTCTGAAAGGGCCCCCAGTGCAATATTATTACTGATTTTGCGATTACTTACCCTGATGCACTGTATGTGACTGCCGTGTCTCTTCCCCTGCGGCACCTTTGGCTGCAGAGCTGGGAATGATGTCATCAAGACGCGCCAGCAGGGGAAGAGCACAAGAGGGGACGGGATAATATTTGTTTTTACTGTCCCCCCCCCCCATCTCTTCCCCTCCGTCTATTTCCTCCCTCTCCCTACCCTGTGTCTCTTCCCCCCTTCTTTGTCATCCCCCTCTCTCCCCTGTGTCTCCCCTTCCCCCTCTCCCTCCACTGTGCCATTTTCCCCCCTCTCCCTCCCCTGTGTCTCCTTCCCCCATCTCCCTTGCCCCATCTCCCTTCCCTGTGTCTCTTAACCCCTTCTCTTCCTCCCCTGTGTCTCTTTCCCCCTCTCTCCCTCCCCTGTGCCTCTTTCCCCCCTCCCCTGTGTCTCTTCCCCCCTCCTTTGTCACTCCCCTCCTCTCCCCAGTGTCTCCCCCCTTCCCCCTCTCCCTCCCTTGTGTCTCCTTCCCCCATCTCCCTCGCCCCATCTCCCTACCCTGTGTCTCTTTCCCTCTCTCTCCCTCCCGTGTCTCTTCCCCCCTCCCCTGTGTCCCTTTCCCCCCTCCCTCCCTACCATGTGTCTTCCCAATCCCTCCCTCCCCTGTGTCTCTCCCCCCTCCCTCCCCACTGTATCATCCCCCTTCCTCCCCTGGGTCTCTTCCCCCTCCCCTGTGTCTCTTCCCCCTCCCCTCCCTCCCCTGTGTCTCTTTCCTCCTCCCTATCTCCCGTGTCTCTTTCCTCCTCTCTCCCTCCACTGTGTCTCTTTCCTCCTCCCTCCAATGTGTCTCTTTCCCCCTTCCGCCCTGTGTCTCTTTCTCCCTCCCTCCCCTGTGTCTCTTTCCCCTCCCTCCCTCCCCTGTGTCTCTTTCCCCCTCCCTCCCCTGTGTCTCTTTCTCTCTCCCTCCCCTGTGTCTCTTTCTCCCTCCCTCCCCTGTGTCTCTTCCCCCTCCCTCCCCTATGTCTCTTTCTCCCTATCTCTCCTGTGTCTCTTTCTCCCTCCCTCCCCTGTGTCTCTTTCCCCTCCCTCCCCTGTGTCTCTTTCCCCCTCCCTCCCCTGTGTCTTTCCCCCTTCCTCCCACCTCCCCTGTGTCTCTTTCCCCCTCCCTCCCCTATGTCTCTTTCTCCCCCCTCCCCTGTGTCTCTTTCTCTCTACCTCCCATGTGTCTCTTTCCCCTCCCTCCCCTGTGTCTCTTTCCCCCTCCCTCCCCTGTGTCTTTCCCCCTTCCTCCCACCTCCCCTGTGTCTCTTTCCCCCTCCCTCCCCTATGTCTCTTTCTCCCCCCCTCCCCTGTGTCTCTTTCTCCCTCCCTCCCCTGTGTCTCTTTCCCCCTCCCCTTCCTCCCCTATGCCTGTTTCCTCCTCCCTCCCCTGTGTTCTTTCCTCCTCCCCTCCCTCCCCTATGTCTGTTTCCCCCTCCCTCCCTTGTGTTCTTTCCCCCTCCCCTCCCTCCCCTGTGTCAGTTTCCTCCTCCCTCTCTTGTGTTCTTTCCCCCTCCCCTCCCTCCCATGTGTCTGTTTCCTCCTCCCTCCCCTGTGTCTCTTTCCCCCTCCCTGGTGGACGAAAAACGCAAAAAAATATGAAACTGGATGAAAACGAGGCTCTGCAATGCCAGGCGCGCAGACCTTGGAAAATGCATGACGCCACAACGCCAGGCACGCAGAACTTAGAAAATACACAAAGCAAAAGACTGTAACACTTGCACTTACAAAATCCGAACTCGGAAAAATACGAATGGAACGGTTCAACCGCAGAAATCGGAAAACATGAAAAGAAACAAAAAAAAAATCATTAAAAAAGCATTCACACACAGCACAGGGGAGAGCCAGGACGCCTGGGAGTGAGGTTGCAAGACAGTTTAAGCCCAATTTGTCGTGTTTCGTCACTCGAAAGTCTGCTAAGCAAAAAAAAATGGTGGACGAAAAACAATAAAAAATCTGAAAACGGAATGAAAACGAGGCTAAGCACAATCCGACATCGGAAAAATACCGAACTCTGAAAAATACACAGAACTAAGAAAATACACAACGGCAAAGACACTAACACTTGCACGAACCGACGGAAAGATTCAGCAGAAACACAGAGGAGAAACACACAGGGAAGAGACCGGGGGCGATGGTGGAAAGAGACACATGGCATGCCCAAGCACTAAACTGCCAGGTTAATGAACCTTGCAATGAGCGGGCTGTACAGTAGGTGGGAGGAAAGGCGATCATCGTTGGGCTCGCGATGAGCGCAGAAGGTTAGTATTGAAAAGCAGGAAAGTTTAAGTACACAAGGGGAGAAGCTCGCAATGAGCGCCTTTGGCCCCACCAACCTCTCATGGTATTGTGCAATATGGCACCTAACAATAACCCCTATACCAGTGTGGTCCGCATAACGCCACCTAAACATTAATACCATAGCATGGAGCTCCTTAACAGACCCTCATTGTATCTGATTTATCTTCATACCACGAGGTCCTTAATAGACCCCGATGGCAACTACTAATCAACCTACACCGCATGTCGCAGTCTCACTGAGTAGGTAGCTCGGGGGGTACCTCATGTCCTATTAATCGCTGTATCGTGCATATAAAACTAGTGCAAAATAGTCAGATGTACCCATGTCCTGTGTGTCTGATCTGAGAGGGGACCCCGTCCTGGGCTGGGCCTATACCCCGGGTACCCCCTGTCCAGCTGTGAGTCCATTCAGCCCGTACATGAACTCTGTTCCAGTCGGTGATGTTTACTGCCCAATGTGACAGAAAGTTCACGATGTTCTTGTGTCCCTCCCGAGAGCCGGATTATAGTAATGGCCAGTATGGGCGGAAGACATTCCTTCACTGTGCAGGAACGCGTCCCATCAGATCGGTGCGTACAGGGCACGGCTTGGCGGCTTTCCATAAGTACATGGAATGCATATCAAAGCTTCCTGCAGCTAGAGGGCACATTTATTGCTAAAATGTAACATATATATATATATAATTAGGTCAAAAAGACTATGGATGCTTTTATTTTTGTGAAATGTTTCATATACTACTGGCATGCGGCCGCCATTTCTCTTACACATTTTTCAGCCTTTCTGTGAATGCTTGGGAATTAAATACTACCGTATATTTGTGTTCACATTTGAACATCTAAAATACATTTAAAAAAAACATATTTCATGCTCAGAAATCCGAGAAATATAGTAATTGCAATGAACTCTGGGAAAGTGGGTGGGGACATGCACATGAGCTCATAAAGTTTTCACTCTTTAATCCAATACCACTTATTCATGGCTCCTTTTAGGCATCTGCTCATTGTATTACAAATCTTTAAAGCAAAGCATAGGATGGATTGTGCACAAGTTAGGAGACCTACCCACAGGTAGCACTGTTTTGATCTAAATGGGTCTCATCAGTGTGAGGACATTAATAATTTCATATTACAGCAAGTCCTTATCCATTTAAAGAGACAGAACATAGGGTACAAGTAGGGTGAATGGGTGGGAATCCAATGGTAACATGCCCCCCTCAAGGTGCTGTAACTTTCCATATTTGTGCAATGTGGATACAGTTATGGAGACAAATAAGTGATTGCTCTATCCCAACAGCGATACATGTGATGTCAAAGCAATGGAAACAGTAACAATAATCTATGTCTGACTCAAGAAGCCAATCACGTCTAGAGCGCCATCATAGTGTCCAGTGATGGCTTTTTCATAATCAGGACATGACTGATCTATGAGCTATGAGTCGGGGATCCCCTGAGATTCCCACTTCCCAAGCGCTAGCCCATTTTACCCGGGGACCCCCATGTAAATTAAAGCCATCGGGATCCCTATAGACCCTCATGGCACCTAACATTAATTCCTGTGCCATTGGGGTCCTCATGAACTCCAATGGCTGTGCCATGGGGGACCAAGGAACCCCCATGGCCGCCTCATTACCGTCACAAGGGTCCATATTGGACCCTCATGTAACCAAAATCCCCACATCTATAGCATAATCACAATGTCCAGACATGGACAATAATCTGGACATGATTGATCCTACAGTACTCTAAATGGCAGATCAGTACACTTACATCCGGATGCTATGTCCTAGTCCTATTGCAAATGAAGACTGTGTGGTTTGGCCAATGAGTGGTGGGGGAGACCCAACAGACCATGGACGGGATATGGGTGAATTATCAGTCAAATAAGATTAGTTAATATTTCTGGCGCCTGTCTGGCATTCACATATATATGGATAAAAGATGGATGATGGGCTAGATCCTCCAAAATAAGCAGCCATAAAAATACCATAGGTCTAACTGGGCTGACATTTATTGATAGTGCAAGATCTTTGCTTCTTAATAGCTTGTCCAGATTTGCCGTAGCTTTCCTCCCCAGAAGCAAACATATTTTATGTCATGGCTGCAGTCACCATCTGAAGAGATCTTGGAACCCAGGAAAATAAAATCTGTGACTGCCTCCACTTCTTCCCCATCTATTTATCAGGACGGAGATTGCTGTTTATCATGATCTTTGTCTGTGTAAATAGGAAGGGCTTTTCTATAATCCAGATTTTCCCACTTCCTCCGTATGTCTTTCCAGTGTCATTATCTATGGTTCTGTCTATGTCTCTTTCCCGGAGTTGCATACGGTTAAATTCCTCTAATTGCTACAATAAGACACTAGAAGAAAATATGGACCTGATATCCGTTTGCTATGTGGAGAATGAGTCCAGACCTTCTGAAATAGTGTGAGAGGTAAGTCCAGGTCTTGGGTTTATAAGGGCTGTAAAAGTGTTTCATTTGGATGAATCTAAACATTTCTGAATATGAGAGGTCTCAATTATTTATCTACTTTTGATATTTTAGTGAATTTTTGCTACTCCCACCAAGGTTTTTTAATCCTGGACCAGTCGTGAGAAGCATTTAGTAAGGAGCCAGTTTTATAGGAATCTCATATTGTGATGTCTTGTGAACGGGTTCTGAACTGGACCAAGGTGTCTGAGTGTCCATGTGCAGGTTATATTATCACACTACAAGGTGAAGATTACATTCTTGGCCCTTACCTCACTATGACTTTCTATCTGATCTCTTCCTCTCTTTCTAACTTCTAACCTAAATACATTTTCACTTCCTCCTGGTCTATCCTATTCCTTATCTGTCTTTTTGCCAAGGTGTTTTTGCTTTTTCCATTCCTTTTAGATTGTAAGATTCTAGGCTCAAATCCGGGCCCTCCTTTCTTTCAATTTGTTATTACTGTATTTTGCCATTTTCTTAACCCCTGTTTAGCGATACGGAAAATGTTGCCACATTACAAATACAAGTTAATAATAAGTTCTGGTATCCGTAAAAGATGTTCATTATTATGGAGTGGAAACAAATCAATTTCCGTTTGGACCCAATCGGGTTTATAAATGGTGGAGTGCAATAAATGGAGTTGGCCAAGTTTGGCAGCTGCATAATAGTTGTGTAGATTTGAGACTGACAATCCTAACATCGTCTTGTGTATGTGTATATGCCACAATCCAGGGGTGAGGGGACCACGTACACCCCAAAACCTCCTGCTTTCAGCTTACAGGAACACCCGTTGGATTGTGATAGATTTGGACATCTCAGCGAACAGCCTGCTTAGCCTAGGAACAACTGTCATCAGGATACAGGAACACAGAGCAGGTGATGGTCCTTTAAGATAGGACCCAGCAGGCAAAACAGAATACCAGCTAGTGATTACATACACCATGTTTATATAGAGTCAAACAGAGCATAGCTTTAAAGGGAACAGTGCCATACATTTATGGAAAACAGGAACCAATCATAACAAGCCAAACATGAGATAAACATAGGATAAACCAATCCACACAGTCCATTCCCTGGGCCAAATGGAGGATCTGTCCATCAACTGATGTCATCCTCTCTGATCACCACCTGCTGACCAGGAGCCAGGTTTGACAGCTAGCCAAATCCCTTCTTTATTCCAAGCCTTCCAAGGAGGCATCAGTCAGAACAATGATGGAGAATTGTCCTTTTAAGTTATATACGTTAAAGGTTAATCTCATCTCACCAACCCTTTCTCACCTGATCACCCATTGCTCCCTGGCATCTATCAGTCTCCCTGGTGCACTGGACCTTCTTCATACCCCTGAACTGTGTACCCCTTAAATTATGTCTCCCCTCCCTGGGTATATTATTCCCTGAAGTAACATACGGATGTGAGAGCTGGTTCATAAAGAAGTTTGAACGCCAGAGAATTGACGCCTTTGAATTGTGGAGTTAGAGAAAACTGCAAGAATATCCAGTCAATCAATGCTTCAGGAAATGAAGCCAAAGTGTTTACTGGAAGGTTTGATCATGAGACTGAAGCTCAAATATTCTGGCCATATCATGAGACGGCAGGTTTCCCTAGAGGAGACTCTGATGCTGGGAAAGATTGGAGGCACAAGAAGAAGATGACGGCAGAGGCGGAGATGGATAGATGAGGTAATTGAAGAAATTAACTTGAGCTTGAAGCAATAAACATGATGCTTAAGGGAACTCAGAAGGACAAACATGCCTGGTGTGCTGTGGTCCATACGGTCACAGAGAGTAGGACAAGACTGACCAACTAAACAACAACAATCACTCTATGGAGACCGAACTAATAGAAACAAATCCCAAATTTATAAATAAAATAAATATAAAATGAGAGCTACACTAAGACAGTACTGCAGAAAATCATTACTGCAAGAATTCAAGCCAAACTGTTCACTGGGAACTTTAATCATGAGGCTGAAGCTTAAATATCGCGGCCATATAATGAGACGGCAGGATTCCCTAGAGGATGCTGGGAAAGATTGTAGTGCTAAGTAAGGAAGTCTATGTTCTTCCATTTGAATTGGAAACTGAGATTTTGTTCATCTGGAGCCTCCGATTTATAAACATTTATCATCAATTCTGGCCTTTCTTAGCCATCCCATACTCTATTCTGATTGGCTGAAATATGATTGACACATATTTCAGCCAAATGGAATCCTTAAAATATATATTAAAAACAGGAAAGCTCTTTGGATGAGTTCTATTAATAATAGATGTTTTTTTTAGATGGAGGCCCATTTCAAGGGGGTGAAGATGAGGATCATGGGCTTCAATCAAGAATGGAGAAGACAAATTCTTCAATCAAAACGGATGTCCTGCTTATCCGGGGCAGAAGAGTGAGAATTGGGACTTTGTTGATTGTCACTGAAAAGAGTCAAGTGGATGGGTAAAGTATCATTTTTATACATTACAGGTATAGTTTTAAATATGTTTTATATTTGTTGTGCGGGTATTAGTGTTAGGGACTATGGGTGTCCTTATGGACACCCACGGATGAGGTTAGGATACTTGGGGGTACAATAAAGAACCCTGTCATGAAGGGTGCCATGGGACTCCTGTAGTTATATTATTATTATCTTTATTTGTATAAATCCAACAAATTATGTAGCGCTGAACAAGGGTTAAGTACAAGGCAGTGGACTGGAAAGTTTTGTCTTTGCGTTCAGAATCGAGTGTGCGTGGAGCTTTAGCTAAGGCACTGACATAAGATTGAAAACTTGCAAACTTACAATCTAATGGTAGTTACAGTTAATTTTACTATGGGGTCTTTTGAGGACCCCCATGGTATAGGGTTAATTTGTAGATGCAACGGGGGTTCATTAAGGACCTACATAGTATGGGGTTATCTTTAGATGCCATGGCGGTTTATAGGGACCCCATGCAATATACAATGGGGGTTTGTGGAGACTCCCATGGTATAGAGGTTAATGTTAGGTGTCATGTGGGTCTATAGGGACTCCAATGATTAAAGTACAATATACCGTGGGGGTCTGTGGAGGCCCCGATGATGTAGTGGTAAAGGTTAGGTGCCATGAGGTTCTATAGCAATCCCCATAATTATAGTATAATATACCATGGGGGTCTGTGGAGACCCCATTGTATAGTCGTTAATGTTAGATGCTATGGAGGTCTATAGGGACTCCCATGGTTATATTTTAAGGGGGATCCCTTCAGAATCTCATGTGAACAGACTGCAAGCACACGTTAGGGCTAAGGAGCAAGACAGGACACTCCTTGGTGAGAGTAAGTTGCTTCTCACAGGATTTGTTTTGACAGGTTCCTTAGAATGGCTCTATAACTAACGGAAAAAAGTACCGAGGGAGGCTTTTCTCCTAAGTTACTGAACACATGGAATGGAGCCCATGTCCTGTAGCGTTAAGTAGAGGGGATCTAGTGAAGACAAACATGACGAGAGCATATCTAGTGTAGACCTGGAGCTTGGCCAGTACAGGAGCTCGAGAACGAGTTTACACAACAGAACAAATAAGGAAAATGAAGGTTGTTTATATGATTCTCTCCACAACGTGTATCTATTACAATAGTGCTCTGTCCCTCTGGATGTCTTGACGCATGGCGTGAGTGGTCTGTAATGAGCTCATTGTCTCTGTACAATACAACTGGGCTGATCCATTAGTCCTGGCCACCACCTCAGCCAGCGGCTCTGATGGACATCATCATGTTGTTATGTTTTACGCACAATAACAGGAATTACACAATAATAATACTGAGCGTACTGACAGCTGGGGCCCGGGGGGGCAAGAACAATGTGGGGGCAAATACCCCCAACAGCAAGGTAGTGACACAGCCACTCAGTGGGGGCCACTGTAATGTGTTCTGGTTTGTGACCAGTTCCCAGGCTCCTCTGGTTATGGGTTTCTGGCACTTTGATGGTGGCCACAATACAAGAGGCTGCAGATACTTTTCCAAGTTTGACAAAACATTTAGCCCGTGATACAAAATAACAAACAGGGCTTATAAGTACATAAAGTACATAGATACCCAGGGATATAATATTCCCGGTGAAGTCTATGTCTCTAACGACCCCACTGACCAGCGCTGACTACTCCTTATGATGTAATAAGTGCACAGTTATTGCGTGCGATTTCCGTGCGATGCTCTTGAATTATTTAATGAAGCAGAAACTGGTGTGGCTCCTCAAACTATACGAGCGTTATGTGTGCGCCCCTGGGATTAACCCCTGGTGATACTTGATATGTTTATTGGCAGCCCCTCCCTGCTCCTCCCTTTGTGTTTTGTAAGGTGACATGGTGGTTGCATCAGGTGACCGCGAGTTCCTGGTGTATTTTGGCAGCGAGCGTTGCCTTTTTTAAGCTGATGTAAGATGCTTGCGTCAAGCGGCAGGGACTGGAATCCTTTACTTCCTCGGGAGCTTCAGTTCCCTGTGACTAATCCTTCTTTACATGTGTCACTCGTGTACACCGTGTGCTCAGACAGGTTACTAGCTTTTTATTCACACTCCTGCCGTTCTCTCCCGGCTCCCCAAATATTTTCACCATGGAGTGGTCTATTGATGCAAACTTCCTATTTCATGGCCTATCAGGGCGAAGGGATGTGGTGTCAATTTCAATCTTATGCAACTATCTGAGAGACTACTAACCCTTCCTCAGATGCTAGATAAAGAACCATTCACTCATGGTCCAGCTTTCAGGAAGTGATGTAATAAACACAAAATGGATTCCTCATAAACAGAGTCAGATTTTCCCTAAAAAATATTATGTATATGGCAACTGTTGTTAGATTATTACATATTTCACAAAAAAATGCCTTTTTTTTTAATACTGCTAAGGGTGTTCTCGGACCACTTAATGACTTTTTATTCATGCTGCTTGGCAATTATTGTGAGCTGTGTTACAGTGGAAAATAGTCCGTGCCCTTCTAAATAATACAATCTAGAAACTGGGCTTTTCCCTACTAGTTTTATGCTTTCGATACATTATTATTGATTTGTTCAAGCTTTGTTTTTGTTATCCAAGTTGGACCATGGACCACCTGAATGGAGCTCATGGATCATCTGAATGGAGCTCATGGACCACCTGAATGGAGCTCATGGATCATCTGAATGGAGCTCATGGACCACCTGAATGGAGCTCATGGATCATCTGAATGGAGCTCATGGACTACATAAATGGAAATCATTAACTATTTTAATGGAGCTCAGACTAAATAGAAGCTCAGGAACCATCTGAATCTAGCCCATGGACCACTTAAATGGAGCTCAGGCTGATTGGAGCTCATGGACCACCTAAATGGAGCTCATGAACCATCTAAATGGAGGTCATGGACCACCTGAATGGAGCTCGTGAAAATGCTGAATTGATCTCATGGACCACCTGTATTGAGATCATAGACCATGGTTTGAGAACCTCTGGTTTAGAATATGGCATTCTTTTAACATAAAGTATCTCACAAAAGTGAGTACACCTCTTGAATTTGTGTAAATATGTTATTACATCTTTCCATGTGACAACACTGAGGACACGCCGCTCTGCTACAATGTGAAGCAGTAAGTGTACGGCCTGTATAACAGCGTAAATGTGCTGTCCCCTCAAAATAACTCAACACACCGCCATTAATGTCTAAAGCGTTGGCAACAAAAGTAAGTACACCCCTAAGTGGAGATGTCCAAATTGGGCCCAAAGTGTCAATATTTTGTGTGGCCGCCATTATTTTCCAGCACTGCCTTAACCCTCATGGGTATGGAGGTCACCAGAGCTTCACAGGTTGCCACTGGAGTCCTCTTCCACTCCTCCATGATAAGCTGTTGGATGTTAGAGACCTTGCACTCCCACACCTTCCGTTTGAGGATGCCCCACAGATGCTCAATAGGGTTTAGGTCTGGAGACATGCTTGGCCAGTCCATCACCTTTACCTTCAGCTTCTTTAGCAGGCAGTGGTCATCTTGGAGGTGTGTTTGGGGTCGTTATGTTGGAGTACTGCCCTGCGGCGCAGTCTCAGAAGGGAGGGGATCATGCTCTGCTTCAGTATGTCACAGTACATGTTGGCATTCATGGTTCCCTCAATAAACTGTAGCTCCCCAGTGGTTGGCTCAAATGTCGGCTCGCTTGTAGCTAAAGACGGCGTGCCGTGCTACAGTGACACTACCCTGATACTGGTGGCACCGACTTGTCTGGCTGATTTTTTGGCAAACACCAAATTTGTCATTTATGCCTGATATTTAGCCTTTCTTACCTCGTTTAAGTTTAATACAGTTAAGTTTTATTTGTATGATCTGCCCCTGTCCCTCTGACTGGCTATGATTCAAACATAGAGCCACAGCTTTAAATGTAAGACTGCTTTTTCTGGCTGGGATTGTGCTAATCTTGAGGAAGCAGGTGTCTTAGGAGTTCACTTGTCAACGTTACCTCTGGATTTTCTGCGTCCAAGGAAAACCCTCACATCCTGCTCAGTGGGCCAAGACGTTGTGTTTGCCAGTTTAATGGGGAAATGTTAAAATGTATTAATCAAGGAAATTCAAAGTATTCAACAATGCAGCTTCACCCGGGATGTCTCATAAGTACAAACAGGAGTGGACAATGGGTGATGGTGCGTCAACTGATGATGACCTTGAAGACTTTCATTGTAATCGATCTTTTCAATGGAATAAACAGTTTTCATGATTTAGGATAAATTTCTCCTCCTGGTTGAAGTGTTAATCTCCAGATGTTTGAGGAAGCCAGAAGCTCTCACGGGGAATAGATGGTGGGCAGACGTGTATTATCCCGTGTTCAAGGTGTGAAACTGCGATCAGAACATCCAGTCATGGACTGAGTCACGCGACGATTAACGATACCCACAGGGCTTAAAAGATCTAAAAATGTAAATAAATAGAGAAAAAATGCTGAATGCGCTTAAAGTTACTAAGTTTTCGAAATAACCCTTAAAGTGATGGAGCGAAGGTCTGCAACTGAAAGGAAGTGTTTGCTAATTAATATTGACCGTGATAAGCATGAAAACAGCATGTGGTTGATATAAATAATAATAATAATAATAATAATAATAATAATAATACTGTAATACATTAACACGTGATGGCCATTATGATTTAACCAACTGGGAATGGTCTTCTCCCTTATCACACCCCACTGCTGGAGTTAATTACCAGGTAAGTTATTTAATGGTCTTAGATAAAGTTGTTGTTTATTCGTTCAGTTGTGTCCGACTTTCCTTGACACTATGGACCCCAGCACACCAGGCACATCTGTGAGCCCCTGCCCCTCTGCACTCCCTTAAGCTCATGTCAATTGCTTCGATGAGCCCATGTATCCATATCCGCCTCTGCCATCCCCTTCTTGGCCAATGTATTTGAGCTTTAGCCTCATGATCAAATCTTCCAATTAACAATTTCCCTGGATTTCCTGTAGTTTTGATGGAGTGTACCTACTATTTTATATTTATTAGCATTGATAAGTCAGATAAGGAATGTCCTTTTAGAAAAAGGTGTTGAGGATACATCAGGACGCTAGTCTGGTCATCCTCTGGCCAGGTAGTTTCCGTATATTACTTTACAGAGGCTCCTAGTTTGGTATAACCAGTTACCCAATTCATGCCACCTCACGCCATATTATATGATCTGATCACATATATCTGAGTGGGACCTTGACCACTGGCTAAATCATTCTGAAGACCATGGATTAGCAGTTAGTGTCCACCTTAGCTAGGTCTCACCCCCAAGGTCCTGGTTGCGCAGAATAAGTATCATGTTTAGTGGTATTATTGAGTAATTGACCACTTGGCATAACTCTGACCTGTCCTACTGCTGGGTTGTCCTTTCAATAACATAAATAATCTGTAAATAAACTTGAAAATAGTTTTGAGACAATTTGCTATATTTCTATTGTATGATTTTAATTCCAATCTCATGGCTTAGCATGAGCATGGCGTGTAGCACCTACGGCCATGTGTTCTAGAGACAGATCAATCAGAAGTACCTCTCCTAGTTTGTGATGCTGTTTCTTCTGATTGGTCTTCCTACCAGCCAATCACACCTCATCTGGGACTACTTCTTGCTGCTCCGGCCTTCTCTCCGTGCCCGTTGTAGGTTCCTGTGACTGGGGGTACTTCTGGTTGCTCCTGTGTCTTCCTGCTCGGTTTGACTATAGTTCCTGCTCCATTGCTGTTACCTATTGGACTGACCTTTTATTACTGACCTCATTGGATTTCTGCCCCTGATCTTTGTCTTGTCTGACCATTCTTTTGCCTGTGCCCTTGGCCTTGTTACTTTGGATTTACTAGCCTTTGGTACTTCGCCCCTGAGGATTTCATCCAAACACCCAATAAATCATCCACTAAGACAGAAGGTTTTGTAGAATTTCATGGAGAAGACCTCGATTGACTGATCAACATGTCCGGACAAACCAGAGTGCCATGTCACCAGTTGAGTGTGTCGCTGGGTTTGGATCTTGAGGCGATGGGAGAGAGAATCTCCTAGATTTGAGTGACCAGTAATGTTCTTTGACATATAATGGGGATCCAGTATCGATCATCATACTTGGACGGTCAGATACCGGTGGTGCACCTCACATGGTTGATGGTGGCATCTTTCACATCACAATATTTCACTTGATTTTAGTAGGAACAAAGATTGTTGTTGTTTAGTCATTCAGTCGTGTCCAACTCTCTGTGACCCTATGGCCCGCAGCACGCCAGGCACATCTGTCAGCCACTGCCCCACTAAGCTCACTCAAGCTCATGTTCATTGCTTCAATAACCTCATCTATCCATATTTGCCTCTGTCTTTCCCTTCTTTGTGTACCTACAATCTTTCCCAGCATCAGAGTCTTTTCTAGGGAAACCTGCCGTGTCATAATATGGCCAAAATATGTGAGCTTCAGCCTCATGATCATACCTTCTAGTGAACAGTTTGTCTTGATTTCCTGAAGTATTGATGTATTGGATCTTCTTGCAGTCCAAGGTACTCTAAGCAGTTTTTTCCAACACCACAATTCAAAGGTGTCAATTCTCCGGCGCTCAGACTTCTTTATGGTCCATCTACTGGGAATACCAGAGGTCTAGCTATGCGGACTATGTTGATAGTGATAGGAAGAGATGGTGGGAACCAAGGAGAAAGTGCAGCTGCTCACAGCTAAGACCTGCTATACCCCGACCTTCAGGAAGACGTTACACGTGGCATCACCGGGTGCACCCAACAACCAACACATACCAACCGGAGGGGCTTTTACATTATAAATAAATAAATATATCCATTAAATGACCACTGAATGGCACGGTTATACTAGAAGACCAGAATTTTATAATGGGAAACATATTTTTATAAAGTTAGAAAATACTTTAATGGAGTTTGGGGGTTTGGGTTCTAGGATGGTTAGCCGCTTGGAATGGGTCTTGGATGCAGATAAGATCTCTATTTCTATTTTAAGGCTGTCACAACGTTCTGGAAAAGTACACTTCACAACAGATAGAGCATATCTGAACAAGCTGTGCTTTGCTGATTCAGTGGGGCCCCAGCTCTGGCAGACAATGGGTTAAGGTTTAATCCCCGGCCTGCGGGCATTTTTGTGCAGATTATCGGCATCATATTGTGAAACATGAAAGACTTCAGAGAGAAGTACTTATATCATATATACTCTGCTTAAAGGGCCAGAGACCATTGCCCGCCCCACATATTTACTTATAGATAGATATATTATTTCTATTATTATTATTTATAAATATATATATATACCTTTCTCTCAGTCTGCTGATTAGTGCGTCATTATATGAATTGCTCACATTGTATGCTAATCATTGGGCCAGTTGGCTAATTACTTTTGGATGGGGGCCAGTAGCTTAGTGCCATTTCTAAACTGATGGAGTTAATTCCAGCCCTGACACTAATTAATTACTAATTACTACTAATTCTTGTGGACCTCTAATTAATTGTAATTATTTTACCACTCAGTTTAGTACAAGGTTAAAGTTTCTGTGATTTTATTTTTGCCAAGCGGGCGCTCTTCCAGTTTGCCACCCCCACCCTGGGCGTTACCGAATCACCAAATAAAGATCTTTTAGTGTAATTAATGTCTAAAATACCCAATGTCCAAACTTATTCATATAATTCTCTCTTCCCCTCTTTTTTTAATGAGAGCCAATGGTAATTATATTTAATTATGTGCATATTTTTTAATATCTGCAAAAACTTGGACCTTTGTTGTGTCCCTATAATATATCTTTAACATGATTATTATTTCTGGCATGCTTGTATCACTTTAGGCCAGGTGAACTAAACGACTCCTTGCTCACTGTGCCTTAAGGAGTTCAACTACGCCCCACCGATGAGGCCCAAGAGAGGACGAAACGTACGTCTGGGGTTTGCTGTTTCTCCTGTTCGGGGTAGAATTGCCTGGTATTTCGGGGCTGGATTACTCTGTTGGGTGAACAAGACTGATATACTACAGGATATAATACTGAGCATGAATAAATACAAGCTTTTAGGTAGATATAATGGGCCGGCTAGATGGGCAGTCAGATCCAAGGTCAGGTGATTCTTATCTTCATATCATACGTCTCATGGTGGATTTGCCGTCTTCTGGAGGGCAGGACAGGTTTCTTTTTCAGGAAATCTGAGGTTTTCCTAGAATCCCACATTAAAGAATCCCACAAGAGTCTATTGGGAATTCCTGGCCCTCTGGGCCGGACCACAGCGGGCTGGATGGACATCTGAGGGGAGAACTGAGAGGGAGGGGGGGAAGGAGAGGGAGGGGGGGGGGAAGGAGAGGGAGGGGTGGGAAGGAGAGGGAGGGGGGAGAGGGAGACTGTGCAGCGGTCACGTGACCCCTCGCCGGCTGTTTGATATTCAGATCTGTGGCTTTCATGTGCCATAATCCGGCTTGTTAGTGGCCGACATGATGCAATCCCAGGGCCGCGTTACCAAGTCTGTGTCTGAGCCTGAGCGTGCACTGGAAGTATCGCCTTCCATAATCCCATTGCATGGTACCTGAGCATGTTAACTCTTTCCCAGCAGGCACTGCCATGACCTAGCATGCATAATTAATTATTAAAGGACCAGTAACACCCTCTCCCTTTCTCCCCCCCCCCTCCACTACCTTCCCCATATTTTTTAACGTTATACTTAATAGATACATAGAAATACCGTATATTACCATTTATATGTAACATCACCTGTATGACCCTGTGTCACGGCGCGGACCGGTCACTTATAATAAGAAAGGGATAAAATTGGTTAAAAAATGTTTTCGAAAACAAAATATATAAATAAATAAACATATTTTTTAAATATTAACATGTGTAATAATAATAATTAATATTATTAATAATAATATTTTTTTAAATTTCAGCACATATTATTATTATTATTATTATTAATAATAATAATAATAATAATAATATTTATTTATGAGATGCCAACATTTTATGCGGTGCTATATACAAGGGGAAAATACATTATATACACATAGCCGTACAGTGGCGCATTATTATTATTACAGCGCCGTATTCCGTAGCGCTGTACGGGGGAGATACAAGTGAATAACAATTTTAAAAAATTACGAAAGAATGGAGGGTCCTGGTATTGAGTTTAAAATCGAGCAAACAAAGAGCTTTCCGTAAAGCACCCAATAAGATTGAAAACACATAAACTTACAGACTAACAGCCCGATTAAATTTCGTCAATGTTGAAAACCGTAGCCCGTAACGTAGCCCGCGATTAAATTCGCCTCGTAAAGCAAGCCGACAGAAAATGGCAAGAAAAGGCTATAGGACGTGGATATTTGAACTCTGCGCCCGCAAATCCTTTGATCTGTCAAGCCCGTAACTGTTACGTTCCAATCACGCTATTAAATTGCAACAAATTCACTGGCGTTCAGGCCCGTAACCCACAAATGGAGCCAAGAAGCCAACGGGTACTAGAGAGGACCCGCTAGGGGGATAAAGTCCAATCCGTAGCACTGTAAATGCAAATAAACATACACTACTGTACATATAATAACAGGGAAAGTGATGTTAGGTCTTAGAATTATTAGCACAACGTTCTCAAGCCCGCAAATCTGCAATATAAAATACATTATTTCATGTGTAATTTTTGTGTTATATCGATCCCGGCAATCAATGTGTTAAATCATATACTGTAACTCGTATGTGATAGAATATTATATTTATATTATTATATTATATTTACGGATTTATCAATATTGCATTATTTTTGGAATGTGGGTCGTAACTCGTAATTGAAGCCCGTAAGACTTTGAAATCTAACCTCCATGTTTCAGTGACGTAATGATGACGATCTCATTTGCCACTGGCTCCATCTAATTACAGGTTTGACTAATTAATCATGTTCAAGATAACGGGCCTGGGAGGGATGATGGAACGGTGAGGAGTGGAAGCTGTAATAGAGGGTAAGAAGATTAGGAGCTCTGTCTTAGAAGGGGGAGAGACCCCTGCTCCAAGAGATATAATGATGGGGTGTAATTGGTGAAGAGGGTGTCTGGTTGTTATAGTGAGGAATGACTCAGCAGGTTAGTTGATTCTGTTTGATACTTTCTCTCCTATTCAATCTCATGAGCTTTCCATTAGTCCTGTTTGGAGGCACTGCTAGTTTTAACTGCCACATTGATATTGTGCAGATAGAAAATTCTCCTCCATTCAAAGTCTCCTCACACCCCAGAATGTTAACCAGCCATAACTAAAATGGTAGTCTCTAATGCAGCATAATTGCACTGTAACTAATTAGATCCCTGAGGAAGTCTGGTATTATAGATGAAACCCGTTGGTTATTGTATCTCCCAGCAGCCCCGCTGACAAGAACATTGAAAGGGTTAACACTGACTCAGCACCAGAAAGTTAAGACTGGCTTCTCTGCCCAGCACACAAGAGGTTAAATGGCTCCATCTGCCTGCACAAGGGGTTAATGCCGCTCTCTTTAGTCAGGCAGGGGAGGTTCTGCTGTCTGGGCTGGAAAATACTTTACATTCCTCCCCAGGGATTAGGTGCAAATTGTGAGAAGGCCCATACGCACGGCCTCTCTCGCTATCCCTGGCCTCTTTTACCATACCCAGCACTATGATTGGTCTCTCTAACCAACTTACACTCTACACTGGCTGTCTCCTGGCCTCTCTCACTATCCCTCAGTGTTAGCTGGCTGTCTCCTGGCCTCTCTCACATCCCTCAGTGATAGCTGGCTGTCTCATGGCCTCTCTCACCATCCCTCAGTGTTAGCTGGCTGTCTCCTGGCCTCTCTCACTACCCCTCAGTCTTAGCTGGCTGTCTCCTGGCCTCTCTCACTACCCCTCAGTCTTAGCTGGCTGTCTCCTGGCCTCTCTCACCATTCCTTAGTCTTAGCTGACTGTCTCATGGCCTCTCTCACCATGCCTCAGTGTTAGCTGGCTGTCTCATGGCCTCTCTCACCATCCCTCAGTCTTAGCTGGCTGACTCCTGGCCTCTCTCACTACCCCTCAGTCTTAGCTGGCTATCTCCTGGCCTCTCTCACTACCCCTCAGTCTTAGCTGGCTGTCTCATGGCCTCTCTCACCATCCCTCAGTGTTAGCTGGCTGTCTCCTGGCCTCTCTCACCATCCCTCAGTCTTAGCTGACTGTCTCATGGCCTCTCTCACCATCCCTCAGTGTTAGCTGGCTGTCTCATGGCCTCTCTCACATCCCTCAGTGTTAGCTGGCTGTCTCATGGCCTCTCTCACCATCCCTCAGTGTTAGCTGGCTGTCTCCTGGCCTCTCTCACCATCTCTCAGTGTTAGCTGGCTGTCTCATGGCCTCTCTCACCATCCCTCAGTGTTAGCTGGCTGTCTCCTGGCCTCTCTCACCATCTCTCAGTCTTAGATGGCTGTCTCCTGGCTTCTCTCACCGTCTCTCAGTGTTAGCTGGCTGTCTCCTGGCCTCTCTCACTATCCCTCAGTGTTAGCTGGCTGCCTCCTAGCCTCTCTCACCATCCCTCAGTGTTAGCTGGCTGTCTCCTGGCCTCTCTCACCATCCCTCAGTGTTAGCTGGCTGTCTCCTGGCCTCTCTCACCATCCCTCAATGTTAGCTGGCTGTCTCCTGGCCTCTCTCACTATCCCTCAGTGTTAGCTGGCTGTCTCCTGGCCTCTCTCACTATCCCTCAGTGTTAGCTGGCTGTCTCCTGGCCTCTCTCACCATCCCTCAGTGTTAGCTGGCTGTCTCCTGGCCTCTCTCACTATCCCTCAGTGTTAGCTGGCTGTCTCCTGGCCTCTCTCACTATCCCTCAGTGTTAGCTGGCTGTCTCCTGGCCTCTCTCACCATCCCTCAGTGTTAGCTGGCTGTCTCCTGGCCTCTCTCACCATCCCTCAGTGTTAGCTGGCTGCCTCCTAGCCTCTCTCACCATCCCTCAGTGTTAGCTGGCTGTCTCCTGGCCTCTCTCACCATCCCTCAGTGTTAGCTGGCTGTCTCCTGTCCTCTCTCACCATCCCTCAGTGTTAGCTGGCTGTCTCCTGGCCTCTCTCACCATCCCTCAGTGTTAGCTGGCTGTCTCCTAGCCTCTCTCACCATCCCTCAGTCTTAGCTGGCTGTCTCCTGGCCTCTCTCATTATCCCTCAGTGTTAGCTGGCTGTCTCCTGGCCTCTCTCACCATCCCTTAGTGTTAGCTGGCTGTCTCCTGGCCTCTCTCACCATCCCTCAGTGTTAGCTGGCTGTCTCCTGGCCTCTCTCACTATCCCTCAGTGTTAGCTGGCTGCCACCTGGCCTCTCACGGCCCTCCCCCCACACACACACATAGGATAAAACACACCAAAAACTGGGAATAATAATAATTTAACAAAAACATTTTTTCCACCCATTAGTTACTTTTTGTGTTTACATTTTCTGTAACTGCCACGTGAGGCGCCGCCGCCGCCGCCTGTCGCTGTCATTTGGGACCTTTAGTCAATTTGAGCAACTGCCAAAAATATGTGAAAAAGATCTAAAACTGCCCTAAATTACTGTAAATTTGCAGAAAGGGGGGGGGGGGGGGGGGATAATATGAGTGGAAATAATCTGTGTTTATTATAAATAATACATTATAATTATATATATCTATATCCGTGTATATTATATATTAAACAAACCAAAGTCAAGTTGTTTATATTATATATTGTTTTATATCTGTGTATATCTAATATATTATAATTATATCTAATCAGAGTATATTATATATTAAACTATATCTATCCCTGTGTATATTATATCTAATGTTGTGTAATATATATTATATGTGTGAATATTATATCTGTGTATATCTAATATATTAGCGACTTACCCGTCATATAATGTGAAGCCTCACAATGCGAGCCCCCCCCACTTGCGGGCCTCGCCACTCATTTCAGGCTACATCATGCGTAAGCCCGTAATTTTAGTTTTAATCGTGGGCCTCACAATGAGCTCCTTTGGCTCTTATCGCGGGCCTCACCCCCTCTTCTACTTTACGGTCCTTTGGTGCTCATCGAGGGCCCCACAATGGGTGGCTTCACCGCTCATTGCAGGCCGCAGCAAGCGCTATGTGCATGAGCAAACCCGCTACTTTGCGACTCAATGCGGGCCTCGCAATGAGCGCCTTCTGCGCTCCTTGCTGGGCACCCCTGTGTCTCTTTCCCCCCTCTCCCTCCCCTGTGTCTCTTTGCCCCCTCTCCCTCCCGTGTCTCTTTGCCCCCTCTTGGTCCCCTGTGTCGCTTTCTATCCTCTCCCCTGTCTCTTTGCCCCCCTCTCCCTCCCCTATGTCTCTTTACCCCCTCTCCCTTCCCTGTGTCTCTTTGACCTCTCCCCTGTGTTTCTTCCTGCCCTCTCCCTCCCCTGTGTCTCCCCCTTCCCCCTCTCCCTCCACTGTGCCCCTTTCCCCCCTCTCCCTCCCCTGTGTCTCCTTCCCCCATCTCCCTTTCCCCATATCCCTCCCCTGTGTCTCTTTCCCCCTCTCTCCCTCCCCTTTGTCTCTTCCCCTTCTCTCCCTCCCCTGTGTCTCTTTCACCCCTCTCCCTCCCCTGTGTCTCTTTGCCCCCTCTTCCTCCCCTGTGTCTCTTTCCCCCTCTCCCTCCCCTTTGTCTCTTCCCCTTCTCTCCCTCCCATTTGTCTCTTCCCCTTTTCTCCCTCCCCTTTGTCTCTTCCCCTACTATCCCTTCTCTGTGTCTCGTTCCCTTCTCTCCCTCCCCTGTGTTTCTTTTACCCTCTCCCTCCCCTGTGTCTCTTTGCCCCCCTCTCCCCGCCTGTGTCTCTTTCCCCCCTATCTCCCTGTGTCTCTTTGCCCCCTCTCCCTGCCTTTGTCACTTTGCCCACTCTCCCTCCCCTTTGTCTCTTTGCCCCCTCTCCCTCCCCTGTGTCTCTTTCACCCCTCTCCCCTGTGTCTTTTTGCCCCCTCTCCCTCCCCTGTGTCTCTTTCCCCCTCTCCCCCCTTTGTCTCTTTGCCCCCTCTCCCTCTCAATGTCTCTTTCCACTTCTCCCTCCCCTGTGTCTCTTTCCCTTATGTTCCTCCCCTGTGTCTCTTTCCTGCTCTCCCTACCTGTGTCTCTTTCCCCCCTCTCCCTCCCCTTTGTCTCTTCACCTTCTCTCCCTCCCCTGGGTCTCTTTCCCTTATTTCCCTCCCTGTGTCTCTTTGCCCCCTCTCCCTCCCCTGTGTCTCTTTTCTCCCTTCTCCCTCCCCTGTGTCTCTTTCCCCCCTCTCCCTCCCCTTTGCCTCTTTCCCTTCTCTCCCTCTCCTCTGTCCCTTCCCCCCTCTCCCTCCACTGTGTCTTTTCCCCCTCTCCCCCCCTGTGTCTCATTGCCCTCTTCTCCCTCCCCTGTGTCTCTTTCCCCCTTTCCCTCCCCTGTGTATCTTTCCCTTCTCTCCCTCCCCTTGTTCTCTTTCCCCCCTCTCCCTCCCCTGTATTCCCGCCCCCTCCCCTTTGTCTTTTCACCTTCTCTCTCTCCCCTGTCTCTCGTTCCCTTATGTCCCTCCCCTGTGTCTCTTTTCCCCCCTCTCCCTCCCCTGTGTCTCTTTCCCCTCTCTCCCCTGTGTCTCTTTGCCCCCCTCTCCCTCCCCTGTGTTTCATCCCCCCTCCCTTCCCTTTGTCTCTTTCCCCCTCTCCCTCCCCTCTCTCATTTGCGGGCTTTGTGGCACTAAACCCGTAACTTTTGTCAAGGCTGCAAAACTTGAAGCTTAAATCGCTATTGCTCCAAGCCTTGTGGGCTTGAAAGAAAAATTACGGGTTTAAAGCCGCCATTTTTTTTTCAAGGCCGAAACTCGGCAGCTGTTGGGGTCGACAAAACGGCAAATTAGCTTTCAACCTCACTTGTGGACTCTCTGCCTCAGGAGGAGGCCTCAGGTGGAGACAGGGAGCCCCTAGGTGAGGTTGGTAGTTAATTTTCTATTTAATTGGTGTCCTCCCAACGGCTTCTGAGTTACGGGCTTGAAAAAAAAATGCCGGCGTTTCTTTTTTAAGCCTGTATCTCGGAAGCCGGTCGGAGCCTCTTTTGCGAGCCTCGGGATGAGCAACTTCGGCACTCATTGCAAGCCTCTCCCCCTCTCTACCTTAAGGGCCTTGCGATGAGTGCCTTCAGCGCTCATTGCAGCCCCCGTCAAACCCTTAACTTTTAGGTCTCTTGATGAGCGCCTTTGGCGCTCATTGCACATGCGCAAGACTGTCATTTTTAGCATAGCATGATGGACAAACTCGCAATTACGACAACTACATATGTGATATTATATCGTCCGTATCTCTCTCGCACTGTTAGCGCCGTCAGCGTAATTATAACACATTTTGGGGCAGTTTCTCATGCTAGAGTATGAGACAACCTTACTACTTCAAAAGGAGGCTGCACACAATCAACTAGGAATTAGTAGAAAAATCCTCTCAGCAGTGGATATTTTCCCCTCAGGCTCCAGGCCTAGGGCGGCACATTCGCAGTACCATAGTGTGTATACAGAGGATGGAGGAGGAGGGGGAGTAATTGGGGTGTGGGGTGCACAAAGGCCAATGGGACTAGAGCAGCATACCACAGTAAATTCAGCCCACAGAGCTAGCAATCTATAAGTAGTCTCTGGCACTTATTAGGATAACGCAATTATTCCCAAAATCACATAGGGGGCTGCAGAACATTTCCTAGTGAGACCCCCTCCCCCTCAGGGTGCAGGGCTGGTTGTTGTGTTACAGACCTGCTCTACATTCCTGAGTTGATAAGAGCTACTGTAAGAGCCAGGCATGCCAACAAGGGGCCTGCACCCTGAGGGGCAGTAACTTGGCCTGTGGCGCCCCCTACTGGTCATGACAAGTAAGTGCATTCATTATACAGGGAGTATTGTTATGTGTATGGAGTATATAGAATAATATCTGGTGGTCCAGTGGTTGGGTTCGGTGCTTTCACCACTGTTACCTGGATTCAATTCCAGTCAGAGAACCAAGATGTCACACCCCCCTGAAGCTAAGCAGGGTTGGGTCTGGTCAGCTCTTGGATGGGAGACCACCTAGGAATATCAGGAACTGTACGCAGTGGCCCACTGGTGAAGAAACTGGCAACCCACTCTAGTATCTCTGCCATGAATACCAAGTGGATTAGCATGGTGTGTTATGGGCCATGAGGTCACAGAGAGTCAGACACAACTGAACGACATACAGGTTACTACTCATGGTTTTATCTTGTTATGTTCTCCACATCAGAGGAGAGAGAGATGGAGAAGTGGGGAAGAGAAAGATGTGTAGAAGAAATAGAGAGAAAGCGGAGGTTAGAGAGAATGAGAAAGAAGGAAATGAGAGGGAGGACAAGGGGTAAAGATGGGAATGTGAGGGAGGACAAGAGGTAAAGATGGGAATGAGATGGAGAATATGGGGTACGGATGGGAATGAGAGGGAGGACAAGGGGTAAAGATGGGAATGTGAGGGAGGACAAGGGGTAAAGATGGGAATGAGAGGGAGAATAAGGGGTAAAGATGGGAATGTGAGGGAGGACAAGGGGTAAAGATGGGAATGAGAGGGAGAACAAGAGGTAAAGATGGGAATGTGAGGGAGGACAAGGGGTAAAGATGGGAATGTGAGCAAGAACAAGAGGTAATGATGGGAATGAGAGGGAGAATATGGGGTACGGATGGGAATGAGAGGGAGGACAAGGGGTAAAGATGGGAATGTGAGGGAGGACAAGGGGTAAAGATGGGAATGAGAGGGAGAATAAGGGGTAAAGATGGGAATGTGAGGGAGGACAAGGGGTAAAGATGGGAATGAGAGGGAGAACAAGAGGTAAAGATGGGAATGTGAGGGAGGACAAGGGGTAAAGATGGGAATGTGAGCAAGAACAAGAGGTAATGATGGGAATGAGAGGGAGAACAAGAGGTAAAGATGGGAATGAGAGGGAGGACAAGGGTTAAAGATGGGAATGAGAGGGAGGACAAGAGGTACAGATGGGAATGTGAGGGAGGACAAGAGGTAAAGATGGGAATGAGAGGGAGGACAAGGGTTAAAGATGGGAATGAGAGGGAGGACAAGGGGTAAAGATGGGAATGTGAGGGAGGACAAGGGGTAAAGATGGGAATGAGAGGGAGAATAAGGGGTAAAGATGGGAATGTGAGGGAGGACAAGGGGTAAAGATGGGAATGAGAGGGAGAACAAGAGGTAAAGATGGGAATGTGAGGGAGGACAAGGGGTAAAGATGGGAATGTGAGCAAGAACAAGAGGTAAAGATGGGAATGAGATGGAGAATATGGGGTACGGATGGGAATGAGAGGGAGGACAAGGGGTAAAGATGGGAATGTGAGGGAGGACAAGGGGTAAAGATGGGAATGAGAGGGAGAATAAGGGGTAAAGATGGGAATGTGAGGGAGGACAAGGGGTAAAGATGGGAATGAGAGGGAGAACAAGAGGTAAAGATGGGAATGTGAGGGAGGACAAGGGGTAAAGATGGGAATGTGAGCAAGAACAAGAGGTAATGATGGGAATGAGAGGGAGAACAAGAGGTAAAGATGGGAATGAGAGGGAGGACAAGGGTTAAAGATGGGAATGAGAGGGAGGACAAGAGGTACAGATGGGAATGTGAGGGAGGACAAGAGGTAAAGATGGGAATGAGAGGGAGGACAAGGGTTAAAGATGGGAATGAGAGGGAGGACAAGAGGTACAGATGGGAATGAGAGGGAGGACAAGAGGTAAAGATGGGAATGAGAGGGAGGACAAGAGGTAAAGATGGGAATGTGAGGGGAAACAAGGGGTAAAGATGGGAATGAGAGGGAGGACAAGGGGTAAAGATGGGAATGAGAAGGAGGACAAGGGGTAAAGATGGGAATGAGAGGGAGGACAAGGGTTAAAGATGGGAATGAGAGGGAGGACAAGAGGTACAGATGGGAATGAGAGGGAGGACAAGAGGTAAAGATGGGAATGTGAGGGGAAACAAGGGGTAAAGATGGGAATGTGGGGAGAATAAGAGGTAAAGATGGGAATGTGGGGGAGGACAAGGGGTAAAGATGGGAATGAGAGGGAGGACAAGGGGTAAAGATGGGAATGAGAGGGAGGACAAGGGGTAAAGATGGGAACGAGAGGGAGAATATGGGGTAGGGATGGGAATGAGCGGGAGGACAAGGGGTAAAGATGGGAATGTGAGGAAGAATAAGAGGTAAAGATGTGAATGTGAGCAAGAACAAGAGGTAAAGATGGGAATGTGAGGGAGGACAAGGGGTAAAGATGGGAATGTGAGGGAGAATAAGGGATACAGATTGGAATGTGAGGGAGGACAAGGGGTAAAGATGGGAATGTGAGGGAGAATAAGAGGTAAAGATGGGAATGAGATGGAGAATAAGGGGTACAGATGGGAATGTGAGAGAGAATAAGGGGTACAGATGGGAATGTGAGGGAGAATAAGAGGTAAAGAAGGGAATGAGAGGGAGGACACGGGGTAAAGATGGGAATGAGATGGAGAATAAGGGGTACAGATGGGAATGTGAGGGAGAATACGGGATACAGATGGGAATGTGAGAGAGAATAAGGGGTACAGATGGGAATGTGAGGGAGAATAAGGGGTACAGATTGGAATGTGAGGGAGGACAAGGGGTAAAGATGGGAACGTGAGGGAGAATAAGAGGTAAAGATGGGAATGAGAGGGAGGACAAGGGGTAAAGATGGGAATGAGATGGAGAATTAGGGGTACAGATGGGAATGTGAGGGAGAATACGGGGTACAGATGGGAATGTGAGGGAGAATAAGGGGTACAGATGAGAAGGTGAGGGAGAATATGGGGTACAGATGGGAATGTGAGGGAGAATAAGGGGTACAGATGGGAATGTGAGGGAGAATAAGGGGTGCAGATGGGAATGTGGGGGAGAATAAAGGGTGCAGATGGGAATGTGGGGGAGAATAAGGGGTGCAGATGGGAATGTGGGGGAGAATAAGGGGTACAGATGGGAATGTGGGGGAGAATAAGGGGTGCAGATGGGAATGTGGGGGAGAATAAGGGGTACAGATGGGAATGTGAGGGAGAATAAGGGGTACAGATGGGAATGTGAGGGAGAATAAGGGGTGCAGATGGGAATGTGGGGGAGAATAAGGGGTACAGATGGGAATGTGAGGGAGAATAAGGGGTGCAGATGGGAATGTGGGGGAGAATAAGGGGTACAGATGGGAATGTGGGGGAGAATAAGGGGTACAGATGGGAATGTGAGGGAGAATAAGGGGTACAGATGGGAATGTGGGGGAGAATAAGGGGTACAGATGGGAATGTGAGGGAGAATAAGGGGTGCAGATGGGAATGTGGGGGAGAATAAGGGGTACAGATGGGAATGTGGGGGAGAATAAGGGGTACAGATGGGAATGTGAGGGAGAATAAGGGGTACAGATGGGAATGTGGGGGAGAATAAGGGGTACAGATGGGAATGTGAGGGAGAATAAGGGAAAGATGGAAGGGCAAAAGACATAAAAAGATTGAACGGTTGACACAGAATGTGACACAGGGAAGCTAAGTGAGATGGTAAGGAAAAGAAGCAGAGAAAGCAAGAAAGAAATGAAGGGGGAGAGATAAGAAGTAGAGAAATAGGATGGGAAAGAGAAGTGGAAAAGGGGGAGAGAAAGAGAAATGTTGGAAAGATAAATAGAAGGGTAGATAAAGATTGAAAAAAAGTGCAAGACATCAGTGGAAGTAAGGGAAGAAATGGGAAGGAAAAGAGAGATAAGAAGCAGAGGAAGACTGGAAGGGGGAGAGGAGTCAGAGAGCGGAGAGATAGTGGTCAGTAGCCGTAGGTTATTAGCCATAGGTTCCTCAGGTACATGTTGTATTTGCTCCACAAGATCCTCACTGAACTCCTTGTGCTACAAGACCTATAAAATAAGATATGCCATTTGAACACTGAACATAAAGGGCCTCATTCAATTGTGACTCGGCCAATTGAATAGGGCTCTTTATAAGCACAGAGCATATTTCTTTACAGAAGTTTTTATTTAGTGAAGACCTCGCTTTTGGATAGAAGATCACGAACTAAAAATATGCTCTGGCTTATATAGAGCCCTATTCAATTGGCCGAGTCGCAATTGAATGAGGCCCAAAGTCTTTAATATATATAAATATTCTTAGCGATCACAGGCCCTGGCTATTTTTATAATGTAGCTTTTAATGTATTTCCTTTTAATAAATGCTGCCGTGGTACCGTATATAACATTTTGGTCTTCTGGGGTGGGAGCTTTGAATCGGCTTCAAGTTTCATTCTGAACAATGGGAATGGGACATCTAAAACTGCCAGTGCTATCAAAGGGACTAATGAAAAGTCATTTATTTATAACAACACAGCATCCCAAGTGCAGACAGAAAAAAATAAAAAAACAATATGGAGCCACAAAGAAAAAAATAATTGTATATAAAAGTAAAAAATGTAAAGTTTGTCTTTATTGTTTTATTTATTTATTTATTTATTTTGCTTTTTAAAATATTTTGCTCATTATCAATTTAGTTATAATAACTGATCACAGTGGTCCTTAAGGGGATTAGTGGAAGGATCAGGTCCCTCTTCCGTAGCCCGGTCGCGTGGATAGCTCAGCAGCTGTTGGAGCAGAGATCCAAATCACCACATTTGTGGCGCCATCACACCTATCATCGCAAGGAGAAATCTTTCTGATCCTAGAAAGACCCTTATTGTTTGTTTTTACTAACTTCAGAAAAAAATAGTCTTTAATGCTTATCTAGTGTGACTGTGGCTTTGATCTCTAATGAGTCTGTGGATGAGGGTACTGGCTACAACCACATAAAAAAGCCAAAACAATCCATTCTCCTGCAAGAAGGTCCTTATGGAATCATTAAGCACGTCACAGCAAGAGATATAACAACCACAGAAATGTGTCCGGAGCTACAGGAAATACCTGCAAAATGGCAATAAATAAGGGTAATAATAAAATATAATGATCTCACTGAGAACAAAGTGGGAAAGAGGACCATAATCAGATAGGATATAGGGCCCAGCCAGAAGTGAAGAGTCACCAAATGGCGAAGGGGACCATAATCAGATAGGATATTGGGCCCAGCCAGAGGCGAAGAGTCACCAAATGGCGAAGGGGACCATAATCAGATAGGATATAGGGCCCAGCCAGAGGCGAAGAGTCACCAAATGGCGAAGGGGACCATATCAGGATATAGGGCCCAGCCAGAGGCGAAGAGTCACCAAATGGCGAAGGGGACCATAATCAGATAGGATATAGGGCCCAGCCAGAGGCGAAGAGTCACCAAGTGGGGAAGGGGACCATAATCAGATAGGATATAGGGCCCAGCCAGAGGCAAAGAGTCACCAAATGGCGAAGGGGACCATAATCAGATAGGATATAGGGCCCAGCCAGAGGCGAAGAGTCACCAAGTGTGGAAGGGGACCATATCAGGATATAGGGCCTAGCCAGAGGCGAAGAGTCACCAAGTGGGGAAGGGGACCATATCAGGATATAGGGCCTAGCCAGAGGCGAAGAGTCACCAAGTGGGGAAGGGGACCATAATCAGATAGGATATAGGGCCCAGCCAGAGGCGAAGCGTCACCAAGTAGGGAAGACCATAATCAGATAGAATATAGGGCCCAGCCAGAGGGAAGAGTCAACAAGTGTAGAAGAGGACCATAATCAGATAGGATATAGGGCCCAGCCAGAGGCGAAGAGTCACCAAGTGGGGAAGGGGACCATATCAGGATATAGGGCCCAGCCAGAGGCGAAGAGTCACCAAGTGGGCAAGGGGACCATAATCAGATAGGATATAGGGCCCAGCCAGAGGCGAAGAGTCACCAAGTGGGGAAGGGGACCATATCAGGATATAGGACCTAGCCAGAGGCGAAGAGTCACCAAGTGGGGAAGGGGACCATATCAGGATATAGGGCCTAGCCAGAGGCGAAGAGTCACCAAGTGGGGAAGGGGACCATAATCAGATAGGATATAGGGCCCAGCCAGAGGCGAAGCGTCACCAAGTAGGGAAGACCATAATCAGATAGGATATAGGGCCCAGCCAGAGGGAAGAGTCAACAAGTGTAGAAGAGGACCATAATCAGATAGGATATAGGGCCCAGCCAGAGGCGAAGAGTCACCAAGTGGGGAAGGGGACCATATCAGGATATAGGGCCCAGCCAGAGGCGAAGAGTCACCAAGTGGGCAAGGGGACCATAATCAGATAGGATATAGGGCCCAGCCAGAGGCGAAGAGTCACCAAGTGGGGAAGGGGACCATATCAGGATATAGGGCCCAGCCAGAGGCGAAGAGTCACCAAGTGGGCAAGGGGACCATAATCAGATAGGATATAGGGCCCAGCCAGAGGCGAAGAGTCACCAAGTGTAGAAGAGGACCATAATCAGATAGGATATAGGGCCCAGCCAGAGGCGAAGAGTCACCAAGTGGGGAAGGGGACCATATCAGGATATAGGGCCCAGCAAGAGGCGAAGAGTCACCAAGTGGGGAAGGGGACTACATCAGGATATAGGGCCCAGCCAGAGGAAAGAGTCATCAAGTGTAGAAGAGGACCATAATCAGACAGGATATAGGGCCCAGCCCAAGGGAAGAGTCACCAAGTGGGAAAGAAGACCATATCAGGATATCGGGCCCAGCCAGAGGCGAAGAGTCATCAAGTGGGGAAGGGGACCATATCTGGATATAGGGCCCAGCCAGAGGGAAGAGTCACCTAGTGGGGAAGGGGACCATAATCAGAGAGGATATAGAGCCCAGCCAGAGGGAAAAGTCACGAAGTGGGGAAGGGGACCATATCACCATATCAGGATATAGGGCCCAGCCAGAGGGAAGAGTCATCAAGTGTAGAAGAGGACCATAATCAGAGAAGATATAGAACCCAGCCCAAGGGAAGAGTCACCAAGTGGAGAAGGAGACCATAGTCCGAGAAGATATAGGGTCCAGCCCAAGGGAAGAGTCACCAAGTGGAGAAGGGGACCATATCAGGATATAGGGCCCAGCCAGAGGGAAGAGTCACCAAGTGGAGAAGAGGACCATAATCAGAGAGTATATAGGGCAGAGCCAGAGTGGAGGAGTCACCAAATGAGAAAGAGGACCATAATCAGAAAGCCTATAGTGCCAATTCCGAGGGCAAGAGTCAGCAGTAGCCACTAGCAAGATAGTAATATACACCAGACAGGAGTGGGTGAAATCCAAAATTTGGCAGGGGGATCAGCCAGAAATAGAATATCCAATGGTCAGTCATAATGATCACACATAAGGGTGGCCTCCAATAGAGGGGGATGTCTAATATTTAATGAATAGTCATTTACAGGGGATGTGATGGGGGATGGTATTCAACAATTTGGAAACAATGGAAAATATAATATAAAGAACACAGAAGATTCCCAAGCATGGGGCACACTCACCAGGAGGGGAACCATCCACCAGGAGAAGCAAATAATATCTCATTGGGGGAGAAGTCACCAACTATATTCACAAGGAGCAGGGATAATAGTTGCCATATTGGGCATGTTTAGAGAAGGAGTAGTCACTACACTTGGACCCCACAAAAGGGAGATATTCCTCGAATACAACTAGTTACAGGGGGTACTTACCATCGGATTCATTTCATTTCCTTTCTATGTAAATGTAGCCACTATTTAAATGCTGCCATTTTGGAGATATAATATATGGCATAGAGTATAGTAATACAAATGTTTTGAGAAAAAAAATAAAACAAAAGCAAAAAATGTGGACAAGATACAAGAAGTTATAAAAAATATAACCTACAAGTGAAAACACGAGAGGATGATGGTGCTCTCAGCCTCTTGGGTGGCGTCCCCTATACATGTGGATATTCTGGTCTCCTACTCTTTGTGCCTCTGGCAGATCCTGTCCTGATATTTACAGCTTCCCATGGTTATTTCTTGGTATAATATATATATAATAGAGATTGTGTCAGTCAGGGAGGGGTCTCAGCTGTAGCCAGACTTTGAGGAACATCTGTGCAACCAGCAGTGGAAGGTTCAGATTTGGGTCAGTGTCCCCTGAACACCCCTCGCCTTCCGGAGCAGATAAAGTAAACTGCTGATGTTTAGCTAATTATTTGGAAGAGTTGTGAGGGGGGGGGGGGTGTAATGTCGGAAGGGGCTGCCACTCACTGTAAGAGGGAATCCTCCATGAGTCGAGCCCCCTCATGTGTTCATAACGTTACATTGGAACTGAAAGTGTTAATGACCCCATGTCATTAAGAAACAGATGTTTCAGTGCTGGGGTCTGTCAGAGGGTCCCAGCTGGACGGCCATCTCTTGTGGTTCACAGTCCATTATAAGTATAACAATTTGACTCGTCCCTCACCAAAGATAAATAATGGTTTTTGGGTTTGGAATTCCAACTACTGAAGGATCACAGATGAAAATGTGTTAGAGAAGCCAATTTGTAGCAGCGGACACTGAGCGGTAATTACTGATAGGCCTGCAGCTGCAAAACTAAGGAGAAAACTGTACCACATGTGCAAAGGAAATAGTCCCATTGCAAGGAGCTGCGGCTGGTTCTGAATGAGGACATTTTTGTTCTGATTTGGTTTCCCAATACACATGGGATGAGGGCCCTCCCCTCCGGTGTTGCACATTTTGTTTTTACGTTGGCCCTCCTGGTGCCATCACACTTAGTGCCACGTTCTTGTTGCCCTTGCCTCTCCCTGACCCCCCCTTAATAACACACCCTAAAAACCCCTCCCATAAAAATGACATTAAATTGTGGCATTTACCATATATTATATGAATCAAGGCTCTCTTTGTCCTCTAGATTTACTAGAGGTTGCGGGGCCGGTGTGGGGTGATGACGCTGATTTTGTTTTAATAGTACATTTATACTCAACTTCATACTGGCCTCACTACCCTTGCTTGTGTGTCTCTTCCCTAATGCAACACCTATTCATGGCCATTACTATAATCACTACCACCAATGAACCCCCTCGGATCCTGTCTAAAAAGCAAACATTGTGAGGGAAAGGCGTGGCTGAGTGGTCCAGCGGGCCCTGGGGGTGGTGCGGGAGGGGAAAATAACAAAAATGTAAATACAGAGAAAAAAAAAATAGATACCACTGGGCCCCCTCCAGGGGAGGGCCCTGGTGTATTGTGTCACCCGAACCAGCGTTAGTTCCCTCCCTGTTCACCACCAAACTAATTTGATAATATCTCCCCTCTTGATGGAGTTCAGAGGGGCCTGGCATGCTGCAGTCCATAGGGTCATGGAGAATCAGACACCACTGAACGACTAAACAACAACAAATTCTCTCATAATGTTCAACGAATGGTGAACATCCAGACTAGACCTGGGGGGAGTAGTTCCTGGTCTTCTGGGTTTGTCAAGACAGTTAAAGAACTATAGGAAGCTCCCGTTATATCAATACCCGGAGAGGTCATCTGAAGAGAGGACAGTCACTGGACATTACTCACTGGTCCTCGTATATAATCATTCAATAACTTCCAGGGAGAGTCCGCACCTTCTCACCTGAGATAAAACCAAAAAATGGGCCATATTCAACCGAGGTTTTGGGCAATCTGGTAGCCCGTAAGTGAGGTTACAAGTTAATTTGCTATTCAATTGGCGTTTTTTTGTGGGCTCAGAACGGATTCCGAGTTACGGCCTTGAAAAAATTGCAATGGTTAAACCCGTAACTTACAGCCTCCAGAAGCCTTTGATCTATCACCGTCGCAAGGCTAAAATCGCAAATCGCTATTCAATTGCTCTGATTCCCCAAACCTGCAAATGTTTACACACTCGTAAATGGCAAATAAAGAAGAAAATCCTACGCGTGCTAGAGAGGACCCGCAAGGGGGTTAAACACCAATTTGTAGCACTGTAAATGCAAATAACAAATCACTACTGCACTGTAAGTAACGAGGAAAGCGATGACAGACATTAGAATTAATTACACAACAGTCTCAAGCTCGCAGATTTTAGGCTTAAATCGATCTCGGGTATCAATGAGTTAATACATATCCGGCCACCCATATGGACTAGAACCGTACTGGCATTCATAATTCTGTATTTTGCGGGTTTGCGAGTCTGATCGCATTTAGGATCCCCAAACCTAATTGATTGACATGCAACCTCCATGTTTTACTGCTATAATCTAATGTCTAATTTTCTATTGGCTGATTCGAAGGCTTTGGACACGTAAGTTGCGGGCTTGAGCAATTGAATAGCTCCAGATTCGGAGACAAACGGGAGCCTACAATCCGCAGACATACGGGTGTCTGCGATCGAGTTGCGAGCTTGGAATTGAATATGGCCCATTGAGTTTACTCCCTCCTGAGGTCCAGCCTGCGGGGACCCTCGTTACTAACCTTCCTACGTCTTACTTACATCTTATATGTCTCTGCCGGGCTCATTGACCTGATAATTATATATATTCCCGTTAGATATAAGTTTGTTTCCATCTTGTGTCTGTGACCTGGGAGCGAGCTCTGTGTACGCTAGATGTGTACGCACGTTTGTTCATATTGTTTTGCCGTGTACTAAACCCCTGTATAACGCTACGAAGGATAATAATAGTGCATATACATATATATTGGCACTGGAGGGGGTCTCAGACCTATTATTCTGCCCCAGCAAAGGGTTAACCCCCTTCCCAGCCCAGACTCTGAGATGTCCCTGAGATAATCCTGCGCTGTGTTTATTTTCATAGGAAGTTCTGCAGCTTCCACTGCGCGCTCTGCATCCCCCGTGTGCGTAAGTCCTGCCACAGATCTCTATCCAACAGGCTCAGCGGTCAGCCCCTGGCCAGGACACTTGTCCATTCACTCATTCCAGGGAACTGATGTCACCGATGTCCTAGCTGTTCTAGTGAAGAGCTTGCAATCTAAGCCGGAGCACAGTACACAAATAGTAAAGTCACAAAGCAAAATCAATGGATAAAACTTACATTAACTTTATTATGTGTGAAATGAATTCAATGTAGATTTTAAAAGTTGGAATTTACCATCTTCCAGTAGGTCTGCCCAGGAGGCTGTCCTAAAATGTTTGTGTTTGGTCTAGGTTTGTCTGAAATAGCTATTGTGTGGGAGAAGTGTAATAAATCCGGATAACATGCAAAGACTCCTATCAGGACAGATCTCTTCCCAACATACATATCTTTATGTATGTAAAAAGCATGTGCAGTGTGCAGATCAATTATATGTGTGCAGAGCAAAGTGCATATCTATATATATATGTGCAGAGTCATATACAAATCCCCATCTGGATCGCTACCTTGTAGTGGTGAAACGGCTTAGGTACCTCAATGAAGCTGTGAGCTATACCATGTAGGGTCACGCAAGATGGGCAGGTCATAGCAGATACGTCAGACAAATTGCAATCCACTGGAGAAGGAACTGGCACCCAACTTGAGTGCCTTTGCCAAGAAAACCTTATGGATAAGCGTTTGCCTTGAGTGATGCGGTCAATAGGGTCACAGTGAGTTAGACACAACTGAACAACAATAACAACAATATATATATATAAATATATATCTACATATGTGTGCAGAGCAATGTACCTATCTATATGTGTGTGTAGAACAATGTTTCTATCTTCATATATGTGTAGAGAAATATATATATATATATATATAATAGAACAGAGTGAAGTGCATTGCAGTCATGTTGATGTTTAGTGAATTTGAGTAAGAGAGTAGTAATATGTGGGCAGGACTGTTACTACACTAAGGACTCATTTATCCTAAGATTGTTTCGGTAGATACAATAGGCAGCCAATACGGCCCCATTGATTCATATCAGTAGATTATATTACACAAGCAATGTAAATAAAACTCTTCCATTTAATGTTTACCAAACAGCTCTATTATAAAATGAGTCCACAGTACAGTAGCAAATAAAATTGCCAATTATCCCCCCAAACCCAAGTGTGTGTACACAAATGGCTCAGATAAGAAATGTTCACTGCTTAGTCGACATGTTCCACCCTTCTTGGGATTACTAGCCCTTCATTCTTAGCTCCCAGTGGGACTGCAGTATACATGAAATATAAATAGCAGGGAACGTTGGGTGAAATTAGTTCCAGACGGCCCATATTTACTGGAACTTCTATTTGGATTGCCCCTTAATCTGATAATATTCACATTACTCTGTGTAAACACTGGGAATAGTTTGCTCTTGTTACCAGGTTACAATCTACAGAAAAAACAAAATGAAACGCGCGTCGGACGCTAGATGTTGACATTTACATCCTGGTGCCAGCAGTGGGATGGATGGGTTACACATTGTAATTAGTTTGGTTGATACATTGTTGCTAGTTTGGTGGATGTATTGGTGCTTGTTCTGACATATCTTCCTGAGAAAGATGGCTACACTATAACCCCACCCCCCCGCCAATTCCGTTATATTATATTGTATTGTATTATATGGTGTTATATTTTATTATTGTATTGTAATGCATTGTGTTATAGTGTATTGTGTTGCATTGTATTGTATTGTATTTTACTTTAGTGAAAGGATTAAAGACCTTGAAGGAACAATCGATGCAGAAAGATCTGGGCTCACTTCTGTTACAAAAGGTCATTTTTAATTAGCTCCTTGATACTAGTAGTCAGTGGAAGAATAAGGTACCATAGGGTAAACCTCCCCTCAAGTTACAGGCAGACCTGTAGTCTAAGATGGATCTACCCATGACACAATCAGAGTCATCCAAATACTAGACTTTCTCAGAAATGATTTTATGCTCCTGTCATCCTGACCTGCCGTTGATATCCCCACCCCAGTTCCGACGCCCTTGGGTGAGGCCTCCTCTGACAGAGCAAATAACAGGTCAAACCATTCAGTCCCAACTATCATATGTATCTAATTCACTATATCAAAAAGAAATCCTTTTGGTTGTTTAGAATAACATAGGAACTGGAGCGGACTTGTCTTAGTAGCCAGAATGTTATCACCTGATTGGGCTTCTGTTCTGACTCACAATCACTAGTTTTACTCAATTTCTCGAGGGACAATCTGCAAGAGTCACCATCTATGGTGTATTCTTCCTTCTCTCCTCAATATGAAATAAAGATTCTGCCTATTTAATTCAGACAACCCTAACGGATAGGTAAGGGTAGGATAAGATGGGATAGGTTAAGGTACAATAGGATATGGTAAGATAGGATAGGGTAAGGTAGGATCGGATAGGGTAGATTAATGTAAGGTAGGATAAGATGGGATAGGTTAAGGTACAATAGGATATGGTAAGATAGGATAGGGTAAGGTAGGATCGGATAGGGTAGATTAATGTAAGGTAGGATAAGATGGGATAGGTTAAGGTACAATAGGATATGGTAAGATAGGATAGGGTAAGGTAGGTTCAGATAGGGTAGATTAATGTAAGGTAGGATAAGGTAAGGTTACGTAAGGTAGGGTAAGTTAAGGTAAGGTAGAGTAGGGTATATGCAGAATACAACATGTGTAAGACTGGACTGGATGAATCCAAAGCCAGAATCAATATGGCTGGAAGGAATATCAACAACCTTAGATACCTGATGATACTACTCGGATGGCTGAGAGTGAGGAGGAACTAAAGGACTTATTGATGAGGGTAAAAGAAGAGGAATATAAGAAGTATAAAAAGAAGAATATTGGAACACGTATCCTCTATAGTCAATGGTCATGTGAGACTATACCATCAAGGTGATACAAAATGCTTAGACTTTCACATTATAAATGACGTGAAAGTGACCATAAGAGGAGGTAACATCGATCAAGAATTGATGCATGAAGAATGTAGATGGATCTATTTGATGGGAGCTCAAGGCCCATGGGGTCTTAATGAAGGGTTCACTTTTAGCCCATTCATTTAATTTCTTATATATCGAGATACAAATATAATATCTATAGATGATTCGATAAGTACGAGGCCCATACGGTGCAAACAAGACAAATTCATCTTATGCCTATATATCTAAAAGCCTATACTACTGAATTATACATACCATAATACAATAGAAAGAGAATCTAAAAGCTCATAGATAAAATGAATAGTTATAATTTCCAAAGATTCATAATTGAAATATTTCTATATAATATAGTTATTCACATCAGGTTTTGGAATATATAATGCTCCCCTCTTACATTAAAGTCTCTTCTCAATCCCAATTATAAAGCTGCTTTCCATTTCCTTCCAGTTCCCTTAACTAGTGTTCTTTTAACCTTTTCCTTTTTCCCTTTTCCCTTATTCTAAGTTTGTAAATGCTAGGATACAGTATTTCTTATTTACTTTTTTTTTTAAACACATTATTTATTTATTTATTATATATGTATATATATATATATATATATGTTTTTTTTTTCTTTTAATATATAAAACTTAACAATATCAAATGCTCTTACAACAGGGAGGGTGGGTGCCTGGTTTCCTGCCTGCCGTGGAGTGGGTGGGTGGGTGCCTGGTTCCCTGCCTGCCGTGGAGTGAAGCTAAAATGGCGCCCGTGCTTGCCTAAGTGGGCAGAGCCACCGCACCGCTCGCGCGAGGCCCGCCCTCCAGCTTCCTCCACCGGCACTTGGTCCTACCATGTCAAGGGACCCCCGCTGTAGATACCAGCACACTGATTCCACCCCGGGGGTCATTTATGACCCGGCAAGACCCAAAGTCCCTGACCCCCCAAAAATGACACAACACAACTGTTAGAGGTACACCTGGCCGCAGCGAGTTTTTTTGTTATCATATGCAAATGGCATATGTAAATTCACTACAACGGGGGAGGAGCCCCGGGCTTGGCAGTAACACCATCCTTTGAGCCCACGCTCAAGAGGTCAACATCTGTGCCGTTGTCACACCTTCCCAGGGTAGGGACGGCCCTTTCTCGCCATTGGCCCGGGCAACTCCCCCACCCACCACGGCGACTCCGGGCGAAACCTCTACGGAGTCGCTCCCCCCCATCGCTAAGGCCTGCTGTACCCCTACCTTAAACTTCAACATAAGCAGCTCCACGCCTATTTCCGTTAGATGTACTCCATCTTACAAGAAAAATGCATCCTCATTAGATTCCTCCAGATCATGATGGTGCAGTGATATCCATCCCATCTTTTTAATGAAGCTTGACATCAGCTTGTTCACCTTCTGCCTGGCCCTGTCCAGGCTACCTGGGTCCTTTGCGTTTCTCCACACCCTCCTTTTTACCATCTCTGACAATATAACGATTATTCTTGGGGACCTCTCTCTCCAGACACTGATGTCACGCTTCATGTGCCTCACCAGCCTTTTGATAGGGATGTATCTCAAGTCATTTCTTCCCATATGGAATAACACAATCTCCGGCCGACCAAAGAACTGGGTGTACGAGTCCATCAACCCACTAGCTTGCCTCCACCTCATTCCTCTCGTACCAAACCAGCGCACTGCTCCCCGCCCATTAGGTATACTCAACTGCAGACCATCCTTCGAGTTCATGGCAAAACGCTCCGCCCAGTATATGCAGGAGTGCCCGATCACCCAGAGTTGATTCAGAGGGTCTGCAATGGCATGTCAAACTCAGTAAGCAACTGAAGCCGGTCGAATGTATAACTTGAAATGGCTCGATTGCCACCTTCCATCCATCCCAAGCCCGCTGCTTCCGTTGCCGCCCCTACGCGGAATGAGTGAGTTCCAAATTCAGCCTCACATTGCTCAAACAACTTTTGAAAACCTTAGAGAATTGGAAGCGCAACAAGGCGAGCCCGTCCAAGTGTATTAGTAATGGCCCGGGCAAACCCGTCCACCGCTGCAAAAGTCGGTTCACCCAGTCCACTGGGCAACAGTCCGTTCCTACCCGTCTCAGCATGATCTCCTTGCCATGATCCGCCTGGTCTGTCTTGGACCTCCTTAACCATAACACTACCCTGTCACCTTCCACCCATACGTCCTCCACTTGCATGCCTCCCGGGCCGTGCTTGCTAGCCGAAACCTGTTCGCCTAACCTGAATGCTCCAAAGAAGGCTAGCGAAAAAGCTGTACGGAACAGCAGTGCCTTGTAGGCCGTGTGGCAAACCTCCTCCAGTGCCACAGAGATACGCAACAAATGTGACAGGGTGCCGCTTGTCCGTACCTGACTGACCCTTTGCCAGTCCCTTCAGGACCCTCCTTACCAGAAACTCCTTAGTCAAGTCCTTCTGCCCAAGTAGCTTGAACATAAAAGCTAACGCAGTTACTTGACTGGACACTGATGCCGCCGACATACCGGCATCCCTACATTGCAGTATGAACCACAGCAGTATGCTTAACCTCTGATCATCCGACTCCTCACCGCCTGCCTCCGCCACCAAGTCGGCCCCACTGAAGCCACCTTCCTGTATGCAGACCATGTTGATGGCTCCAATGAATTCCTGATCAGCGACACCACCTCTCTGCTCTGAGCTCCCATAGTGTGAGTAGGAACTGCTCCCCCGTTGCTGCTTGGGGTGCCAGCTGTCTGAAACGTCCCCACTGAAAACGAGACAGTGCGTCAGCTATACTGTTATCTATGCCCGGAACACGCTTCGATCTAAACATATGTTCAAGCGTAGGCAGGCCAGAACTAAGTGCCGAAGCAACCTGATGACCAGTATTAATGACGACGTGATGCTGTTCAGCGTGTGGACCACTGCCATGTTGTCCGAGAAAAAGATGACGTGCCTAGCCGAAAAGACACCCTCCCCGCACCAGCAAGCGCCGCCAACTCGCCTCATAAATCGTTGACTTTTTCCAATGGTAAACTGCACTCCATCATCAGGGAATTTATCAAGATGCCCATGAAGCTAAGGCAGGTGGTTGGACCCTCAGTCTTCTGGTCTGCCAACGGAACCCCAAAGGAATGCGCCACTCTGGAGAATGTGGCCAGCAGATGCACCCACACTTCTTGTCCCCTTGGACCTTCGAACTATCTCAGTCGCCGAGTCAAACGACGCGTATGAAACTGACGACAGATTCTTGTCAATACCAGCAATGACTGATTGACCGTTTGAGTATGACAGGTGATGTATCAGCCTAAACTTTTCAAGTTCTTTCTTCGGCACCACACCCAAAGGGGATATCCGTAAACAAGGTATAGGGGGTTCCGCAAACAGGCCTGCCATCCTGCCCAACTTGACTTCTTTTCTAATTTTTTCCTCTGCTACACCAGGAAACTTGGCCACTGATTTTAGGCCCTGCTCCGTCCTGGGATGACCCGGTCCAATGGTTGCCTGATTACCTTTGATCACTGCATTGATCACCTGTGGTCGACATACCTCATCCATTTTTTAACCAATCTCTTGCTACCATCCGACCCGTGAGAAAGAGATGGCTTCCACACCGCAAGGCTCCCCAACTATCATAACTTCCTCCATGACAGTGATATACAAACTGCGTGCTTCTTTGTCCCAAGAAAATCCTCACCACAAAGGGGGGCAAACAGTGTGTCTGTCGCACGGTAAACTACCTCCTTTTCATCTCTTGGTCATTCTTGGCCTTCACCTCACATGGTCACATGCTCACCTTGAATTCCAGGACCAGACCTCCGAGGTCAACCCACCTTGTTTATTTTCCAACCACCCTCTCCCTACCGGCCGGAAGAGTCGGCTGTACAGAACCTCAAGGCTTCACACTTGCCACACACCTCTTTCCATCACCGTGGTATACCGCCACATGGTCACTTGATCAACCTCTGGATCCCAAGACCGGGCATATGTTCACACGGGATCTCCAAACCAGCCATATGGTCACATGATCACATTTTTGATCCCAAACCAGCCATATGGACACATGATCCCCTTTGGATCCCAATACCAGGCACTTGAGGCCACCACACCTTGTCTGTATACCATCGATCCCTCTCACTACCAGCAAACCTGCGGGAAGGAGAGATGGCTGCACACCAACTGAAAACTGCTCTGGAGACCTCTCGGCGATGACACACGCCAAGATCGATAATGCCTGTAGCCAGTTTTCAAACGTCTTAGGAATCTTCCTGAAGCCTTTTCGCTCTGGCTCGCCCAACACCGGTCCTTTGTCCTGGATATCCCTGAATCTTGATGAGGGTAGCAATGAGAATATTTTGATAAATTCCCTCTTCCAGAACCGCTCCTTTACTTCCAGCGGCAGATGAGCACCCAAGCTATCCACGCTGCATAACACCGTCGACCTGACTGAGCTGTCGGATATCCTGACTGCACCTGGCGCTGTTACCGGGTCTGCCGGGGAAGGCGGTGAGACTAACCGTGAAGCACTCCGGGAGGCACGACTCTTCTCCTGTGCTACAGTACCTTGTCCTCCGCAGGCCTGCCTTACCAAACTCGACACCCATTCTCCTAAATCTCCATTATTCAATTCAACATCATATAACCTCAAGAATCCCTTTAACCCAGACAAAATGTCTGTGACTGTACGTCCCTGCCACTACCAGTGTAGCCCAAAGTGAGTGTCTCACCTGTATCATGCCTGGCTGGCTCTTGACGTGGCTTCTGTTTGGCTGGACTGTTCCTGTCTTGGGATCTCGGTCGCCTGCTCTTCATACTCGTTGCACATGATTCCCTTTCCGAACTGGAGTCCGTCCTGACGCGCCGATAGGACCTGCGGCTATGGGAGAGAGATTTGCCCATAGATGATCTGTCAAGGCAAAAAGAACCATGTGAGGGCTGTCCGTGCCTGCCATACCTGTCGTCCCGTCCACTCCCGTCCAGTGATGACTCGTAGTTAGAATACGGACTGTCGGCTCTAACCTCCCGAACAGCTCTACCATCTTCTTTTGAAGCCCCTGTCAGTCCTCTGGTGTTACTAATTAGGTCATCTACGGCCGTGCCCCCCCCCCCCCCCGGCTTGGTAACCAACAGTCAATGCTTTCTGCATTGGTGGCTGAGCGGTTTGCTTCTTTCCAACTCTGATGGAAGATAAAGAAAGAGGGCTGTACCTTGCTATTGGCTTCCTTCTTCTCACAGGACGTGGGGATCGTCTTGCTTCATCTCACCTCATGGTCTCCGCGACCATCTCTTTTTCCACTTCGCTTCTCTTTTTTCTCAGCTGCGACCATAGGGATGGCGGCAAGCCCTGTGAATTCAAGGTTGGCACGTTATCACCACTCCCGCTTCCCGCTAGCCCAACTGCAGGTTGAGGTGTGGGAGCCCTGGTGACACTCCTTTTAATTTTACCCCTCTGGTTCCTATGAACCCTAGACTCGCTCTGCCGTGGCCGCATGGATAAAGAACCCCGCTAGAGCGCCATGGGGATTCGTTCTGAGAGTTGCCGGCTGGCCTAGAGCCACTGCCGGCAGCATGGCTGCGACTGGATCTCCTTACCTCCTCCCTTGGCTAGTTCTGAGACCTAGAAAGCCCCCCACGTGACTCTTTGGGGAGGAATGCCGCTCCCAATGCCCTTGGGGGAAACAGCCACCGAGGCCCGCCCCCCCCCCGCTTCCTCCACCGGCACTTGGTCCTACCATGTCAAGGGACCCCCGTTGCAGATACCAACACGCTGGTTCCGCCCCGGGGGTCCTTCAGTAGTGTTGGCAAAAACTACTTAGGGTCCCTTGGACTGCAGGAAGATCCAATATATCAGTACTTCAGGGAATCAAGACAAACTTTGCACTAGAAGGTATGATCATGAGGTCGAAGCCCAAATATTTTGGCCATATCAAGAGACGGCAGGATTCCCTACTAAAGACTCTGATGCTGGGAAAGATTCATGGCACAAGAAGAAAGGGACGACAGAGGCGGAGATGGATTGATGAGGTCACTGAAGCAATGAACATGAACTTGATGGAGCTCAGAGGGCCACTGAATGAGAGATGCACCTGGCGTGCTGCTGTCCATAGAGTCAAAGAGGGTGGGACTAAACATCAACAACAAGATAGGATTTTTGTGTGGTAGGGTTCGATCGTTCCGCAGCCCGTGTTAGCTTTAGCGCTCAAGAGATCCTGTCTGAGTAATGATGACCTCAACAGAAAGACTATAATAACTTGAGTTCTCAATATATAAGAGGGGCTTTCGTGTATGATGGTCTGATGTGCAGCTATTCCCGAAAGCACTGTTCATGCCGGTGCTTTATGGAATCATAAAAGAGTTATATTGTGGGAATGTCTGTAAAGCGCACAATCATAAGTGTATTTAACACAACGTTTCCGGCTGATGTTCTCTGTTTAAGTATATGCCGTATACAGTATATTGGTGTTTCTCCATGGTACTTGAGTCCCCGACACGCACACTCGAAAAGTACACAGCATCAGACCAAACAATATCACCGCCCCACACGGACTCAAGTACCATGGAGTAACACCAATATACTGTATACGGCATATACTTAAACAGAGAACATCAGCCGGAAACGTTGTGTTAAATACACTTATGATTGTGCGCTTTACAGACATTCCCAACAAGATAAGCTAGGGTAGGATTTGGTATGATAAGGTAGGGTGTGATAGGATAGGATATGGTAAGACAGGAAGTTTAGGGTAGGGTAAGAAAGGATAGAGTAAGGTAAGATAGGGTAAGGCAAGGTATGATTGGGTAGGGAAAGGTAATAGTGCATCTAACATGAAAGTTAAGTTCCAAAGAGTGACTGGCGTTTAACTATTACATTTAATTACTATATCATTTTGCACCCTAATAAAATATTTTGGATTTCAGTATCATCTCTATGCAGATGACAAACAAATCTACTTGTCAGCACCTGATTTATCCCCCTCTCACCTGATTTATCCCCTCCCTCTGTTTCCAACTGCCTCTCAAGCATCTCCTCCTGGATATCCGCCCACCATCTCAAACTCAACATGTTTAAGACCGAACTCCTAATCTTCCCTCCCTCTACCACATCAGCGTCAATTCTTCACTTATCTCTTGCTGCCAACAATGAGATCATCACTCCCACCTCCCCAGGCCCGTTGTCTTGGGGTTCTACTGGACCCTGCGCTCTCTTTCATTCCTCACATACAGTAACTAACAAAATCTTGTCTTTTCAACTTTAAAAAACATATCCAGAATACATAATTACCTTACACAAGA